>VXBB01001703.1:4593-40102 GCA_013399915.1 Illadopsis cleaveri
GTTAATGGGGAAAAAAAAATTTTAAATTTTTTTTTTTTTTTTTTTTTTTTTTAGAAGCCTTGAATAACCTACTTTGTGTTCTCTCCAAGTCAACAGGGTCAAGCGCTGCAACGGGCTCCGAGGCTCGAGAAGGCCGGCTAATGCCAGCACTGTTCACTGCTCTCACACGGAAGACGTAAGACCGTCCCTCCTGAAGACCAGTCACAGGATACTTGCAGACTTTTACAGGAGCATCATTGCACTGGACCCAGTTTTCCAAACCTACTTCACATCTTGGAATAGCAGAAGACAGCATTTATCAGTCTCATCTCACAATAAATATGCCTCATGATACCCACACTAGGTCAGAAGCACAGAAGTTGCCTTCGCTAGGCTGAGGAGCTAAACCATACATCTCATTAATGAAAGTCACACACTTAATACATTCCTCTCTGATCAGAGATCCAATTCCCACTCTGTTCATATTTTTTTATTAATGCAAAGGTCATTTTCTTTATTCCATGGTTTTTCACCTTTTCAAATCTCTCTGCTTCCTTTCTGTTTGGTTCTCTTCCTTGCCATGTAAAGAATAAATTATTCACTTTCATTTTTAATATTCATCTCCACAGAACATGATGAATTTGCAAGAGTCATCTAATCATTTTCATTTCTTCCTTGTCATATTTTCAAGTAAACTTCTTTGTGCCTTTCCCTCCCAAAATGGCTGAGCCACAGAGTATAGGAGTCATCAAGAAGCAGAGTGATGTCCTCATACAGACTGCTTTGTGTGTGTGTATATATACATAGTTTTTATCCTACTACTATAAACTTTTGTGTAGAAGACTCTCTTTTGCCCTAACTGTACCATAAAAAAGTAGTGTCATGCTCAAGGGCTCCTTGGCACTGCAGTGATACAAGCAACGTGTCAAATGGCACATCTGACTAGATTATACACAATCTTGGTGAAATACTCTTATGATCTATGTACTGCATAAATTGGATATAGATGGTAGAGTCCCCAGGTCTCAAGTTAATTTCCTCATACGGACTGCCATTCATAAACCACTATTTTTTCAGTTATTCCCAGAGAGTTATCATTGAATTAGATCAAATGACAGGGCAGAAAATTCCAATGAGCCGCAAATGTAGCTTTTAAGTGCAGACCAGTTACATTATGAAATCATTTCAGTAAGGCTTTGCTGACTGACAGTTTCAGTCACTAAGGATCAGATGTTTTGCTCTGGCTACAAGGAGCAAGCATTCACTTCAGTGGAAGAGACGTGCAAAACAGAGCTTGGATCCCCTGCTTGCCAGCTGCCTGCACTGAGCTGAAATCCCCACAAAGTGCAACGCTCACTGAAGGACAGAGGCCTGCCAGTCTGATTTAAACTGCCAACTCCCAGGAGTCCAGGCCTTGAGCTCCTGATGTACTACATTTAAGAAAGAAATAAAAAGATAATGTAATAACTCCTAGGTTTCAGCTTTTGCAGTATAGAGATTAAAGAGACTAAATCTCATTCGAGATGCCAGTGGATTCTAGCTTTTATAAATTAAATACTGTCAGGGCTCATTCTCTGATGTGCCCACATCCATACTATTGAACATTTTAAGTGTATGATAAAATGTGTCTGCCTGCAAATATTACTTGGAATGGCCTCCAGCCCCTGCTAATTCCCAGACTGTGCCCAGAATTGCCTGTGAAAGTACTAAATCATGTGGGCCAAAAGTTTGCCAGGGAACAATCTAGTAATTTAACACAGTGTATAACTGAGTTCCAGTGCCAAGTGTCTGTAAAAATATATCCAAAGAACACCACATTGAAAGAATATAATAGTATTTTTTACTCTTCAGTATAGACATATTTCTGGCAATTAACAAAACTAAATAAATGCTAATGTTTACATACTTGTCAACAAAATATCCAATAACAGGGCTCTCACTGGTTGTATTCGGTGGTTTCCAGGTAACAATGACATAGTCTCTGTTAGCATCATGGCATTTAACATCCATTGGTGCCCCTGGTGCTCCTGCGATCAATGCATCAGCATCTGGACCATAAATAGAAATAAATTGGTTTTGACCCCAACTCCTCTGACATACATCAAAAAGTCAAATGGAAGGCATCCAGTTCATTGTGCTACTTGTTTATATGTATGAAAGCCCAAACATTTAATGATGTACTAATTCACTGCAATAATGATTCAGGACCATAATGGCTACGTTTTTATACAGAAAAAGTATTCAAGGATATTTTTGAGAACAGAGAAGCTTTTTAGGAAGCAAACACTTATTATTTTCCATGAGAATTGAAAGCCTAAACCACCCATGTGTTTTTGATGCTCTGTCACACTGAAAGCTGTGACTCAGTGTGTTAACAATCAGACCAAGGTACTCAGTAAAAAACATGTAGATCAGTAAAACAAAGCTCTTAAAGAATAACAAATTTGCAAACTCCTGGAACATTTATAATGCTAAGTTTTATTAATCATCTTAAATACCACCTTGAAGATACCCTTTTGTGGCTTCATTTTGAGAGATATTGACTAATCTGGACCCACAACTCCTAATGAAATCTCATAACAGCTGAAGTTCTCTCCCTTCAAAGGAAGGAGGAGAATTATATTATTTTGTATTTTTCTATTAAAAAAACCCACCCTGTATAGAGTCTAACTTTTTAGAGCCTAATCCCAATCAGTTGTGAAGTAGTTTGTTCTCAATATCAGATCATGGCCTACACGAAAAAAGGCAAGAGAATGGCCAACAGACAACACTAGAGACTCCAGAGTACACAGTGCAAGGCCAGGGTCCTGCGCATGCAAAGGGATTAAATATAGTACAAAATGGACAAGAAAGACACCTAAAATTTACCCACCACTACTATAAAAACTTCTAAGAAAGTTTTTACATATTAGTGGGTGTTTTTCACCTGAATAATGTCTTTCTTGGAATGTAACCTGGACATAAATAGCTTTAGCAAATTCTTTCTAATGAGATCAGGGTGCCAGAGTGGCTTATTGAAGACATAAAAGCTGATGAAGCCCTTGGACTAGTCCTGTGAGGAAGTTGGATTTCAAACCCCTGAAAAAGACATTCACTCCCCCTACCCCACACAAACTGTCTGGATGACACTCCCACAAGGCACATATGTTCCAATATGTTTCCAAGAAGAATAAGGTTTAAAATTAATACAGCTACAGTGGCCTCAGTGGGGCTGTTCCAGTTTTCCCACATTAAGGATGTTGTCCAATGTATTTAAGAGAGTGAAAGACCTTCTCAACCAGAAATATTTTTATCTTTCAATGAAAGAAATATAAAACTGAATACTAAGTTCTGCTCACAGGTACATGCAGAAGCTAATTTTTACTTCACTGGGAGCTGTGCATGGAAATGTGATGAAAAGTTCTGACCTTTATTCTATTTTAATACATTTACCTCCTTTTATCTATGTCTCTTGTGAAAATTGTATTTCTTCAGCCATCTAGTTTCTTACTTTGCTTCTTTTCTCTGGTTAATGACATGACTATGACGGGTATAGTGGTGGGAGTATTTCTTTTGCTTTCTCCTGCATGCATCCCTAAGACCAGGCACAAGATACAAGAATGCCCAACAGGCTCATTCCCAGTTTGCAACCTCTAAAGTCAAAACCATCACAGTGAGAACTGATTGTATACAAAGATGTTTATTTCCTACCAGGAAAGGAGATAAAAAGGAAGAAACAAGTTGTTTCTCCATAAGTACGGTTTCTCTGGTTCTTCAGGAAACAAAATGTCCTCAGGAGCATGCTCCTCTTGAAGCTCCCCATTCATGTAAGGTGACTGGTTTTTACTACAGACTACTATGTACAAATCAAATGACTCTGAAATTCCACAGGGCTAAATTTCTTTCTTACTTCAGTTATGACATACGGTTTTTTCATAAAACTAAACTTTATAATGTTTTTAAATTTCTCCCCAAGAACCAGATTAAAGTTTACCTCTTACAAACAGGTATGCACTGCATTCACTGATTCCACCTCTTGAAACCATGCGCAGGGTGTATAAACCTTCATCATCTTTGTTCAGATGAGTAAAGGAAAGAGCTGCCTGGCCTTCTCCAAAATACAGCTTTGTCCACTTGGAGTCCTTTATCAGCACATCTGGAAGAGAAGACCCATCAGACACGTTACTGTGCTGCTAGAACAACCTGTGTCCTAGTGCAGTTCTCTGCTAACCAGGGACACAAACTAATATTTACACCAGTTTTATTCTGAATGATAGTGCTTTGATGCTATGAAAACTCTACAAAGAGTAAGCTGCATCTCTCTAAAATGATTTGATCAGTCAATTTTAGAGAACATGAGGTCTAGTGCTACCCCATGCAGTGCCAACAACAAAATTCCTATCACTATAATTTTTAAGACTCTGAGAGAAAAGAAAACTGTTACCCACATTTAGAAATATTGACATGAAAATCTGCCATACCCTATAACGAATGCAGAGTGGAACCTTGTTTCATTTTTAATGTTTTGCTTCCTGTTTGGGTCAAATGTCAGTTTACTCAATTTTTTCTTCCAAATTTTAAAAAAATAGATTTC
This sequence comes from Illadopsis cleaveri, assembly GCA_013399915.1. Taxonomy (NCBI): domain Eukaryota; kingdom Metazoa; phylum Chordata; class Aves; order Passeriformes; family Timaliidae; genus Illadopsis; species Illadopsis cleaveri. The sequence continues at coordinate 9,146 of VXBB01001703.1, forward strand.
AATTTAATCTGAAAAATGCTATAAATATATACCAAACTTAAATCTTCAAGGCATGCCTGTTGAGAATTGAATTAAATTAAATTTAAACCTCTCAATGGTAAGAGGTTGTGACCCATGATTAATGTACATTAATCTGATTGCCTAGTGAAACCAGAGCAAAAGAATGAAGAGGATATTTTATGGCAGGCAAGGGACGTTCTCATATCATCCTTTTAAATAGCTGATTGGATTATTTTTGATTTTTAACTCCATAAGTCTAATCACATACAAATTTATTGTAATCAATGCAGAAGAACTGTATTTAAAAGATCTGAATATCTATGAATGTTTATTATTCTATTGCTTAAATAGATTTTGGAGCCAGCACTCAAACATTTGCAAAGGAATCAGTGCTCTTGCATACCAGCTGAGTTGCATAAGAAGGTATAAAACATGACACATATTCAGATAATAAGGCATATGGAAGACACATGCTACTAAATCTTACAGCAGCAAATTCCATAATCAGCTAAGCATGTAGTAGTTTTATGAGAAGCACACCAACTAAATTCAATCACATTCTTTCCCATGAGATCCTTAGTCATGAGATCCTTACCTAGAAAACATGAGTGTCCCCTTTCTGTCATGCCTGTCACAATGGTACTCAGACTTTGTGTAGAGAAACATGATGTACTTTAAATTAAATCAGAAAATATCTTCACCTAGAAACTTTAACCAATACATGAGCTCTGTGGAAATATTAAGCAAAAATAAGTTGATTAACCAGCATCTCTGAAAAGCTGGTCACTTATTTAGACTCCAAGCTTCAATGGATTGGTAGCCACCATAGTCTGAATATATAGAAATTGTAGGCAAGCCAGTATTGCTACTAAGGTCAGAATCAGTCATTTCCATTCTTTATGTGTACCTGACAGCAGGAATTGAGGAGGCAGTTGTGTTTGGTGAGAGCAGAAAAGCTTCTCTCCCCCACACAAGGCCAAAGATCCACCTGAAATCAACAGAAGCTTGTTGTTTTTTTGGGTTTTGGGGGGTTTTGTTTGTTTGTTTGGGTTTTTTTGGTGGTGCTTTTTTGGTGTGTTTTTGTTTGTTTGTTTGTTTTTGGTTTTTTTAACGCAGTCTGGATGAATGACTTTATAGGCAAGACAATTAGAATAAAGTTTGGAGGCCTCAAATATATTTAAAAGTTCTAATAGAACAAGTATTCATAAACCTGCCACCACAATAATATTACAAGTTCTCGATATTCACGATCTATTCATGTGTTGTGCTTTATTATTTCTCCCAGAATTTACTTGCAGAAGACTAACTCTCAGAGACAGTGTGTCTCAAGCCTCACAAGATGCTTTAAATATGTAAGATAATTTTCCTAATACATTACTCTGATTAAAATTCATACAAAGCATGGGGAACTACTATATACTGAAACTTCTTTTCCTTATGTGTTTTTTGTTCTGCTGAAATTTTAGCTAGTTTCTTCACTCCATGATTTTTCCTTCTGAAGTTAATTATTTTATTCTAGATTACAGTATAAATGGCTGCAGAATACTGGTACATATAGCTTTATAGTGTTTAAATTACATTAGAGATTAATAATGGAAAATTCCTGCTATCAGCTGAAGTCATGTCCAGATTAGATATACATTCCTGAAGTATTATTTTGATTTTGTTCTTTCAGTACCTTGAATGGTTCTTTCATTATCCTGATTTGTTCTAAGTGGGCCATGAATAATAGACATCATATTCATGTTTGTGAAATCCCAAATCAATTCAGAGGATTTGATTGAGCTGAATTATATGCCCCTAGGAGTCCACTAGATACCCTCAATAAGGCTCACTAGTGTGAAGCTCATTTATGCTAGATAAACACATACTTCTCCTGTGTATAATTATTAGAAGTAAATAATACATATCCATCTCAGGGCTTTAGTTGCTATTATTTGATTAACATAAACTGAAAAATTTTAGAAACAGTGCAGTCTTAATGCAAGAGTAGAACTAAATATTACTTCTCTAACAAACCAGAATATCTAAAGAACATGATGTTGGATAAATTATTAACTCCTCATTGCTTATATTTATGCATTGCCTCCAGCTCTCAAGGGACTCAACACAGGGAACTGTAGCACGTACCAAAGGTTCATAGTGCATGAATTCCTGCTGCGTTTGGGAACAAGTTCTGCCAGCTAATGCACCTCTACACCTCTTGGAAATATTGTGATCTGCATACTTGCAATGAAGGACAAATCTAAGCTTGTTTGTAACATCCTATTTCACATAACATAACTAGAATAATGGGATGAACACCTATCTGACTCCCTAGCAAAAACCTATTGGCTTAAAACAGACCAAGTTTTTATCTCAGGTTTTCACAAGTAAGGACTTATTAAGTTAAATAAGGGGGAAAACAAAGAGCATTGTATTGTTACATATCAAGAAGGAATTATCTTGTCATTATGAAGGCACAAAAGGAAAGGGTCATGAGCTTTTGTTCATAGTGCAAGAAAAATTTATGTTCAATGAAAAGTGGTAAAACTTGCATTCCTTGACAATTAGAAGTTCTTGTTAGCTGCAGATTCAAACTTAGAACTGGAGAGATTTGGCACCTTGAGAAACTGTGCCCAATAGGAGACAAAGTAAAGGTACTCTTGAAAATGATGGTTCATCTGAGAGTGAAGTGTGTAATTATTTTTAGTTGTGAAATATCCTGAAGTGTATAGCAATTCCTGTGTGCTTCAGTGGGAACAGAATCTGAATTCAAGGACCAGCCTTAGATTTTACGTTATTCACCAAACAGAAAAAGCCATTTTTTATTATCTCATGTTTTTTACTTTAGTGACATCTAATAGTTCATCACAAGAAAGTATCCACAATGATATAAAAATAGGAATGAAAGATTAAGTAGTAGTTTGTTCCTTGGAGCATCAGATATGAATATATCTAAAATTATGATGTACATGAAACAAAAAGCAAAACAAAATAAGTAACAGTACAAATAACAAAATCATTCTTTTTCTGATTTTCATAATCTTGAATTTTCTTGACTTTTTAATCTTACTGTCATTTCTTAGTTTATTCATCACATTTTGTTCACTATGGAAATTTCTGCCAACTTTTTTGGGACCAGTCTCCATCAGTCTTGAAAGTCCACCATTCTCAAATATGGTCCCTTTGGGGAAAGGTGCAATCATTCAGAAATAACCAAGGCTTTCACTAAATCCTCAGGTAGAATAATTACATGAGAATCTTACACAGATTTTGGTTGGTGAGAAGTGGTGGGCTAAATACCTACAACAGGTTATCCATTAAGCTCTAAGTAGTTAGTTTTATGTTTCAAAACCCTTTTCAGGGTTAGTGAACAAACACTACACATCCAGGGTTTGTGTACCATTCACCCCAGTATATGATAAGTTCAGTGATGTTATTTTGAGTACTTCAAGTTAAGACTGCTTCACCTGGCACAACATAGGTTTTCACAGACAAAAGAGGCAAGATAAGAAACCTACTAACATGGAACATAAACAGCAGAGCAAACATATGTATAACAGGCCTGGCTTCTATAAGTATTGCCTAACTATTCATTCATGTGATTTAAATATAAAATTCACAATAAATGCTGGAGCAAGATTAAAGTGGAGACCCACATCCATACCTCAGTAGTTCAAACTTTAATTTACTGCCCTGTGAGTACCCTTCAGCTCAGTGGCCACAGTATGCAACTATGAGTCATTGTGAAATCTAAGAACTGCCTTTGGATCTCTTCCAAGTAAATATTCTAACTATGGTGTTATCACAATATGAGGTTACCTCTTGCTGCTATTAATGTGTGCTCAAGAAAATGTTGACCAAGTCACTTTATTGAGAGTGCAGGGTTTTTTTTCTCTATTCCAGATTTAATTCTGATAATATGATGCTCTAAACCTGACCTGAACCCTCAATGTTCTCCTACAGCATTTTCCAGGTAGATTCAATTCAATGTAATAACTTACCATCTCTATACCACTCAGCACGAGGTCGTAGTCTTTTCAACTCTGGAGTGATCAACATGGAACACTTCAAGGTCAGTGTTTCACCTTCAGTTGCAAAAGTGACTCCAAACTTCTCCAGAAACTGGACATCAATGTGAGTGAAGCAAATGTCATATGACAGGGGCACTATATATGAGAAAATGAAAGCGTTATTGAGTGCAAGTCAATTGTACTTGGCACAGATTAGTGTCTGATCTGAGCAGGAGATGGAGTTTTCTGTTATACTGTATGCTGATCTAGAAATTCTACTGGGAAAGCAAGAGCATTTGGACAGCTCCTACTGTAACTCAATGCTTGGAAAGCAAAGTCAGAAGAAGCAAGTTGTATCCAGTATTCTCATCTGTTAAACATTACTCTGACAAGAGGACAAAAATTATCTAAGCAAATAGGAAAAAAAGCTTACGGTGGAAGGGCATTATCGCAGCTGGGTGAGGCTCTTCATCCTCTCTGAATCCTATGAATAAACACAAAAGAAACTTTCAATGACATGAACATTATATTTATTTATTGTTTTAAATACAAAGTAGGACTTACTTCGCACAACCACAGCACAATTAGTTGATGCCTGACCGTGGACATTTGTTGCAACTGCTGAATAGGTTGCAGAATCATCAAAGTCAGCTCTGAAAAGGGGAAGGAGAAAAACAGAAATCTCTTTATGCAAATAAAAATTCTCTCAATTATTGATATTACAAGCCAAACTATGTCAACCATAAGGAAAGTGTATAAAGCTCTTTACTGATACAGAAAATGTAGAAAGCTCTTTGCTTTCTACACAGTGCAAGACATCAATGAAAATCAGAAAGCTACTACTGTTGATCACTGTAGTTTTATCACAGCTTTGTGTGCAGGCTGCAGTAACTTGAGCAAACTGGAAAGGGCCTTTAGAGACTGACTGAAAAGAGATAGCTGGACAATGCCAGTCTGGCTATTCCCTTACTGGATGTAACCTTCTTTAATCAATTTTGCCCTTCGGCCATATTTTAGGAGACAGACATGGAATAAAAGTACATGTGATTCTTGCTAAAATTCTGCCTTCTATGGCTATTCCTAGCTGGCAGACACTGGTATTTTTTGCCTCTCTCATACCTCAGTCCAGGAAAATGATAAAAAATGAGGAATACTGATCAAAATTGTTTATGTGCATACATGGCTTGGTTTGTTATATTTTTTAGTGAGAAAAAAATCATTATGTTTTGCGGTGTACATTTTAGGGTTTTCTAAAATTCTGTATATTTTTGGTATTTGTTTGTAATGGTTTATCCCTATACCCTCCCCATCCCCAATTCCCTGTGGTCTTTCCCTGAGACAGATCCTGTCAATCACACTGCCAACCACACCCTAAGCCTGAAAAGTTCTAGTAAGGCTTCAAGGTGACTCAGCAGGGCGTCAAGTTCCCCACTCCCCTTTCTGTTCATAGATGGCCCTGCCAATTGTCCCTTGTTCTTGGTCATTCCCCCTCTGCCCTGAGATTGGTTCTGGGCATCTCCTTGCTTGGGAGACGCCCCTGGTACTTAATGGGCAACCTGAGCCCCGGAGCCTCACTCTTCACGTGGGTCTGGGGACGGAATAAACCTGTCTGCTTCCCCCCTGAGAGTCCTCCTCCTTCCTCGCTGTCTAACACGTTTCAGCCTGAGGTTCAGACTCACCAAACATCAAAGGTACAAGGCTGTACCCTTCATATGCAGACCAGTGAGACAGCTAGCCAGTAAGCTGCCCCGGACACCACAATAATTGTGCAAGGACAGTATAAACAAATATAAAGCAAAAAATAGTTACTTGGTGCAAAACATTGATAGATTGTCTCACTTAATACATCCTTCCTTGAAGTTCCATGAGCACATATATGACCAGCTGTTAAGATATAGGTACAAACCTTGATGCCCCAGTTCTTTTTTTTATTTAAAATGGAGTCCATCGGGAATAGTTTATTTAGTATTAAATTTAATGGAGGCCACTCAAAAATTTTCAGTTATGAGATACAGTATTATGAATGCATCCATTTAGTTTCTTCTCAGAAGAACAAATTTTTGTCTTCTTGGCAACTGTCAAGTGATGAAATTCTGATTGCACTTGTCCTCTAAGATGTCATGTATCCCAGATGTGGGAGAAGGAATATGTAAGGGTGTTTTATGGAAATTGCATAACAGGATGCCAAATTTGGAGCATGTAGCAGCTGTCATAGACACATGAGACACCTAATTTTCACTTCTTGCATATGTTCTGGACAGTGTCGTATCATAAAAATTATACTATCTGTACTATGATGGCTAAAGCACAACTTGATGAAAGTTCCATTAAATTGCTATTTATCTCTCTAGATTTACAGGTCTAACAGCTCCTCCTGGAGGCAACCCTTCAGCCACATATTTCACAAAATAAAAATATCAGTTTAAAAGTTTATCATACGGTTAATTATCAAAGACATAAGGGTGAGTCCAAAGAGTAGACTACATAACCAAAAAGCCTGCAGATGGGTAGGAAAGCCTGGTACAGTCTGGACAGGCACAGTGAGACTGAAAAACAATTTAAAAGACTTGAAATCTTAGAATTGTTGAAGTTGAAAAATACCTTTAAGATAATCAAGTTCAACCATCAACCCAGCACTACCACCATGTTAAACCATTAAACCGTGACTTCATGGGCCAGAGCTGCATGATTTTTGAAAACTTCCCGGAATGGTGACTCAATCACTTTCCTGGGAAGAACCTGGTCCACTGCCTGACAATCCTTTCAGTGAAGAAATTTTTCCTACTATCTAAACTAAACCTTCCCTGGTGCAGTTGAGGCTATTTCCTCTTGGCCTGTCACGTGTTACTTGGGAGAAGAGCCTGGCCCCAAGTGGGTACAACCTCCTTTGAGGCAGTTGTAGGACCAATAAGGGCCCCCCTGAGCCTCTTTTTCTGCAGGCTAAACACCCCCACTTCCCTCAGCTTCTCATCAGACTCATGCTCCAGACCGTTCACCATCTCCATTGCCCTTCTCTGGATATTTTGCAGCCCCTCAATGTCTTTCTTCTAGTGATGAGCTCAGAACTGGACACAGCACTTGAGGTGTGGCCTCAGCACTGTTGACTACAGGGGGACAATCACTGCCTTGATCCTTCTGGCCACACTATTAGTGATTCAGGCCAGGAGGCCACTGGCCTTCTTGGCCACCTGGGCACACACTGACTCATGTTCAGTCATTGTCAACCAGCACCTCCAGGTCATTTTCCACCGGGCAGCTTTCCAGACACTTTGTGTCCAGCTTGTAGCCCTGCCTGGGCTGTTTTGATCCAAGGGCAGAATTTATCACTTTGCCTTCTTGAATCTCACACAGTTGGCCTCAGCCCATTGATCCAGCCTGTCCAGATCCCTCTGCAGACCCTTCCTACCCTCTAGCAGATAAGCACTCCCACCCAACTTGGTGACATCTGCAGACTGACTGAGGCTCACTCATTCCCCTCATCCACATCACTGACTACAGTATCCAACAGTTCTTGCTCCAGTACAGAGCACTGAGGATCACTACTTGTGACTGGCCACTAGCTGGATATAGTCTCATTCATTACCATTCTCTGGGCTGGTTGTTATTTAGCAGCTTGTTTTCATGAAGGATTTTAAAGAAATTACCTGTTCCCAGAGCTATATAAAGCTTAACTGATTCTGGACTTGTTTGAGAGGTGTCAGACTTGACAACACTACTTTGCAATGAATTTTTAAAAGCAGAACATTTTTTTTTACTATCCCAGTTTCACACTATTTAACACTTGTGTAATAAAATGCCAAAAAGCAATATAAAACTGCAGTACAGGACAATTTCCTAAGGCATGTTATGCCTCTGCACTGAAATGTACATAGTTAATGCATTTATCACAGTCTGGTACAGTATCTTACTACAATATAACAAGTTAACAACAAATGAAGAAGCTCAAAAATTTCTTACAAGGAGCATTGCAGAATTAACTGTTCTGGAGCTGTAAGACATTTTTGTCTGCTATATCCCTAATTTAAGAATCTATATATAGAATATAGTAAATAGTGTAAATATAATATGTAGTATATTTAATAGCATCTATTACATATTAGCAAATTAAACACCATTCATCCCGAGAAACTGGATCTTTATTTCTCTAATGTCGATGTTTTAGAACAGCTCTTGCCATGCCTGGGTGTGCTCCAGCTCACCAAAAGGATTCCCACACACAGCTCAGAAGATAGTAAGGGACCTTTTCCAGAAAGCAGTCTGGATGTCTGGCAGCCCTGTCCTGAAGGGTGAGAAAACTAGTCTATCTCATGCCAGCAGGTCACTGTGGTAGAGCATGTCTTTAACTTGCAATGCCAGGCAGAGCCCAGGAGTGCATTTCCTAGGCACTGGTATCAGGTTTATGCAGTCCTTGTCCCCACATACCTGTCCTATAAGGGCTTCCTGCCCCTCAAGGCACAACCCAACCCACATCCTGCCAAAGATCTACAGAGGTGCACAGTGTCTTGCTACCACCTGCATGCTCAGGTTTCTCCTGGATGAGTCCCTCCCAAAGGATGTTGCATGCTTACACCCGGCAGGACATTGCTGGGAGAGCCATCCTGTGTGTGCTGATCAGGCCTGATCCCTCCCTGCCCTGGACGTGATTTAGACAGCACACAGCACACAGCTCATAAATGAGTGATGAACATTACACCAGCACTGCTGCACTAGGCCATTTCCTCACACAAACAAAGCATCACTTCAGGCTGCTTCACTTCTCTCAAATGCAACTTAACTGCCCTCTAACATTTTGTTGTTGCTGTAGTGTGTTAAAAATAAAGTTTAAAAAGTCAGCATTGCTTGACTGAGGTTAACTGATTAAATCTCACTTTAAACCAGTCATCATTTGCTCTCTGTGTTGGCTTCATTTTTCAGCAGAACACCAGATAAAATAGTTAAATAAGAGGCAATATCTGCAAGAATTACACAGGATTTAGGATCTAAAGAGAGAGTTATTGTTAAACAACAGGCAGCCTAGAAATAATCCAGAAAATAGAGAAACATGTATTGTAGACTAACTTGGGGTTCCAAACTGTGCTAAATCACTCAAAGTGTCAGAAATTTAAAGATGTAAGAACTGCAATGTTGTCTCCCAAAAATGAAGAAGCAGATATTCGATTAATTTTTCAAATGGATATATATCTGTGCTCATCTCAACCGCCTCCCCATAGTTTTGCACTCCTAAGAAACAACAAAATACATATTTTCATGAGCTCTTTCTGTTTGTGATGATGTCCAAAGTAGGGAAAACAGAATGTGATCTTAAATGTCTCTAGAACAGGAGATTCACAAACGGGTCACATCTTTAACCAAAAGAAGGTCAAAATCTGAGAGCAAATATTTGACAAAAGTTAGTAATAGAGTTATAATTAATTTTCTTAGGGAGAACATAAGAACGAAGTAACTGACCAAATAGCTGACCACATTCTTACAGCATCCTTTGTTTTTATGAAGAGAAATGAGGTTCTTACAGTTATTATGAAGACACAATTCCACAAGCTAGGCACTTCTTGCTATTTAAGAGGTCATAACAACTCTACCCATTTTCTATAGCTTACTGCTTTGAAAGCAATTTATATGTCTTTGCTATGATCACTCATCTGACTCTCTAGAAGAGAAATAAACCATCTTAGACAGCCTAGTACTCACTGAAACCCCTTTAAATCTTATACTGGAAATGTAGGGGTTTAGTGGCTAGGAGCTAGACAGCACTTTTGTTCCATATCTACTATGAAGAAAGTTGGACAGGATGGCAAGTTACATAAGGTTCTGACTTTTCTTTTGTGTAAGATAATGCTCAGACGGAGGATTATCTATTTCCTTTTATGCTAAAAAAATCTTAGATTTCCTAAATTGCACTGTAAAGTGCACTGAGTCATGACCAGTTAGAAACTACATTTGAAGTACCCAGGAGGCAAGGTGTGGCCTAACAGTTATTCTTGTTTTATGGTGGAGAATGTGTTTTTCAGCCTTTACAAAGGTCAGATAAAATATGCATAGAGTACATTTAGACAGCATAAAATGTGAGTGCAGAACTGTATCTGTCCCAAGGTACTAATACTTTTTTGTGAAAATTAAATTGCTCTGAATCCACATGAGGTTCTGAAGTGCTAATACTTGTGTGGGGAATATTCCCCAGGCAGATACATTTATTTAAAATGCATATATTCATCCAACTGCCTAGTGTAGATTTAAACACAGGAGTTAAAAGTGAAATAGCATCTTTGCCTGAATTAGAACACAATTCAGTGCATGTAAAGAACATGAGGCAGAACATAGTAAATTACAGAGTTAAAAATTACTCCTTTGAATCCAAATGACAAAATTTTCGGTATTATGGCTGTATGACATCAAAATATGTAAATACGCTGCAGAATTGCTATCTCCTGTCCTGATTCTCCAGTCAGAATGAATCTGACTGATTCTTTCTGTTTGGTTGGATTTCATGTTTAGGGAAGAGGGATGTCTGTTATGAGGTGGCCACTTCCTCAAGCCCCCACTACTGCAGCTTGTAGGGGACAGTGACTGACAAGTCAGATCACATATTTGGGAGCTGTTGTTTGCCTTTCAGCAAGGAAAGGAGAGCAGCACAGCATTTTGCTGCCTGTACAGCCACTGATACTGCATACCTGCAAAATCCAGGCAAGCTGCAGTCTCTCACCCACCCACCTTGCACAGCTCAAAGGCTCTGTGGGCTACGCCAGAGGACCTCCTTTGTCTCAACACCTCTGCTCTGCTTTGCTTCCACTTCCAGCGGAGAAAGGGCACGCCTTGCTCTCTATCTCTCCAGATTAAATCATCTCAAGCCTTTTGTGCCTAATCAACTTAAAATAGCACTCTACTGACCGCACAGGGTCATTTGTTAAATGAGAAAGCTAGAAGAGAAGGTTCATTCAATTTTTAAGCTTTTCTTTTTGAAGCAGTGCAGGTGGTGCTGAGGACGGGAGCGCCAGATGAGAGGCCGGCTGTGCCTGCTGCCAGCAGGTGTTACACTGCACTCTGCTGGCTCTGCCACACAGTTCTGCTGATGCAGCTGCAAACCTTTTCCTCTGCGATGACATGCACTGATTAGGCTGTGATTTTATTAAACAGGAAAGAGAGGGCCCTAATAAAAGACAAAATACTGCAAAAACTTGAGCCCTAATCTGTGTGGCCACACCACACTGACAGTGCTCTGGAAAGTCAAATGTCCTTCCCTGCTCCTACCACCCAGCTCAACTCACCCTCCTGCTCACTGAGGGCCTGTGGGAGTCAGGAATACCCCCATGGAGGAGAATCCTGCTGTCTCCTCTACATATCAGCCAACCAGCCAATGTAGCTGGGAATACAACATAGTAAATCACAGCTGAATTAAAGCAAGTGATCCATTTAATAAGTCATCACAGTAAACAAAGAAACAAAAAAGCCCAACTCTGTTGCTGAACACGTATTAGCAACTAAGAAGTTAAAAATGTTACAACTGTTAATTACTAAGATATTCACTTAGATAGAAAATATTTTTCAGCTATGCTATAAAGAATTGCCACCCTCATCTTGACTACCACTGATACAGAAATATTTTCTTGTACTATGTGTCTATCCATAGTTAAATTATGTGGGATAAAAAATACATTTTAAACAAACCCATGCATTCTCAGATACCTATGATTCATTTCAGCTACCAGGAGCTTTTTCTCTAAGGATTCCTCACAGTCTCCTACTAATAACCTATCAGATGAGAGTTGAAAGATGAGACGAACCACTACCCCAGTGCATACCATTTCTGCTATAATTATGAGATGTGCAAAAAATAGACTTGAACTCCAAACTCCTTTTCTTTCCTGCTCAAGGGAGATCTTGAGCTCAGATTCCCATTTGAAGAAGTTTAAAAGGAGCAAGGAAGAGACACTATATAATCATGATAGCACTGAATGCACACAGAAAATGTGGTAATTGAGAATGTTGCATCATAAAAATATGAGACAAAGAAATTAAAATTATCTTGTTGCTGTATAGGCTTATGGGTTCTGGAGAACAGCAAACAGTGGGGGATGAAATTGTGTCCAGTTACTACTTTAAGACAACAAGATGACGGTAAGCTTTTGGTGCCTCAAGAATGTTTCCACTGGGATCAGGGAATACTCACAGGAATATATATCCCACTTGCATCAGAAGGAAAAAGTTTACTCCCTGGGCTTCGCTGTACTGCTAGAAAAGTGGCCAAGAAATTCCAAGGCCGTTCTGAGCGGCTGTGGATAAGATTACACTCAGCTCAGCACTTTAGTATGAGCAGCTGAGAAGAGCACAGAAGTGGATAGGAAGAAACTCTTGATGGCTTCACCTCCCAGGAAAAAAAAAAAATATTCATAAAATACAAAATATAAATAAGTGTACAAAGATATTAATGGAAGATACAGAATTAATTGATACATTTTTATTAAAATATTTGTAATTTATAATTTTAACCATTATCTATACATCTATTTCTTTCAATTCAAGATACACAATGTTAATTATGCGCTAACAAAATGTTCTTCCATTTCCTGCATGTCCATTTGCTGTGTGTTTAAGACATAAAATACAGCTGATGATCAAGTTTTGAAACAAAATGGACTAGTAATAAAGAAAAAAAATTAATTAGAAATTTTTATTTAATTAACTGTATAAATCATAACCATCTGCCAGTATTATTTTAAGTGTAGGAGGGAAATCTGTGGGAGAGCAGCCAGAAATCTTTAGGTGGCAAAAAGACAACACTGACTGCCAGACAGGATGAAAGAGAAATGGAACAAGAGTCTCTGAAGATGGCAGCTCAGCTGAATGTGAGGGAGTCTGCACGAGTACATGCAGGCCTGAGACTAGTAGATGGGGTGGGGTAACCTGAGTGGGTGCCAATAAATGACTCTGTGGTATGTCTGAGCTTGCCTGAATTGCGACTGGGTCTGAACACCCCCAAAGCTGGTTGTGCCTACATGACTGATAACCAGCAGAGAAAACACATAAAAAGCACCAAGGGGATGGAAGCCATTATTACCCTTCAGTCTGATGGTTACAGGTGCTCAGAAAACAGCATCAGCACTGATTCTTATTTTTTCTATAATCTATTTACTCCCAAAATGTCACAAGAGAGCCTCCATACTGCATAACTAGCATCTGGACTCACCAAGCAGTTCCTCAGGAGTGCTAACCCAGGGAAATAAACAATCACAGTCACCATCAGGAAGTGACCAAAGTTTCATCTCCTGACTGGCACTCACACATATTCAGACAAAGGAGAGAGTTTTCCATTTCCTTGCTGAAAGTGAGAGGAGTGCAAAAGGACAAGCTTTTTTATATATTTTAACCTCCTGTTATTCTCTTCAAAAGTAATGTTTGTGGGAAGAAACAGTGGTATGGACAGATTTCATGAGTACAGAGAGCAGTTAGCAAGTTATCCATGGCCTGGGGGTAGAAGACTGCGTGCCTTTGAAGCATCTTAGGAAGCAACAACCTGGTGATTCTTAATGCCAGGTTCTGTACAGGGATATGTTTCTCCCATCCTGAGCTATGAAAATGTTGATAGTTGGGCTGGACTTGGCTGAAGGATGACAAAGGCAAGTAGTCTTTCCCAAAAGCAGAAGGAATGATGAATTTATTTTCTGTAGTAATACCACAAGGCTGTGCTCAAGGCTGCTTCTACTGCTGACAGATGGAGACAGGGTAGAAGATTAAATGTTTGGTCAGCCAGGTGTTAGCCACAAATATTCTAGCTGTTCCAGCACAGCTGATGCTCATGTTCTGGAGAAATTAGAAGGAGGGGTTTGTGTCTCTAGATATGCATTTTCTTTTTAAATATTGCAGTCATGTCTTCATTTTTATTTGGGTTTTTTATATTTTTTAAATAGGTTACACCAAGTCACATGTAACGTTTCAGTTGTTTTGGAAAGCATGGGATTAATTTATGGGAAGCTGTTATACCCAAGCGCGTTTTACATCACAAAGTTAACATTTAAAAAAAATAAAATTAATTAAATTAGAACCTTTAAAAAAGCAATTTACACTTCCTTACTTTTTGGAAGAAAAAAAAAGAGATGAAAAAGTAAGCAGAACCTAGCATATAGTAAAACAAATACAGCTGTGTATCCCTGCCCTGCCCAGCTATAATTTTGTTTACCTAAAAGAGCTTCATCATGACCAGAACATATAATTTTCCACTTCAAATACTGAGAAGATATAATTCAAATAAAAAAGGAACAATCATTTTTTTAGCCACTTGACTCTTCTTTTTATATCTTGTAGATTGTTGAAGTTAATGAATAGAAATATCTAATTTATAATTTCATTTTCATAATCTAATATTCAGGTACTCAGTGAACCTTCTCCAGCCTAAAAGTGAGTACCAACAGAAAGGTGTACTGAATTTAAGAATTCTCTTTCAGCCTTTGTGTGAATTTTTAATTGTATCTGATATAAAATACTTTATATAGAGTATTAAAAAACCTGTTATTCCTCGGAAAGATTTACCTGTTTATATGTAACACATGCACTCCATATTTGCTTTCAATTCTGTACTTTGTTGGATCACTTGCAGGAGAAATCAGTTCTTCATTTTTGTACCTGACAATCAAGAAAAAAAAAATAAAACTCATAAATGTCAGCAAATATTCATCCATTTGATAGATCTTTGGATCAAGATATCATTTACTATCATCTGAACTCTCTCTGCTTGCACAGAGTATTTTCCAGTATGTATGGATAGATAGATAGATAGATAGATAGATAGATAGATAGATACATACATACATACATACATACATACATACATACATACATACATACATATTGGGCCAGGAAGGCAAAGCAGGATCATCATAGCAGCAAGGAAGTGGAAAGAGAAGGTGTGCACTCAGTTTAGAAGAGGAGGAAAAGAGAAGATGGCATGGAGCTTGAACTTTCAAGTCCACTAGCCCCGACACAAGATGGGAAGCAAACATTATCTTGCACCACAGTAAAATGCTTCAGCACAAAAAAGGAGAGCAGTAACAGAATTGTGCCTCATGCTAGGTCTTTACAGTCCAGCCTGAGGCTCTCATATATACAGGAGAGCACCTGTCGAGAGAGGAGGGCAGTCATGTCCTCCTCAATGACCACAGCTACAGCCCATGACAACAGTGGTGCTGCGCACATTTATCCAGGCTTAGAAAGTAGCCTCTGAGTTCTGTGTATTTTCCCACTTGTGTTCAGGAAACTCAGTGGCCAGAAAGACTGGAATGCCTTCCACTGTCTGCCTCCTGAAATGCTTGAGTTAGTTGAGTTGCTTCTCACATTGCACTGGGCCACTCAGCAAGTTTTCCTCCCACTCCTTCCACTGCAGTATCAACTGCTACAATCCTGCTACGATCTAGGAGGATTATAAAGGGGATTTAACAAAGCCATTATATGCATGACACTTATCAGCTACAGCATAACTTTCAAATGAAAAAAGCTTAACAACATTTTTAGAGAGCTAGGAAAAGCCAGTCTCTTACCATTGTACAACAGGGGTTGGAAAGCCTTGTACAGTAAAGCAAAGGCTCACAGACATCTTTTCCCAGACAGTGTGAGACCTCAGACGCACTAGAATTTCAGGGGCTCGACTTATTCTTTCTTCAACAATATGTCTTTCCAGAGCCATATTTTCTTCTACCTATTAAACATAGGAAAAGAACAGAAGAATCTGGCACCAGACTCAAATAGGGTAGGAGATCTAACTTTAAATTCACAAAAAGATGCTTCATCACTACTCATATTTGAAGCCCAGGCCTAAATTTCAGTATGTCTTGTAATTATTTTTTGCATAAGGGCAAAAAGATTCAGCAGGTACCATTCTTTGCACAGCGAGTCTATCCAGATGCTCTCGAGCACGGTGCCTGGCTGTGTGAATCTCTTTTTCCAAAGCAGACAACTCACTGGCATAACGGATCCTTTTCTCATCACTTACATGAGACTTGTGTTCATGAGTCCTGTGGGAAAAGAAAAAAAAGTCAGGTAACCATTGTGAAGCTTTAAGTTTGTCACTCATACACATAAGGAACCAAGGGCTCTGAAACCATATCAGTAGGATGCAAAATTTAGGTTAGGAATCTTTCTTCGTCTCTGTCTGTGTATCCTAATAGTGGATATATGAAATCATGTGAATTTTCTTCAATATTCTTTCCTCCTGTATTTGTGGGGCCTTAGCGCTAAGTCTTAAATTTTGCTGTGGTCACGTTGTTAAGGTTCCTTATTAAGTCCTCTGTTAATCAAGATCAAGAACCTGCCTGGCCTCCTTCTGGCCTCTGATTTTCCTTCCCATGGACACAAGAAGGCAGAGGAGTGAAGGCAGGTTCTGTGCCTGTTCACAACCTATTAGAAGTTGTGCCTTGCTTACATAGTACCCTTAGCTTTAGAAGCTTTAGAACTTTGGAGCTCTTGCAGCTCCATGGGCTGCATCACCTGACCTCATCTGAAAGATACAGACCAAGGAGTTTGCAAGGATTTGATGAACAGTTGCATGCAAAAAAAGCTGTCCCTTGACAAGGATGAGCAGGAAGTATTATAGAAACTACCAGGAAAATATAAAGTTTTGAAAAAATTGTGAATTGTTCCCTGGAAACCTAACTCCACAGATTTTTCAGAATTCCTAAAAATACCCCAACTCATAAATGTTTTTAGGAGGAGCTAGCTCAGTTTCCTTCATTCATGCTGATTCAGTAAACAGACTATGCTACTCTTTCCCTTCCCAGGATAAATGAAGGTACTGAATATCAGATATTTCTAACATGTCTGTCAGTATAATCAACATATGGAAGACTCTGAAAACATAACCCAAATAAGCAAACTTCCATGAAATTCAGTAAATCACGATATTATTTTTCTGATACTTAAAAAAAATTCTTTGTACCATTTCAATGTATTTTAAATACCAGCCATGTCGTGCCATTTTTTAATATTGCTGAAATTAAAAACAGTCTTTAAAACCTAAATAAAAGTATACAAAGTCATTTGATTTTCCTAGATATTTCTGTTTTGAGAATATATTCTGAGAATATATATTTCAAACCAATCCAAGTACCAGAACCATACAGATGTATATGATTTGCACAGCATATTTTCTATGAACAGAATTTCTATGAAGGCAGAATTCCTTCTTGTTATATAAATCCTCCATGTCTTTGGTGCAGTAACTGTAGAACAAAGCCGAGCAGAAACAGCGAAATTCACATAGGGGAACATTGTCCTCAGCACAGTTACTGTGGAACTTCTTATCAGGGCAGTAACTGAGACATGACAGTAAACCCTCTTGATATTCAGGAAAGAATTTAAAATGTTTAAATTGATCCAAATTAGAAATTTAGGAATAGTGGAGTAGCTCTGTTCAAAATGAGTTCTAGGTACCAGGAGGATTCCAATTTTGTTTGTTTGTTTGTTTTAAAGCTATTTTCAAGGGTCAGAGTGGGGATTAGGGGAACAACTCGGGGTTGAAATATGAGACTGAAAGTGACACTCAGTCATTTAGTGTTCCAGCCAAAACAGATTAGTGAAGAACAGTGACAGAGAAGACTCCAGTCCTGTCAACTCTGAAAAGAGCCCTGGCAAAAGAGTTGGGACCAGAGCCACTACACAGGTCAGATTGGACCAACAGAGTTTTACCTTTTCCTGGATTCCTGCATTGCTTCATGCGCCAAGGTGCGTGCCCTCCTGGCACAGAGCCTACACGTTGTTTTGCCCAAGCCAGACGACTCATAATAGGCAGCCTGCCTGGACGCAGCCCTTAAAATTTAAAAGACATTTTTATAACCCAGAAATTCAGGTAAAACATGAACTCACAAATGTCAAAGAAATTACTTTGAGCTGAATGAGCTGAACACCACAACTGAGCACTGTTCAGTGAGAAACCTTTGCATCTTCATTGACTGCACTAGGTGCTGATTATCACTTCTCCTTCAGGGGCTTAATGCCCATCATCTCTCACTGGGGATCATTAGGCATTTTATTTCATTCTGTTAAATTTATATTTATTTCAGTCTTCAATCATTCAGGTGTGATGATAGCATTTCAGTGAACCCCAAGGGTACCAGCCTGTCTAATACACAAATCATAAAGATTCTCCATAGCATTGTCTGTTTCTAAGCATTCCTGCTTTGCTGTATTTCACAGAACTTTCTGCAACTGTCCTCTTTCGCAAAGGAATCTGGATCAGCTAGACAGCTAGGTAGACATGTTAATTACTAAGTAGGGAGAACGGTGATTCTGAAGCAACCACAATACAAAGTTTCAGGTTTTGAGATAAAAATAATGTGCATTTTCTGGTTAAAACTCTGAGATTTCAAACAAGAAGCATTAAGCCTTCATTTAAGTTTAAAAAAAGAAATTGAATCACAAAAACTATAATTAGTTATAGCCAACTTCAGGAGAAGGAATATCATCATGTCATATGGAAGAATGGGTAAAAAGTTTATTTCTATGGCTTAAAATAATTTTCATGGCAATTTTTCTTAAGTCAGAGTTTCAATTTTATCCTACAAGGAAGAATTTTACATTTAGAGGACAGGACAGATCCTAAGCTAAAAGGTCTGTGTAGGTATCTTGCAATGTTGCTAGGAAGTTTAATTATGCTGGTGGGAGACTATAGGCAAGGAGCATGCCAATGGAAGGAACTGGAAAATTGTCATTCTATATAAATCACATTTTTTGGGGGTGGAGGGGAAAGGTAAGTATCTTGATTCTAAGGACTGACTACCCAAAACAGAGACCTGTCAGTGCTCAAATACTTGGCACTTACTTTCTTGCTGCATATTCCTCAAGCACATATCTTGTCTGAATGTTGCGATAGGACTGATCAAAGTGCTTGTGCCTCCTCTGGTAAAATGGCACTGCTACTGCAGACATATTTCCTCTGTGACAACCAGTAATCCCTGCAGAGAGTGGAGTTAGCCAACATTTAGCCATGCACACATTCAACCATGTATTTCAGACATTTTAGTTTGATATTTTTTAATACATAGACACGTGTATGAACACATCCAAATGTATAAAAATTACACCAATTTGTGACAAACACAGCCATCAGTCACACACGTGGGTACCTCAGGCTGCATTTTATCAGTGGAACAGTGTGAGCTATGGAATCATAGATGACAGTGTAAAAGATATTCCACTCAATCATTTTTCCCCTTCTTTGGAAATGTCATTTAATGCCTCCAGAGAAATTTCCAGGGATGGAAATTTGACAGGTTTTTGGCCACTGTTAGGCATGTCGGCTCTTTGCTCTTCAAACCTTTCACTTTTTTTCCATTTTGGCAATTTAGGCTCACTATGTTTTGTCCAATTCACCATGACAACAAATAGACAGTATTTGCTCACTTTTGTAGTAGCCTGTTGAAGATTTTCTTTACTTTTCTTTCCTGCTCTCTTATTTAAACTCAACAAAGCTGGCTCATGCAATCTTTCCTCATGTTTTGTTGTTTGTTTTTTTTTCTGGATTATCAATCATTCTGTTTCCTTCTTGTGGACTTTCTCCAAAGTATGGCACCAAAGTTTTTCATCAATATTTGGATAGAAGATTCTAAGAAATATTCAGGGTGCTCCTAGAAGCAGTGTGGGGGACAAGACCACATTTCCCACTGAGTTAGAGTTAAGCAGACTACCAACCACATAATTAAAAGAACACAGAGCTGCCCACATCCCTTTGTGCTCATCAGAAATATGACGACAGCTTCTTGCAAAAGTAGGGAATATCATGAGCTATTTTGTGAGTAGGTGCCAGTTTGCGTAACTGCAGTCTGGGTAGGGTATGGGGTTCTCTGCTCCTGGGCCATGTGGCCCAAACAGTGGTGAGGGATCCCACTGAACACCCAAAATCTCCCCCACAAGGCACCTACACTTTGGTGACAACAGAGGAAAGCTTCCAGTATAAGTCTATAAAGCAGATGAAGATTTAGTTAGGTAAATTACTGCAGTAACCTCCAATAACCTACTAAAAACTGAGGGGAGCATCCCCGTTGTTAACGCTCCTTGTAGGGTGCAGGCTGCCAGCTTCATGCCAGCACCCAGGGCACAGGCTGAGGCACAGCCTGGGATACATCTCAGGGTACCCATGGCAAGTGAAGCAACACCAGCTTACCCAGGGAACATGTTAAGAATGTGTCAGGGTCCTGAGGACAGCAGTGGACCTGACTGTCCTAGCCCAACCTTCTCCAGAGTTCCTCCTACCCTGCCCATTGCCCGGGACCCTATGTCAGTCCTCAGGGCCATCAGTTTCTGCCCCAGAAATGACACAGCAGAACCAGTCTCCAGCTCCCTGGACAGCCTGGCCCTGCCTGGATGTGGACCATGCCAAGAAGAACCTGCCTCAAACCCACACCAAAAGTCCAAATTTGTAACAAAAAGTCACATAGGTAAGCAGCTTCATGATGCATATCAAATGAAAGGTCAAAGATATTTGAATAGAAGTCTTATAAACTCATTTAGATAAAACATTTAACAAGTTAAAATGACAGTATATACCATATTTCCAGCATATAATAATTATCAAAAAAGGAAATGCTAGTCATTGGTTGAGTAGAGTAAAAAACTATAACTGTGTCTGATTGTTACTTGCAGATAGTCAAGGACAGTCAGCTGCTCCCAAATTATGATGTTCTCATATCAGCTACTTTTACTTTTCCAACAAAAATTAAGGGGCAAAGAGTAGATATATTTAATAGGAGTCACATCTTACTTTAAAATATTCAGAGATCTAAAGAGAATTTTACAATTTATCACTTCATAACTGCATAACTTAGAGTTACCTTTTCAGTTCTTTTTCAAAAGATATGAGAATGACAAGTCACAGGTTCAGTAATGAGAGCTTTAGGCAAAGCACAAGACACTGCAAAACAAAACTTAAACGGGTTTACAACATTACTACGGGGCATTAAAGAAATATATTGCTACGTTTATAGAGAAATAAGAAAGTTAGCAACCCAAGTTTATTCAGCACCTCACAGAGATGCTGGCTTAGTAAGATGCCCTCATGCAATGCTGAGCTGACATGGACTCCTCACGGACCTATTAACCCATCATATGGCACAATGTCTTGGTTACATGAGCAGAGCTGAATAGACCACGAGCAGCCTTGGCTTCTCCTAGTTTTGATATCTGTACATCATGTGATGCTACATCTGCAGACATCCAACACTGGTTTTCTTCCTGTCTAACTGTGTGCCTATTGCGTACATGACACTGGATTTCCACATTAGTTCATATGTTAACTGGACAATTAATGGTATAATTCTCCCTTTTTTCTATTTTTAATTAACTTTTTTGGCCTACATGAAGGTGCAAAAGACAAACACAGATTAAGCTTACTCTGCTGTTAAGCACTATTCCAGTTTACACGTGGCCAAGTTAAATAATTCTGTGAATTTATCAACAGCATGTAAATGTTGCTATGTATATAATTCACACTGAGATCCAGTTTATAAGGATTGCAGAGAAATGCCCATTTATCTGGACAGATCAGTCTAATCAGTCTTATTTTCATTTTTGAGAGAGGAGAAAACACCATTGTCATTTACAGTCCAGCCTTTTTCACTAAATGTAAAACTTACATTTTAATTTGTGTATCTTCTTCTATTTTCTTCTATATTTCTTCTATGTCAGCACCCAGGACTCATCAAATTTGGGTGAATATATTTTTCATTTACCCAAACCTCTTTACTATAGCAACAAGGGTAGCCATCCACTCACAGCCTTCATACAAGCAATTAACTGAGCTTGTTAGCAGCCAGACTCACTTTGCCTTCTGCTAACACAGAGGGGAGCTGCCTGGCAACAATTCTAAATATAATAATCATCATCAGTTAATTACAAAAACGTTTGCAGAGTATGTATTTAATACTTAATAGTGCTACAAAGACAAGTATCAGAAGAGCAAAATCAAAGTCCCGCTGTAAAAGCAACATATAGGGTATTGAGCTCCTAATAAAAGAAGTTTATACTGCATTACTAGGAACAATATGTTGACTGTTTTACCAGTTTTCCACTGATACACATTTATATCAGATGTTTAAAATATATTCTAATATTTAGACAACCTACCTCTAAGACAGTTAGAGAACATGATATGATGATGACAGTTTAATCCCAGTGAATTTATTGATTTAGGTGAACCAAAATTTTATTAATGACAGTGTCTGGAGATCTAGTTATACTGGCAAGCAAATTGGTAAAGCTGACTCAAAAGTGAGATGAAAGAATTGGTCTGGCAGAGAAATTGAGGAAAAAAAAATCTCAGTGGAGAACTGAGAGTCCAATAACAACGACAAAAAAAAAGCGTAAGTCCAGAGAAAGACAAATTACTTATCTGAATGACTATAACAAATTAAAAAGTAAATCTCAAGTTTCATTTACCAAGTTCTACTGCAAGAATTTTGGAGGCCTTGCTGAAATACATGGCCTGTGTGTCATAAACAATCCTTGAGTTACCTCCATGCACATCCTATTAATGACCGTGGATTTCAAGAAAAGACCTAGAATTATAAGAAAAAGATGATCCTAAAACATTTGGTGTCTGATCTGACCTTTACATTGTTAGTGCAATGTAGCACCATTGTAGTCCTTTCTTTTTATTTATATTATTCCTATTTGTTTCTATGACTGTAAATACTGGGGACATCAAAATGACCAAAAGTGCATTAATCTGTATGCTGTATAAACCATTCAGAAGACTGTTAAACACAAAGAGAAACACTACCTCAGCCAAAATGCCTTTAAGGATTAATGACATAAAACAGGTGAATTAGACTGTTCAAGTCAGTATACATATACATATATTTCTTCATGCTTTGTAACATATATATAAAAATTTTTACTTGACCATGAGTAAAAGGCCAAGCTCCCAGGTCAGGATATGCATAGTTTTGTGACACAGTAATACTGATCTGAATAGAAAGCCATAATCTAGGACCACGTGACAAGGGGCCACATTCTTGAGTGGAGAAGCCAAGGGTCTGATATAAACATTGTTACTCTGATAAGTGAGTTAATTTAAGATTTAAAGGACAAGCAGTAAATTCTAGCACGATCATTTACATTGCCTCAGAGAGCAGGCACACAACCAACTAAATTGATGGATGGCTTGACAAATGCCACGGTGAGAAGAACATGGCTGCACTCACCATAGATAGGCAGCTTGCATTCCCAGATTCAGAGGACTCGTGTCATGAGCAATGCACTGTACAGCATGTATTTTCTCAGCCTGACCTGCCAGTGCTATACCATGCAACATGCACTTCTGTGCTCATCTCTGGTCCTGGCCATCTGCAGAAGTGCCAAAAACTATTCACGAGTTCTTGCCTGTCCTCACGTAGCCAGAAATTTCTTTGACCATTTGCACAGATTTGAGGGCTTGTCCCATTTTTTCCATGACTTACACAATTTTTTGTCTACCTGTCTCTTGTTCTGCTAGCTATTCTCCACATTGTTGAAAGTTAAGTGTTTTCAAGAAGCTGCCAACTTATACTTTTATGGTACATAAAACCCTTGATATTTAACTGATAAAATATATTTAAATCCATATCACCTACATATCACAAAAAAAGATAGGAAAAAAACCCCATCTTCTATTAATTGGCTGTTCCTAATGACCAGTATAAAAAATTACCATGTTGCTTCAAAAATATGTGATCCTTTCTAGATGGTTATATCCATGCTGTAGAGATTGTAGACTTAATAACATATTATCATTTTCTCCCATAAACTGACTTTGGTGGAAATCTTGTAAAACCTTCATGAGTCATTATGTAGCTCTAGACACTGCAGTCTAAACAGAATGGGATGTAGACGATCTGGTTAATTCTCTTCCATTTTTATAAGAAACTAATTTGATAAAAAACTGATTTGACAAAATTTCTAGTATGTCTTTCCAATCTTTTTTCCCTGTACACATGTGCATATTTAGATCTTCCACAGAAAATTATGTTTTGTGAATGAAAAAACCTACTCAAATATACTGTCATTTTAAGATGTTTAAGTCCTTCCATTGAAGATCTTGTTCAGTCCACATAAGAATTCAGTTTTAGCTTTTTTGACAATAAAACACAAATGCTCATCATTTAAAAAAAAAAAATTATATGGAATTCTCACTCGCTTATTCTGCTGAATTCCAAACATCATTCAGCAAGGTTGAACACTTCTTGTGTTCTTGTTTGTGATTTATTTAGCTGCATCATAATTGGTCTTATACTTTATCGATCACACCTCCTTGTCATGGAAATAGTATTTTCCTCATTTCACCAATTGGTTTTAAACAGATTCAAATAATCCCCCGAAATGCAAACATTACTTTTGTTATTAAACATGATTTTTAAAAAAAAAAAAATTAAAATAGTTCTCTATTTCTACTTTTCTGAATACCCAGCAAAGCAACATTTTCAAGCAGCTGAAAGTACCAGCCATCACAGATCTAACATTTTTACTAATTTCATATGTTTTGAATGAGTAGACCAATGATACTGTTTTCAATGATATACAGGTAGATTCAGCAATTTAATGCAATCATTTGGCTACACCACATCTATGATTACTTAGAAAGAACACCTTGACTTTGTAATAGTCCCTGAATGGCTTGTTTCATGCTCTAGCCAGAACAGTTAGTGTGGAGGTAATTTGAAATATATAATAGGTGGTCATAGTCATGTCCACAACCCTTGATAAGGACTTCTTCTCTGTGGGGATGAGCTGCAGGCAGAGTCATGGGTACCCTTCCCTCCAGCAAGGTAGTTGTTGTGGAGGGAAGTACCACATCCTGTATTTTAATGAGTCTATAAAAGAATGTAATTTTGCATTTTCTGTGACTCTCATGAGGGAAAGGAATGGAAGCTGCCAAACTGACTTTCTTTCCATATCTCTAACAGAAGCTGAACAGTATATATCCCAGATAGGATACTAATGTGGATGTTACTTCATGAATTCATGATCATACAAGACTGGGAATTAAATGAGGTGAAATTTGTCCATATTGACTTGAATCCTTGCCACCCTAACATTCCAAATGCACAGAGTTCAAACATGTTCTGATAAATTTTAAAGACTTCCCTTCACTTGACAGGTGTATCCCTTCAACTAGACAGCTAAGAACATTGGAGAGTGAGATTATAAAAATAATTTTCCATCATACCAAGATTAATTATCCTTCATTATGGAACTTTTACTGGCTCATAGGCATTATCAACACACAGGATAATTTCAAGAGCATGAACTTGATTTCCCAAGACTCTATCAGTGGTATTTAGCTGGAATTTTCATGTGGCACAGAACATATCACTTATCTTAGAGCAATACAGACACCAGACACATTTCTTCTGGAAATGTGTACTTAAAAGCACAGCAGGCACAAAATAAAAGACTTTTTTTTCTTTTTTCCCCTAACTACATCCCATTCTTCACCAGGCCAAATAGCTTTGCCAACCATAGGATTTTATTCTTAATTATTTACACACAGACTTCAGAAAATTTGCATGGTATAAGCACACAAGAAAGTGGCATTGCCAAAAGTTGTGCAATTGGAAAAGGGTATATATGAATAGAGCTATGGATTTCTGTAATGTAGTTCTTTATATGCAGAAAAAAACAGGGGGAATGTAATACACAATAAAATCAAGGTGACTATTCACAGGACAAAACAATCTTACTTTATTTTTTTGTTTTGCTTTCCTTTTCATTAATCAATTTGTGTCCTACTTATTGCTTGTTCTCCCTGAGGAAGGTATTTTGTTTTTACAGGAAAGCACCCAACCCCGTCCTAAAAGCATTCTCATTTGCTCTGTACAAGAAAAACATGGATAGAAAATGGACTTACCAAGGGATATAGAAAAACTGCAAAGCAGAGAGGGAGACCAGCCTTTCCCAGCTTAGCAAACCCTGCCCAAGGAAAACAAGTAATTCCCCTCTCCAAAGGCTACTGCCCCTTCACTCCTATTTA
Source organism: Illadopsis cleaveri (assembly GCA_013399915.1). Classification (NCBI taxonomy): domain Eukaryota; kingdom Metazoa; phylum Chordata; class Aves; order Passeriformes; family Timaliidae; genus Illadopsis; species Illadopsis cleaveri. The sequence continues at coordinate 35,123 of VXBB01001703.1, forward strand.
AGGGCAGATGCAGCGCTATATTTAGAACTAACCAAGTGATTCTCCCAAAACTGGGGTCAGCCTAATACGCAATAAGGGAGTGATATGAAGGCAAAAGAAAAGCATTAGCCTATATGCAGTTTAATACTGTATTTCAATAAAAGACAATCCTCATTCTTTTAAAAGCAGTTGTTTATGTTAAAAGTGGTGTTTCTTTTCCCAGCAACACCAAGCACATGGGAAGCAATTAAATGTCAGAAAACAGTTTAATTTTTTTATTTAGAAAAGTTTGAAGTTTTAAAATGATTAGTAACTCAGAAGACCAGTGAGGAGACGTACACTCCAGAATATTATTAGTAGAGACATGAGATCCCCTTGGTGCTCTGGGCTGTAAAATGAGCCTCCCTATTGCTTCCTTAAGAGCTCTCTGGATGTGAGAATGTCTGCAACATATGAAGGCATACCAGTTGTATAAAACCCCTATTATTTCCATCTCTATTGCATCGCCAGTCAATTTAAGAGAGATTTTTCTATGTCTTGTAGGTAAAGTTGGAAAAAAATTAATATGCATAAAGACATAAACATGCAGAGGAAAAAAATACAGCCAAAGCAGTCAACTCTGTGAGACCTTGGTGGTCCCTGATGGTTCCTGATTATTATTAGCTAAAATGAATGCTTGCTGCCTGTGGGGCTCCTGGGTTTCTGTCCAGAAGTTACAAGGCATTACTGAGGTGGCTCTGACATGCCCAGATGGCATGGGGTAGCAGCACTGGCTCTGAAGAGCTGGTAGGCTTGGGATCAGTCACTCTGCCCCATGCTGGTGGTAGACAACTCCACAGGGATTGCACCTGTATGGGGGAAGGGAAGGAAGGGTAGGACCTCTGACAAGGCTTTGTGACAAGCATGAATAATTAATCACATTCCTCTTATTCTTTCTGCAAATAGGATGTCTGGGAAATCCTGGCTGTATGGCAAATTTAATCACACCTCTTGACTTAGCCCATAATGACTCAAATAATCAGTGAGTTAGCAACATACAAAATGTAGGGAATTCATTGATCTAATAAATATTTGAAAAGAGCAAGATCTATTTTCAATTTACTTATATAGAAATCTGGTCATTTTCAAAGTCACTGAATGACAATCTCTTCCACTGCTTGGTATGTGACACTGATACATGAAAAATGTTCTTTTTAAGTCACGTATTCTTCTTATGTATACATGCAGGGAAGCAGAGCAAGAAGTGGAAAAGCCTTTAAATAACTTATTCTTATCCAATCTGCAGTGTCCATCCAAGTTTACTAAAGAGCTCTGGTAAGGATATTTCTTACTTTTGTGTCATCTAGGGCTACCATTTCCTTGAAACAGACTTCTCCCATCCTCCCATTGATCTTGAATTATAACTCAGTCTGACAGAATTAGACCTACAGAGACAGACAGAGTGGAATGACTGCATATGCCCTGAATGTAGATGTTGCTTCAGAAGCAGCTGTCAAAGTAATTAGCATGTAATAATCCAGAACAAACCCACTTTACTTACCCAGCTCCATCTCTTCTCTCCTATTGAATATTCCTGTGGGAGGTAAAAGGTCATTTTTCAGAAAACTTTGAAGTTCTCACTATGCTCTGCTTTTCATTTGTCATTCTATATTTATTTACTCTACAGAAATGGAGGCATTTACAGCCTGCTCTGTCTGCCTTTACACTTGAGCACTCTTCTATTTTAAGTTTTCGTCAGGGTGTGGCTGGATGACAAAAATATGGAAGTGCATCCTAAGGACTGTGGGAAAAATGCCAAAGGCAAGAACAAGCCATGTAGGAGGGCCAGTCCCAGGTTGTGTCCAGGAAAGACAATAAATCTTCATCTCTTCATAGATATTACAAAATAAGATAGAAGGGAAAACTGCAATATTGTGTTATTCTTGGTGGCATAATGTAGGCAGCAGAGCACCAAAAATTATCCAGCATTTTAACTATGAAATCATATACATTATATTCCTACTTCCCCCCTAACACAGAAGGTGCCTTCTCCTTATCCTTCCACTTCCCAAACAGAAGATCTTCCCTAGGAACTTTTCTAAACCAGAGATTTAACAGGGTATCAAAAGGATTATTCAAACATTTAAAACTTAGCATGTGCTAAAATATTTTGTGAATTTGGTATTTTAGAACTACTTCTTTATCTTATGCTAGTCCCTTGACGTGGGTTGCTTAATTGATACATGCCTAAGTAATGTCTCAACAACTCCAGCAAAGGGGAAGAAAAAGAGCTCAGGAAAAAGAGGTGTTAACTTTTTAGCCATTGGATTAAACATCAAAACAGAAATGAAATTAAATCTAGTGGTGTTAGAAGAGTATGTTTTTAGCCTGTAAGGGTGCCTTAATAGCAACCTTGTGCTTTCGTCTTTCTCCAGTTCTAAGAAGGCCTAATGCATCTTTGTATGGCAGCTTCTGAAGCCCAGCTTTGTTAATAGGTTAACTACTGATTGCTTCAAATGCTTGTTGCATATTTATAGCTTCATATAAATTTAAAGATTGGTAACTAGTGGTGAGGTTCCTCATCCCTGCAGCAGTCTTAATTATTCACCCACCCCTGTGGTGAGGTTTCTAAAGCCATGCTAGAACAATGGATTCTGTGCACTGGTGATCTTAGAGCAGTCTCTCTTCACAGTTACCCAAGTCTCAGCATCTCCCTTAGTATTACAAATGAAAGACAAAACAGTGCATGCAAATTCAACCACATAAAATAATAAACCATGTTCTTTTCTCTGTTAATGCCTTTGGTCAGAAATTCAGGATTATCAGTTATGGGCTCCACGTACGGACCCAATAGAACGTGTCTCATTCAGAGGAGAATACCACCACCTGAAGGACTGAACTCAAAGCAGGTTTGGAGGCAGTGCAGCTGCTCATGAAGATTAGGTAGCAAGAGAGGAGTAACAGATGCACTTGACTGCTGACAGCACTGTAAATGTGCAGTTGAGCACAAATCTCCAAGGGAAATACGCCTTACTGCCTCTTTCAGATGGGGAGAGAACAAATTCATGCTGACTTCTAAGCCATTTCTCTCTCTACTTCCTCTTTTCTGCTTATTTTCTTTTCTTTCTTGATGCATTTTCTCTTCTTCTACTAGAACTTCCTGGTTTTCTTTTTCAGTGCCCAACTTGCAAGTATTTTAAGGCTGGCTTCATGCAGCTGAAAACTGTCAAGAGCTAAAACTACCCTTCCCAGAAATGAAACTATGCTATGTGGAGATGAGACCAGAGAAGAGTCAAGTAATTTGAAGGAGGAAAATACACTTCCAGCTAAGGGAAGGATGTACAACTCCCAGGAGAGAGGACAATGGCAGCTGAAGGAAAACAAAACAACAACAAAACACCCCACATCAGATGCAAGATGTTTTAAACAGCCAGACAAGGATTTTCAATCAGCAATTCATCTGAGCTAGACTGAACTGCGCCCAGAACATCAAACAATTTTAGCGTAAGTCTTTTAACAAACACTGAAATACCTGAGCATACAAAATGTTGGGATTTTTTTTCCTGGAACATAAGGTAAAGTGAATCTCTTAGTAAGTATCCTCATTTATTTCTAAGAAGACAAACATACCACTCAGTTACAACTCACTGAGTTACAGCAAATAAATTATTTTTCAAGATATCTAAACAGTAACGTGTCCCTCTGCTGTCCAAGAAGCCACTCTAAAGCCCATCAGAGTCAGTGCTAAGGTTTTCCTGACTCAGGAAAGGTCAGATTCATATCCTTCTTGATTTAATATCAGCTCAGTGGCATCTCTTAATTTACCTTTACAATGAGACTTGTGAGAAGACAAGGACCATAAAGATGTTTGTCTTATTCTGGTATATTTATTCCAGTGTCACACAACACACTTGGCAGATACCTGCTGCTGCAACAGTTATCCTTATCAGCTAACACCAGTATCATCAACAGCACATTAAATCTAGAGAGAATCACAGGCTATCAGAAGGCAGAGACAGGGACTAACACTTCAGTGGTGTGGTCCAGAGGTTTTGCCACACTTGGAAAGGCAAGGCAGCTGCAGTCCTGAATCCACCATTAAGTAGCACCATTCAAAGCCTATTTTAATGTCTTCAGGCTTCAGTAGCTGTCAGCTGCTGGGGTCACTACTTCTAAAAACATTTTTATATAGTATTCACATCAAACAAGCACAGAAAACTGAGGAACAGAATCAGAGAATGTTTGAGGTCGGAAGGGACCTCTGAAGGTCATCTTATGCAGCCCATTTCTCAAAGAAGGCTACTTTGAGCTGGTTGTCCAGGACCATGTCCACATTTTGAATATTTCCAAAAATGAAGACTTGTGATGGTTTCGGCTGTGTTAGAATTAATTTTCTTCCCAGTGACTGATATAGAGCTGTGATTTGGATTTTTTCTGAACATAGGGTCGATAATAGATACTTTCTTTATTGCTGAGCAGGGCTTACACAGAGCCAAGGCTTTTTCTGTTTTTCACACTGTTATACTGGCAAGGGAGGTGGGGATGCATGGGAGGTTGGGAGAAGACACAGTCAGGACAGGTGACCTAAACTGACCAAAGGGATATTCCAGACCATATGACATCATGGTCAGTACAAAAAGTGGAGGGAAGAAGGGAGAAAGGGGAGGCAGGAACATTTGGAGTGATGACATTTGTCTTCCCAAGTAACTGCTGTGTGTGATGGGGCCCTGCCCTCCTGGAGATGGCTGCACAACTGCCTGCCCTTGGGAAGCAATGAATTCCGTGGTTTGCTGTACTTGTGTGTGCAACTTTTGCTTTTCCTGTTAAACTGTCTTTATCTCAACCCAGGAGTATGTTTTACCCTTCTAATTCTCTCCCTGATCCTGCTGGTGGGAGTGCGCGAGCAGCTGTGTGGGGTTTGGCTGCTGGCTGGGGTTAGACCATGACAAGAATACAAAACCTCTCTGGGCAACCAGGGCCAGCTCTTGGGTACTCTCACAGTGGGGGGGGAAAAAAAAAAAA
>VXBB01001703.1:40123-88480 GCA_013399915.1 Illadopsis cleaveri
GAGGTGGAAAAAAAAAAAAAAAAAAAAAAAAAAAAAAAAAAAAAAAAAAACCACACTTTTCTGATGTTCATAACCTCTGTGTTTGAGCTTGTGTCTCTGACTGGAGCTGACCCTAGTTCTGTCCCCTTGTCCTCCTGGGCTGGCAGAAGCTGAAGGTCACTGGTGAAGGCACAGACATGACACCCTCGAGGTTCACAAGCACACACACATTTGCTGTCTGGTTGCCTTTTCTCTCTCTGTCTGCATCAGTGCTTGCTGCAAACAGATGCACACTCTTATGATGGCTGATGTTGCAGGCATCCCACACCCATGGGCCCCCCAGACAGCTATATGTAGAGTATAAGGGCACCTAAAACCCCCAGACATCAATAGCCAGCAGTCAGTCCCCCCAGTAACTGGCAGTCAGTCCATGCAGTACTCACACACATGGATGAAGAGTGAGATGACACAGATATACAGTTAAGAAAGGTTTGAATGAAGACAGGACAGACTGTGGTGATCAGGCACAGGGCTCAGTCAGATAGGCTTCCTTTATATGCATTCAGCCCCTTTTATAGCCCTTTCTAGGTGATCCTCCCTTTGTTCCTCTGATTTCTTCCCCTAAACATTTCTTCATCATTTTATGCAGGTCTATCAATTCTCACACCTCTGGTCCATCACTCAGGATCTTCACTCACCCCATCCCAACATCTCCAGGTAAAATCTTCTCACACTTCACGTATCCTCACACAGATAATGTGGAAATTATCTGCTCCTGTTTCACACAGTAAAAAGAGGAGGAAAGGAATACACAGCATACCATACGTCAGTGCCTGCATGATGAGTCCAACGTGAGAGCTATGAAAATTTCAAAGGGTATCAAGTTCAGGCATATCACTCTATTCAAGGTCACTGAACTTTTTATGGCATATCCAACAGTTCATGTCACTGAAAGGACATAGCTGTGATGTGTATGTCCCACGCCACATGATATACTGATACATATATGATCATTACTCTACTGTAGAATAATGAACTTTTACTGTATTCCTGGAAGCAGGCAACTCTCATAACAAAAATTATATTTTTTTATTTCAGAACTAAATTACTTACATCCACAACAGTTCCAAGGAATGAAGACCTGATAAGATTTCACTGTAAATGAGCAAGAACTATTGCAAATGAAGATCAGGCACAATTTTCTTAAGGAGATATCAGCTGGACCCCTTAATTCTTGTTCCTCACTACTGCTCGATATCTTTCATTCTGTAGTTGCTGTAAGCAAAAAGATGAGTTTACCGTAGGTAGATATAACAAGAAGTGTGCTAAGGCTGATGGTCTCAGGCAAGCCCCAAATTTACACTGTTTTGATAGATTTTCATCTTTTTAGTAAGAACAAAGAAAGAAACCACTGCTTAGCAGAATGTTAATGAACCATGCTGATTCTTCTCCAGCTGCTCAGTAGTTGCTTCTCCAGGTCTTCAGGAGCAATGCCATAGTGCATAAAAACAAATCAGTATTTCATTACATCTTCATACTGAAGAGACCTACTTGATTATTCCATTCCAATCTCCAACTGCTGTTTCTGTCCATGGTCCATATAATGGTGCTTCAGGTCAAGCTACATTTGGATGTCACCAGTTCTCTCCATTCCTGCTACTGCTCCTCCTGTACAGCTGTGAGTATTCCTAATGGGGAGGTTTTGCGGAAATCTTTGTCCATGCCATTTAACTGATTATTTAATCTTCCCACTCTTTTCCATTCAGTTGTCACTAAATAGTCATCCACTAGTGTCCTTGACTAATTTAACAGCATCAGAATCATTTCATTTCAAAAGGTGTTTTTACCCAAATAAAAACTGTAGGATTCCCCACACAAACACTGTTCACATTAAAACAAAACTTAGAAAAGCTATTTTTACTTTGTTCTTTTTTTTCGTAATTCATTCAGACTAGGTCTTGTTCTACATACTGGCCTTCTGAGTATTCCTCTGCAACTGTATTTTAATCACAAGGTAATGTTTACATTACTGATTGAAAACCTTACAGATATAAGTACCTATATTTTGATTTCCACCTTACTGATAGCTGAATCAAACAATTTTTCTTTTATCCTTAACTTTAATCTGAGGTAGCTATGTGTTCCAGATACACAGATAGCTTGAAATTGCAGTACAGTATTTGCATCACCTGTTTCTTTTACTCTGATTTTCTATTGCAATTGGGCAGCATTAGGTACCACTAGAATCTGGTATCTACTGTAACATATCCTAAATAAATGGTAGGGAGATTCAGAGAGCTGCAAGACCAAAGCAGGCTTTCATCCAGCTTAATAAATATCTTGAGGCTTACGTCACATCAGAACGGCACAGAATGTAAAGCTCTGAATGCTTAGGACAGCTGTCCTCCTTCCCTGCCTCGGTGGCCTTTCTGATTACACCCAATCCCATCCACTGGCAGTGTTTCCCAAGTGACATAAATACTGCAGCAGCAAAGGAGACGAAAAAATCTTGAGCTGAGTGTGGTCGTCAAGATGTCTGGGTATTTATGACAGGACAACAGCAGCAACATCACAACATCACAGAAACCACTGAGGTTGCCTAGAACCTCAGTGAGTTCTGTGAGTGATAGATTGTTGTTCTTTACCTAACAAAGGGACTCAAATCAGCTGCCTAGAATTTTCAACACATAGGAACTCTTGACTGGAAACATATAGTTTGAGGTCAGAGTATCACAGTTATCATTGTCTTATTTATACCTCAGAGTCTATTCAGTTGTGCTGGCGACTTTTGTGCAGTAACACCACACAATTGAAAAAAACATGGGTAAAACACCAGCTGGCTGAAGTACTTATACTATAAAATGTCTTAATTTGGATATATCCAGGAACTAATCCTTACTTATTGCTCACACTTTTCTTCAACTCTTAATTATGTTTAGTGTATGTAAAAAAGTGCCTTTTTTCCTAGAATTTAAATTTGCTTAGCATTACCTTCCACACAGTAGTTTTTTGCTGGCTTCTCAGATTTAAAAAAACACTGTATTTTCTTCCTCTGAAGGTGCTCACATATGAAACCTCAAATTTCACCTTCCCACTCTTATTGCACTGCAATTGCTAGACAGAATATTGATTTCTGACTGTATTCTGCCAGTGCAGCCTATGAGCACAAAGAAGTCAGGACTTCTGTGAACAAGGTAGAAAAAAACCAAAGAATAAAAACAAGTTTGGGTTTTAGCTTTATACCTTTTAGCTTTTGGGGTTTTAGTTTTGTACAATTGTAATTTTCCAGATGTGTGAAAAAAGAGAATCATTCATTGAAGATATTGCACGCAGGCAATGAAGTAACAAGGAAATTGGAACTATGTGTTGGCACAATAGTGGATAGTCAACCAGAGATGAGAGACAGACATAGGTCATGCTAAATATTAAGCAGTGGAAGAAATAGTTTGCAGTGATACCTTACCAGCAGTGTGCCTTTGTGCCTTTCTCCAACTTCTTAAACTTAGCATACAAGAATTGTGCTGCTTTTTCTAGAGTTGAAATTTGCCTATCATTACCTTCCATGTAGTAGTTTATATCAGAGAAGCGATATGAACTTGCCAGCAATGTGTCTTTCTGGCCAAGAAGGCCAGTAATATCCTGGGGTGTATTAGGAAGAGCATTGCTAGCAGGTCACAGGAGGTGATCCTGCCCCTTGCTCAGCCCTGGTGAGGCCAGGTCTAGAGTGCTGTGTCCAGTTCTGGGCTCCTCAGGACAAGAGAACCATTCAGCCCCTGGAGCAGGTCCAGGAGAGGGCTGTGAAAATGATTAAGTGCCTGGAATATCTTGTACAAGAAAAGGCTGAGGGAGCTGGGCCTGTTCAGCCTTGAGAAGAGATGACTGAGATGGCTACAGGTACCCGAAGGGAGGGTGCGAGAGGATGTTTCCAGGCCCTGCTCAGTGGTGCCCAGCAATAGGAAAAGAAACAGGTAGAAATGATGCACAGGAAGTTCTACATGAACATAGGAAGAACTTCTTTACTGTGCAGATGACTGAGCACTGGGACAGATTGCCCAGAAAGGTTGTGGAGTCTTCTTCACTGGTGATATTCAAGAACCATTTGGGCACAATCCCGTGCCATGTGCTCTATGGTGGCCCTACTTGAGCAGGGAGATTGGACCACAGGATCTACTGCGGTCCCTTCCACATGACTGATTCTCTGATTCTGTGATTCTGTTACAAAAAAATTAATATTCCAGAAAGTGGAAGTATGTAGGAAAAAGAACCTTACCAAAAGGACACCTTAGGATTATGATATTTTCAGTTTTCTGGGAAATGCTAATTAAGCAACCTGCATTGCATTCCTAAACTGTAATATAAAAGCTTAGATTTGAGCGTCAGCTTTGTGTCTATAAAAAGACAAATATTCATTGTAGATGTTTTTTCCTGCTTAATACTAGGTAGAATTAATATAAAGATGTAAAGAGTATAAACCTGATTGGGATAGCTGCTGGTGAAGAGACTGCCTGACAGCTTGGAAGATTGTGTCTTTGAAGGAATCACGAAAGAAGCCCGTAAATAGAGGCCTGTGTAAGGGAAAGTAAGAGCTCTGTTCTGGACTTGGTGAGTTTAGATGGGCAACAAAATATGATGGCTGGTTTTCTGTGCAGTTTTGATGAATCACACTCTTTAAACTCATGTATGATACATGTGGAACAGAAACACTGCCTCCATTTTCAGCTGGAAAAAAAAATGACACTGAAAAGAGAACAGACTACACATGTAATCTCTCTAACAGCAGAAAGGAACGTATGTGCAGTGTTACTCCCTTTCTAACAGAAGTATGACAGGAATTTCCTCATGTGTCACATAGCCTGGGAAACAATTGTGCCTCATGACAACCACATAGAAATAGCCCACTAAAGCTCAATTCTCAGGTAACATAGAGCAACTGTCTCAACAGTTTGTCTTCTGATTTGCTGTGTGCCTTATTCATTATTACTGTTTGCTATTCCACCTCCTCACACCTCCCCATACCTCCCTTAATAGTTCTCCAGAAGAAAGGAAAGAAGATAGCCTGATGTCCCATCATTGGTGCCAGCCTGGAGAATGAGACAATGACCAGGATGACAATGCCTCTATCTCTCACCCTCAGACACATAACAAGCAGGGTAACACGTAACTTACCAACATAACTAATAATGACATCCATTACTCTTCTGATGAGTCTCTCTACAGCCAGTCAAACCCACAGGCACTTGGAACATGGTGGGTTAATTCTGGTCCTGAAAGCAGTCCTCCACATCCAGCCCTTCTGAATTCACAGCTGCAGAGGTGCTATATTCCTCCCATAGAGGACTTGACCTGAAATTGGATAAGAGGATGTAAACTGCTATGGGGAGCAGCACAACAATACATTCACTTGATTCTTTAAATCTTTCCTAATAACCTGCTATTTGCTGTAGACAGGGCAAGGACACTAAATGTACCTCTAGGCCTGGTATAATAAAGTCATTCTTATGTTAAGAAAAAACTTATGTAATATGCACCAGGGATGTTAAGGAGGAAAAGGTCAAAGAATTGATCTGCAAAATCGAACTCCAGAGGCTAATGAATATTTGCTTGGTGAATGTAATCTGTTAAAAGAAAAGAGTAGAAAACAGCAACCAAGTAAGGAGAAAAGATAAATCATTGTGTATGAAAGAGATCTGGAGAGGAACCAAGTATGATGATATCTTTTCAGTCAGATATATTACAGCTAAAGATCAACACCAAAGATCAGCAACTTCCTCCAGGAAATAATTTACACGGCAGCTATCCAAATACAGCTGTTTATAAAAGTTTCTTAAAATTAATAATATCCAGAATCACCTCAGATTTCTTTAAGGAAGTTTCATGACTTGATAATTCTGGCCACCATTTACAAGAATACCAACTAGTATTTCATTTACCATACTTGGAATAATTGTTATGTGCATTATTAAAATTTGCATATATAAGCGTTTACACCAACATACCATGACAATGATTAAGGGATTACAGCAACTGATACACAGGGAGAAGATGAGAAATCTTGGCTGCTCATCCTGGAGAAAAGAAATTTCGGGGATTTTGTGAGTGTATATAAATACCTAAACAGAGGGTGTGAAGAAGACAGAGCCAAGCTCTTCCTAGTGATCCTCAGCAATGTGATAAACTGTAGATTGGCTCTGGGGGACTGAGATGTGGCCACAGGCAGGGCAGGAGGAGGCTCTTATTAACTCCAAAGTTGCATTTGGGAAGGAAAGTTGGTGAAAATCTCCTCCACACCTCTGACTTCTCTTCAAACACATTGCATTGTGTTGGCCATCAGTGAAACTGTTTTGATCAGGAAATGTCTACTGCCTTCCTTATAGCACAGAATGTAGCATTTGGTGAGTAAGGAACCCAAAATAACAGAGCAAGGTTTCCATGATATAGCATTTGCCTTTAGACAATTGGTCCATTCAGATGCTGGATTTTATTTTAAAGCTTCATTTAACTTCTGCAATGTATTATGACCCACAAACTCCAGTTTCAAATAGGCAAATTTCAGTGATTTCAATATTGCAAATTATTTAAACTTCATGCTGCAGTTAAATGATAAATATCAAACTTCATATTAAATATCATATTTATAGTATATTAAATATTAGCTTGCATTCAACAGGTAAGTACATCTGTGGATATGGAATTGCTAGCAAATGCTTCTCAGGACCATGGAGGACTTTTGGGCAACAATGAAGTTGTATTTACATTGGTTATGATTTCTTAGGATATGCTTCTGTTTTCCCTTTCACAGTGGGAAAGTGCAGGAGAGCAGATCAGGCATGGGTGTAGGGCCCAATCCATGCTATGCAGTTTGAGGAAGAGATGAGAGGGCAGCCAGGAGCCAGGAGAGTGGCTGGATGTGAGGGTGCTCCCGCCAGCCTTGGGGCTGTTATTGCTGGTGGCTCACCAAGCCCAAGACCAAGGTCAGAATGAAGAAAGCATTAGACCATTTTCCAAAGGTCTCCTCAGGGACAGCCTGCCCTCTGAGCTGGAGACAGACACAGCCCTTGGCCGTGCAGCTCAAGGATTAGCACTCTGCCCTGCATCTGCCCATCTGCTCATCCTTGTGCTCTTTAGAGGGGCCTGGGGCTCTGCTCCCCTGCTCCAACTCCTCCTCTTTGGTATTGACTTCCACGTGGAATAAAAAGGGACTGATTTTTCCCTCTCCAAATGGCTGGTTTTGACACTGTGCCCAATCTCTCTAAAATTGGAATATTAAATATCAAATGGAAATAGCTTACCTAGGAGACCATATAGAATAAACCTGGGATGCAACACTCAATACAGGAGAGAAGGACTTTCATTTATCATTAGTATCAATACTGTTTCAGTTTAAGGACTTTTTCTGAAACTCATAAATAAGAGTGAAAAAGACATTTGCTATCTAGTCTAGAGTGGAATATATATATATATTTGTGATACATAGTTTCTCGCACAAATAAGATCTATTTCCTAAAAATCGTTTAAGTAGTCACCTTTGTCAGACCTTCATGCCTTTCCTGGGTCAATTTTTGGTCACTGTAATGGGGCTTATGGGACCATTCCAGCTGCTGTATCTCCAGCACTGTGCTTCAGATCATTTATTCTGAAAGTAATTTTTTCCAGGATCATTTATTTTGGAAACTATTTTAGTCCCTACAGGCTGAGAAATACACTGAAGGAAAAAAAGTTTGGAGCTTCTCCAGGATTTGCAGCTAAAGATCTTTCCCACTCTCCACATGACTCCTGAGACAGCAAAATTAACTTAGGCTGACAAAATAGGGAAATGTAAGTGTGTTGTTGAAAGGATGTCAGTTATAGAAGCTAAAGAACAAAAGAAAGAGGCTGAAAACTAATTAAAAATATACAAAAAATATGTCAGTAAAAATAAAAAGAGAAATTATTTGTCAATCACTCCTTTGTACTAAAACACACTCACATACTGTCTTTTAAAATTCTCCCTCCTTTACAAATAGCAAACTGAAGTCAGATTTTCAAGGCATGGAAAGCTACTTCACTTGTCTTTTCCACACACACGCTAAATTTAAAAAGAAAAAAAAGTAGGCCAAGAAAAAATAACTAAGACAAAGAGATGTTCAAGGTCAGCAAAGGACAAAAAGGCTTCTTTCTCAGCCATGGTCTTTTTTATTTTAGCCAGGCTCTCCTTTATCTTCCAGTATCTCTTCCTTGGGAATTTCATGCATAGTTTTTAAATAACCCCACTAAGCAGCTTAATAAAAATAATCAGCTAATCCTTTATAAACTAACTATTTTGTGAAATAACTCTGTTACACAAATGCAGGAGTACCCAATCTCCATCCCTTATGATGCTCTCTGAAGATACAGATAGCACAGAAACACTGCAGAAAGTGCTTTTGAAAGACTACTAGCTATATTACAGACACTGTCTCCGAAACAGCTAGTTCTGTGAAACACATTTGCCAGAGAAAACAGCTTTGTCCTTACCAGATAGGTTAGCTATTTGTTCTTTCTTTTACTTTTTATTTTCAAAAGGCAAACTATTAGACAGCCATGGCCACATGTTTTGTCTAGCTATTCACCTTACTCCCTTGGGCTATTCTGAATGACTTAAGTGTAATTGAAATCCAAATTTGGCTCACTAAATTCATTTGACAGATAGACTAGGAAAATGTCATTTGTAAAAGTAACTCGGATAAAATCCTTTTTCATTTATCAAGATACTTTCTTTTCCTAATAAATATGTATAACAAACAGGTCCTGTCTGAACATGGTTACCTTTGTAGCATCTGGCACATAAGCACTTCTGTCAAGAAAAAATACATATTTAAAATGTTTGGCTCTGACAGACCTTTTAGTGTGGCTGGAATATTTTCTATTTTAAAGTTTACCAAAGAAGCCTCTTAACTTATGAATAACTTCACAGAGTAATACTCATATCCTTGTGTCACTTACCAATGACTGCAGCACACTCAGTGAAATAATGCAGCCATTCCATTAATAAAAGAAATGCAAGAGTACAGAGAAGAAATTGATGCTTTCTCTTCTCTCCTCTCCTCTTATCTTTTCTTTTTTCTTTTTTTTTTCCCCCATGATTGGGGTATGCCTCTACTATGTTATGAAAATCCCTCAGCACAAAATATGAAGTAACTTTGTATTTGTAGAGGGAAAGTAAAAATATAACAGCAGGACAAGAATGAACAAACAATTATTTCATTTGTGATTATTAAGCTCTGTAGGAAATTTTTCCATCAGCTCCTTTTCCTGCTTTTTTCAGCAACACAAAGTTGCCCTTGTTGCTGCTCAGTAGAAGCCACTACCCACTAGATGGGGCCCCAAGGCAAGAAGTTCTCAGCTCACAAGGCCAGGTTCACTCTCAGAAGCTGCATTTCCAGAAGAGAATTATTATAATAAAGGCAAAAAGTGGTCAGAAATATCAGAACCCCAAGTGTGTTTAAAATTTCGAGCTGAATTTTTAATTTAGTTCAGAAAGGTACTTAAATTCTACTAGCACCTATACCAGAAGGAAAGCACAGACCCTCAACCACAAAATCCTTAGCTACCTAATCCTTGAACCCAACATTCTTAAAAGACAACAAACAAACAAACAAAAAGGTCCCTGTATTTAACCAATAAAATTGAGAAGATTTTTCCCGTAACTGATCTGTCTATACAGAACTATGGCTACACCTACTCCCAGGGAAGGACAAGCACAAAATCATGTGTAACAAATAGCACCACGTGTTTCCTCGCTCTTGGTCCAGGCAGCAGCAATGATACCATCCCCTAGGAAAATATGTTTCCAACAAGCGACAGTCCTCAGAGACATTTCAGCTCTATCTTGGTTTGCTGGGAACTCAGCCTCTCACAGAAATGCACCAGCTTCCCTGCCCAGATTCTGTTTCATAGATACACACAGATCTACAGAAAATACTGATCTTCGCATATTTAGAGAGAGAAGGGGTCGCAAAACAAAAGTCTCTGTACCTCACATCCAGAGACATAACCACTGATCCAAGATATTATTGTGATTTTTATTCACTTTGATGCTGTTTCTCATTTAATCCATTCAAAGTTGATACTCAGCTGATGGTTTGCCTTCTTGTATACAGTTGTCCTATAATGTGAGTGCAGGCTGCTATTATATAGCTTATCCCCACCTACAGTTGTACCTGAACTCATTACCATGGACTGTCTTTACTGTCAGTGGAGAAAGCCCCCTACAAATGCATTTCATCCCATTCCAAAGTAAAATTTGTCCTCCTAGGGTAAGTAGTTCAGACATAGGTGCCAAAGTGGCAGAAGTCTTAGAGGTGTGCAAAAACAGCTGCTGCATCTACTTCTCAGAGGAGACATTGTTCTTAGCCTTGTGTTTAACGGCACATGCAGTAGCCCTCTGAGTAAGAACGTGAGCTTTTCTCTCAGATTTATCAGATTTGCAAAGTAATATTATTTTTGTATATCATCACTGCACAGCAGCAAGTGCAGTGATGGGCACCAGCCCTCGGCTTGGTGAAGACAACCTAGATTTGCTCATACCAAAATGGATAATAGCCAAGCTGAGGCTGGTTGGGTTGTTATCCTGTTTGTGTCTGCCTGGACCAGACCCTGGAGAGGCAGCCTTCTCTAAGGCAACTTCTGAAGGCAGAACACACTGTCTACTCATCAAGCTAACAAAAGATTCCCAGGCATGGTAATTCAGTCATCAATACTGAAACAGTATTCAAATTCCCCTCTTTTGGACTGTAAGACATGGCACTTGCCCAAACAACTCCTGAGTACAGGCAGGATTCAGCCTGAGCAAGGCATCATTGCCCATGGAGGCTTGAAGGAAATCCTCCTGTATTACTAGGTAAGATAGCTTTACAGTGCAGAGTAAAGTAGTCCTAGGGATGCCAGAAGTTCTAGGGATCAACCATGACAGCCATAAACCTGTCCATTTTAATAATACATACACATATATATGTATGTATATGTATGTATGTATGTATGTATGTGTCTATCTATCTATCTATCTATCTATCTATCTATCTATCTATTAATACCAGAATCTCGTATACTTAAATATGGAGCAGCTACTGAGAATGAAAACTGCTAAGCAATATTGGAGTGAGGGCAGGGGAGAGACAAGTACCACAGGAGAAGTATGGAGGTGAAGCAGCTTGTGCATACTATGGCAGCGTCATCAACCATCTTGGAAGTCTGTAATTGTAGCAGGGGAGAACAGCATACCATGAGAGAACTGACAAAATTCAAATGAAGGAACGGAATCATTAAAGTGCAAATTCAGGGTATAACTGGAGCAAAGAAACTAAAACAGACAAGACTTGTCTATGTTCACACATAGGCTGGTGCAGGAGAAGGAACATGAGGTCCAGATAACACTGAATATTTGTGGTGACCAAAATAGGAAAGTGCTTCTGAACAGGCAGGCGTCGAAGGGCCACAAGTTCCTGATGACAAATAAGTCTTCTTCAGGAGTTGTGCAGAGTAGCTCCACACTGAAGAATGCTATCTCTGCTTTACAGCACTTTCAAAACAGACCCTCCTCCCATCCAGTAATATAAGAAAGGGGGAAGGAGATCTATTACTTCATCCTCATGTATGTGGCAGCTTTTCTTTGCTGCCTCCTACACTTCATCTGCCACTGCTTTAAGTCTGCCCACTCTCCCCCTTTCACATGGTTCTTGTACAGCTCTGTGTCGGATATTCCTTTGTCACCTGCAATGCCTTGTTTTGCCAAGGTCAGTTTCTCACATGTCATCATCAATTGTTCTTTCTCCTCACATCCTTTTAATGAATCATTTAATCAATCAACCAATCAATCAATAATTTTCCATGTTTGTTATCCTCTTTGAGGGCTTTTCATTCTCCAAGTTACTTTTCTCCTGTGCTTTATTAGACTACAGTCTGCTGAGCTCTCTTCAAAGTTCAGCATGAGATTAAATGTGAGTGGGTGAGCCCATAAGCTCTCAGACAGTGCTCTCAAGATAATTAAAAGCATATATTGTTATAAACATGGCATCTTTGTTCAATTAATCCTGAAATTACTCAATAGTACTGTATGGCCAAAAGAGACTTCTAGAACTTAAAAAATACAGAGTAATGCATTTCAGGCATTGAGATCTTTAGTAATAAACTAAAATAAGGATGTTGTGCAACTTTAGGTAGATTAATAATTAAGGTAGTAATATTACTACCTTAAAAAAAATTGTCATAGTATCCAGCCTGAGTATTTCTAGCTGGAAAGTAAGCAAAAATTAATCTGACTTCTTTCTTCATTTCCTAAAGAAACAAAGAGATCAACCAATCATCGATAGTGCTGTTTTACATGATGAAAGACTTTTCATGTTACTCACTCAGAGTTTCTTTTTCTAAATTAAACATAGCCAGTTCTCTGAAACTTTCTTCATTTCCCAAAACTTATGTTGCTTCTCTCTGAAATCTCTCCACTGAGTCCACATTTCCAGTCAAGGACAATGCCTGAAAGGAGGAGCAATATTTCAGTCGGTCTCACCCATGCAGTTAATCCTCATTTTACAAATAATGCTCCTGTTCAGACTTTTTAGCTAAATGGCAGATTTCTCTTTGGTATATAACAGACTCACATGGTAACCGAATATCCTTTGCTTTCCATACTATCCTGAGGGACTTGATGGGATTCTGTAATCTGACCAGCTGCACCCTACCTCCATTTCACATTTAATTTCACATCCACAAGAGAAGCATTTAGTGTCATTCATTCATGACTTTTGCTCAAGGTGTGAAGGGAATGCCTTTCTCTTTCACTCCACTTTGGAATAGCCTACAGATTTATTGCTGTACTGCAGGCCCCTTGCTTTTTGCCATATCTGCATGACTTCATCCCCAGAAAAAGATGCATACTGAGACACTTTGTGTGATAAAGCACTTCTGGGGAGCAAACTCCTCCTTGTTCTCATGAAACTCATTTTTATTGCCAGCCGTGGCATATGGGAGAAAAGACACACAGTCTCCACGTGGGTGACACAGAAGGCAAAATCTCTGGAGGAGGCAGGAGGAAACTGATACATTTGTTACTACAAGGCAGGGAACAACATGACACAGACCAAATGGCTAAACCAGGTATAACATCCAGGACCTTGTCCAGAAAGAAGAGATGAAATAGACTACATGGCATTAAAAAAAAAACACCCCAAAAAGCTTATTTCAAGCATCACATTGCCTAAACAGTCTGGGAATGGGATGGAGAGAAAACCAACCTTTCATTAAGTCCAAGAGATTAATAACTTTGAATTTTGTGTTTTCTTTCCTGAGACCACCAGAACAAAACCTTTCAGAAGAATAACACGTTCAGATCAACAGCCTGAGCTCACTCTGGGCACCTGAAAAGCCAAATAGGGCATATGAGTTACTTGCTGCCCACCTGGAACATCATGTACAGCATAAGGCAGTCTCAGGTGAGTCTCCCTGAAAACTGCATAGCCTGAGCTAGGAAAAGCAAGACCTGCATCTACCAAAATATTCACACTATTTGTTACAGTTCTGGATATACTACACGCCCTAGTTAAGAGACTTCACATCTTGTTTCTGCACCTTCCAGTTCTATGCTTTACTATTTGCCATCTTTCTGCTACCTCCCTTTGAAAGCATCGCAGTCAGCTTCTCCAACACTGTCCTGCAATTCCCTGCACACTTTCAAAGCTTCTTTTCTTCTGAAAGAGGAAAAAAGGTAAAGCTAAGGCATTTCATTCAGTTCTAACCCGTTGGAGCAAAGTCCTCAAGAAAATACACGTTTTTTAATATATCTACCAGTCATTAAATGAGATTTTCCCCCTGAGGTATTTCTCTTTCTGTTCTTGTCTGCAAATATGCCAGTGTGGCATGGACATAAGCTTAGTTTCCACACAGAATAACCTCACTGAATCCCACAGGTGAAATTCGATCTAATTACAGTAAAAAAAGATTTGTTCTCAATTGTTTTACCTGGGTACAGCATTTCAGCAGTAAAACTACGCTGGCACAAACTGTTAAGCTAAGCACAGCATCTGCTGACACAGCAGCTATTCTACTTAAGGTTCAAGGATATTTTATATGTATTTAGGAAGATAGATAATGCATGTGTATGGTAGTATACAATACTCTAAGCATTGGTAAAGCTATTCAAATGCAGAAAAAAACCCTCAGTATTACACAGAATAATGACTTTGATGGATTGGTTAAGGGTTTAAAGACATGATGCATTTGATGCAGTGACCCTTCTGAACAGCAGAGGACATTTAGTTACTGCAACTTGTCCCTTGAATGGTATCCAGAGAGAAGAACACTGGGACCAGTGAGAAAACTCAGCCTGGGGACAGGCAAAGAGAAAGGCTCTTTTGTGTGGCAGCAGAGGCAGAATCCCAAATGCTCATTTTCACACAAGGACAAAGGAGGAAGGGCAACATTTATCTCTTCTGGTTTTTTCTAATTTTTTTCCAAGGTCTGCAGCACAAAATCCCTCCTAGGCAAGCTGTCAGCAAGGAGGAAGCATCAATTGTGCAGGGGCCCAGCCTGGCAGATTAGCAGTATCACTCACCACAAACCTGACGCAGCAAGAGAAGCTGCTGTGAGAGGACACAGCAGAGGACAGCTCTGAGAGCTGTGTAAGAAAATAACAGACACAGCTTCAACTCTAATCATTGCACCAGGTTTCCAGTGATGGCCTCATTTTGCCACACCAGTGACCCACTGTGGGATGCCAGAGGAACTCACAGCAGTCAGGGGAGAAGATGATAGGAATTACAGCTGAAGAAAACTAGAGATGCAAAGCTCAGTATAAGTTTAATCCTGCATACCACACTGTGCTGCTGCTGCATTTTGAATCTACATGTTAAGCAAGACATGCACTGCAGCAAACTGGGCTTCTCTGCTGAGAGGAATGCAAACTGAAAGGAATGATCAGAGGGATAACAAGAGACACCATTGCCTGCAGTGATTGTGGCTCACAGCTGAGTCAAAATCAATCATGTTGGTTTTTATTCCTGATCCCGGGGCTCTTGAGCCTTTTGCATTAAAACTCTGCTGCATAAACAACCAAGAGAGGGACCAGACTCTGAATCTGTCTGCAGCAAACAGCAGGGTCCAGCATATTTTTATATCCCATCTCTCATGCCCTAAATCTCTCATCATCATCTCACTGTCATAAAAAGAGGATGAGAGTTTTCAGTTTGAAGGGTCTAGGACAACGTGGTTTTAAACTTCTTAAAGTACAAAAGGCACTAGAAAATATGTTAATGACAACACTATCAAGAAATTGTATGGCAGAACAACTGCCACACATTTTAAAGAAACAGAGGCAGTATCACATTGAAAACAGTCTTTTTAGGCAGCAAATACAAGGTACGAATGTGCATGGTATATCCCAGTGAACCAGAGTACTTCTGTTTGAAATAGAGACAAGATTTGTGACAAACACAGCTTTGTGCTCACTGCCCCCCCAGTAAATATATCAATCATTGTGATGATCTAAAGGGTCTTTTCCAATCTTAATGATTCCATGAAATTAATTCATCATCATATTTTTTCCAGGCACACAAACCTTACTCATCTCCACTGCACCGCAGAATGAGTCTACATGCCCTAAGAATATAAATGCCTCTTTGGGTACAACAGAAAACCTACAACAGTGTCATACAGCTCCACATTTACATTATCTCTAAGTCCACCAACCAGACCTATCACACTAACAATTTCTCATTCAGACAGACCTCTCAGAACCTCCTTTTGGGTCAGGAATTGCACAAAATGCAGAGAGAGAGATTAAAACTGTGTATCAGAGGCAATTATCAGTGGCTTATTGTATATGAGGGAAGGACAGTTTCATCCCTTTTCTCTGCCCAGGGAAATGTGAAGTCTTATCATCACATCCTGTTGATAAAGCCAGCAGTCTAGAAGTGTTTCTAAATGCCTTTCTCAGTCTTTTGTGAGCAAACTGCTGCATTTGGCATGAAATAATGAAACATCTGATGGCCTGTACGAGGAACATAACTCTATAGCTTATTTTGGAGAATAGACATTAGAATTAGATATCAGTTACTCCCTCAGGATTGTTTAAAAATAATCTGGAGTATATCCAAGTACTTTGGTGACTTAAACTCTAAAGTTTTGCTCATGTCATCTTTCCTAGTTAGCTGTTCCATAAAGCTTTCCTAAGTGAACTGCACCTTACCCTGGCAGAAGAATTGTCTCCTTAATTACATTGTTACCTTTTCCACTGATCAAAATCAATCACACAAACAGAGAAACTTTCTGCCAGTCTAACTAACTCCATCTATGCCAGGCCATTCCCACAATCAGCTGACTTACATGTGAAGGCCCTAATGCTTCACAGATGTCCATGTTACCTCTGCATAAATCATAAGTCTGGATAAGTTACCCAGCCATAGGGATAGGAAGTGTCAGAGTTCTCCTAGAAAGAGCATCATCATCTAGTATGGGCTTAAATAAGGGTCATGAATTTGCCATGAAGAAATGTGGGAGAGAGGGAGGTGATGGGAAGGTGATGCTGTCAGAGGTTCCTGATGCAGCAGGGAGCTGCAGCCTTCTGCAGAACTGGGTGCTCTAGGCATGATTATAAAAGCTGATCTGCTTTCAAAGAGTGAAAACAGTGTGGAGCCATTAGGCATGGCACCAGAGATGTCCTCCATCCTGTAAATAGGCTGTAGATCTGTAACAAGGACCATGAGTCCCTGTTTTTCTGTGCAGGTGAACAAGCCCACACAGGCAATGCCTCTGCTTCTACAGCCTCCTCCCTCTACCTGCCTGCTCCTCTCAGCCTCCCCTGCCCTGTGGTGGGGACAGCTGGGAGCAGCCCTCTCAGCAGTTAAATGAATCCATGAGGAAGAAGAGAGGGGAAGAGCAGATCACAGCTCCCAGCCCCTCTCCCTGCTCATCACAGGCTGCTGGAGAGATCGAGCCAGGGCTATCTGACAACTTGCTTCTGCTCTGGATTTAAGCACTTTGGATAGACTGGATGTAGAAACAGAACAGGTTTGACACCCTCCTCCCACACAATTTCTAATTGACTGAATGTTACTCCATCAGTGTTTTTGAATTTGTATTAACCCTGCAATGGATAATGCTCAATGCTGTTTTGCCCAGACATCCAAAATTACAAGCTCTTTCAAACCTTCAAAAGGTGAAAACCAAAGAATTTTTATTTTTTAAAGAATTTCAGGTTTTCCTCCATATTCTGATCTGAAATTACAGTTCAAGGAGTTGCAATAGGTAACAGCCAGCCAAATATGTGACCCAGGAGAGGTGTTTGAACAGGAGCTGAGCATAACTCTCAAACAGACTATAAACCTTTCATCCGTCACTTTCAAGCCTCTACTTTGTTTATGCCAAGTAGAATTTAGTAGAGTAGCAGTTAGTAATGCTAGTGAAGTAAACTGCAGGCTGGGTGTGGGAACAGGCCTTCTGTCAGAGCACAGTTCTTATCTTCCCTCAATGTGTATGCTCCAGTCATGTCTCATCTGCTGTGAGAGATCATTATCTCCCTGCCCGCCCTAGCACCTCTGCACTGCCACTATCACTTCATTATTTGTCATCCAACCCACAAGTTGGCATGTTTATGCAAATTTCATCTGTCTTTTGCTTTACTATCACCTGCTTCATTTAGATTTACATGCCACCTACTAGCAGTAAGGCAAAAGCTGTTTCCTCCCATGTAAGACACTGAAATGTTACAGTTAATGGCTTACACATTATTTTAAAAGGACTTTGCCCATTATAGCAAAATTGTATAAAGAAGCTGTGACCACCTAAGCCCACTCCCTGTCTGAATATACCTCCTGACTGGAACTGGACTGTGAGATAAGCCACGTAACATGGACTTGAGAGAAGGGTGGTACTACTGTCCAGTTATCAGTGGTCTAAGGAGAGGAATGTATCCACAAGGAAAGCCAAACCCAGCAGTTGTCCTGAGAATCAGCTCTGGCTGGGTTCAGGATGAGGTAGGCCATAGCCCACAGACTCATTTCCTGGGGCCAGGTTTGCACGCACTTTCCCAAAGCCAGGGTGGGAGGAGGAGAATTTTGGGGTGTGTAGTGTAACTCCTGGTCAGAGGGAACACCCACCCTCCCTCACACAAACTGGCTCAGTTGTAAACCCACCCCCACCCCAAGAAGGCCACATCCATGGGTCATTCACATGAGAGGCAGCTGGGGAGGGATCATAAACCATCAAAGCACCCCCAGACTCATTCCTGAGGCTTTGTGCCAGAGGACTGCACGTGATGCAAAGTGATGCAACCAATCCAGAGTCTATGGCAAGAGACAGTGTAAAACTTCCCTGCCAGAGGAGGCACCTGGGTGTTCCCAACTAGACTGAATATGTATTAACCCACTCAACTCTCTGTTTTGTGGGACCATCACAACCAAGAAGACCAGAAAGGGATCAACAGGATGCTGTCAGGATCCACAGAGTTTGAAGTGGGCTTTCCACTTCACCTGTCTCTCTGTCACTCTTTCTCTCTGCCCGCCCCTTTCCTATTTCTCTCTCTCTTTCTCCCTGCCTCACACTTACTGTTAAATAAATCTATACTATTGACTTTCAGCATACAGTCTCTTTTGCACCTTAATTTGGGAAGAGGCATCTCTGTAACATTAACTGGATCTTAACATCCAATAGTACCTTACCTCTGGAAATACTTGATTTTATTAACAGCGAAACATTCATCAAAAAGACTCAAAATACTGTTTCTTCATCCTGAGATATTTTTGACTGATTTTTCCCCTCTTTTCCCCAGTTCTGTTCCACTGATGCTAGCAATGATCAGATAGACAACCCAACTTACAATACTGCCACTAGTACCCAAATTCTGTCTTACATAGATCTTTGAACTGCATTAAAAACCGCAGTGTTCATAATCCCAGTGGTCTCTTGCAGCTTTTTGGGCTACATACCAAACCCCGCTATGATCATCATAATTCAACTAGTGATTGTAACCATGGGGTATTTTATTTTAAATTATCGTGGAGTACATGAAGTCACTGTCACCTAGGAGATGCTGAATGAGTAGGAGTTTAGCCACAGATGATTTTGAAAAGTCATATTTTCCAGGGTGAATCAGATGATCATTTCTTTAGCTGAAAGGTGTCCATGTGACTAATGAAAAATAAAACATTTGATATAATCTCTTCTGAAAATACAGCTGATAACAACTGTGATCACAGCTAGCATTTTAAGGAGTAGTAGAAGGAGTTGTGAATGAGCAGAAAAGAGAAGAACAGTGAAAGATGGAGAAGTAGCACAAAGGCTAAGGAAATTATTGAAATCTCGGCTACTTAACAACAAAGAAGTAAAATTTATGTTTCCTATATATAATTATGTAAGCTATTACCATGAGTGCTGTTCTCATAAACCCATCAGTGAATAAAACAGAAAGAAAAGTGCAAAAACTAGAAGGAAAGTCATCTGCCTAGATACAAACTTTTGGAAGTGTTGGGAGGCATCCTTTAAAATAGGGGATATTATAAGCTTAAAAAAAGGTCATATGAAAAGTGTCTTGCTTTTCTAAACAGAATAAAAAGGTGGAGGAAAATACAGAGCCTGTAAACTTAGCTGTGTGCATCGACACAAACACTGCCCTGCAGACAAAGCTTTGTCTACTGCCCCTTAATTAAAAGAGCTATCCTAGAGTTTTCTTAGACCAAAGAGAGAGAGAAAAAAAGCAGACT
This sequence comes from Illadopsis cleaveri, assembly GCA_013399915.1. Lineage (NCBI taxonomy): Eukaryota > Metazoa > Chordata > Aves > Passeriformes > Timaliidae > Illadopsis > Illadopsis cleaveri. The sequence goes on from VXBB01001703.1 coordinate 59,809, forward strand.
ATATGGGGAGAGAGAAAACAATAACGTCTCTGTTTCCGTCTTGAAATTTACTAGGGCCATTGTTTTTACTGCAGTGTCACAGGCCTTTTCTATTTACAAACTCAAAGGCCAGTGCTAAACTTTAAAAGATGCTTGTGGCAGGCTCTGTTTCCAATTACCTGCACACTGTGTGGTTTCCCAAGTGGGGTTTCTGCTGAAACTGTAATCAGTCTAAAGTAAGTCATATCCACAAATGGCAGCTTGGATCAACGGGCTGTGCTCCACGTCCCCAGCAGCCCTGTCCTGCCTACAGGAAAATGCTGTCTTTATAGCACAAGAACCCAGCTAAACTTAGATACATTTGGCTCCAATTCAGATGTAGGCCAGCTACTCAGGAGAAAATTGGGGAAGGGATATGAGGGGAAATTATTAACAAGTTTTCTTTCTGTAGCACCTCTTTGTGAGTTTTCCCTCTCCTCAAACGGCTTGCAATGGTGAATGCAAGAGGCTACACAGGATGCTTGAGCACCCAGAACAAACAATTTACCCTCTTTACTAAACCCCAGTATCTGTAAAGGATTTCCAGCATAGAGACATCCAAGCCTCCAGTTTTGAAAGGAAGAGGAAGCTTTATGCAGAAGGAACTGCTGGAAGCAGCTCTTTCCGTAAGTAGGTTGTGCCCTTGAAATGGAGCAAAGCCCTCCCACTAGCTAGTTCAGATGAAGACAGTTACCACACAGCCAAAAGGAACTGCCGAGTGTTTCTCCATACTTTGTTTTGAAATTTTAAACCAGAGGTGTTGAGGCAATCACCAGTGACTGGCAGAGGCAAGAATTGACTGTTCAGTGAACTATACCACCAGAAATACTTAAAATGTCTTTAAAGGGGATGGCTAGATATCCTTACAACCTTAGATCCTTACAATTGCACACGGAAAAACACTGGCAGAGGTGTTCCAGAAGCAGTTTTTCAGGAAGCACAGATCAGCATTGTTCTCTTGACTTCATGTATCCAGATTTGCAGCCCTTAATGAGACCTATGAAATCTAATGAAAATGCAACTCTTTCCAGGGAATGTGTTTGGTTGGTTCTTTCCCCCCTTGTATTAGGGATTTACTACTCTTTTTTGTTGTTGTTGTTGTTGTTGTTGTTGTTGTTGCTTTTCTGACAGAATTCTAAATTCCCTAAAGTTTACAAAAAGAAACACTTCACGCTTCAACACTGTAATGAGATTTTATCCTTTTAGGGTTTTGGAAGATTCAAAAACAAAGGTCCTACCTGTTTTAATTCCGGCAAAGGACTCTAACGAACTGTTCAGTACTTTTGATGTAACTTTTGAGAGTTAAGATAAAAATAAAACCACAATCTCACCCAAAATCTTAAAAATTTGAAGTGAGAAAATTGAAAATTGATTTGTAACCCTAAATATGTGCACTGAACATCATTTCAGATAAAGTTTCTCAAAAGAGACTGTGAGGAATAACACCACATTTTCATCACACTTCTCTCAAGACTACACATCCTTCCTGATCTAAAATACAGGAGCAAGAGATGAAGGTGGAGGAATAGACACAGCAGAGGTATTAGCATTTCCTGTAATGTCTGTGTTTTTACTCACCTGGTTCCTCCACTGCAGACATCTGTGCATGCACAGAAAGGCAGGCATCCCACTGCCTTTTCAGAGCCCAGGAATGATGCTGCAAAAGGCCACAAACAGCGACAAAAGTAGGAACAGTTTCACACCATTTTTATTCTTGTCAGCTTCACAGGAAGAAAATATTCTGTTTGCATGGAGCAAATACAGTAAAATTTTGAAAGAGTAAAATGCATTCCACAGTATTAGCCAATATTTCCAAAGTCCTTTACTGATGAAAAAAAAATGAACTTATTTCCAATACCTAATGGGTTGAATCACCTTTCTTTCCCTCCCGACCCCCACTTTTCTCTTTGGAGAGAACTGAAGCTTTAACAGCTTTTCCCCAGTAATAAATGGAATTTTATGCAGAACCAGAAATGAAACTAGGTCTTCTTGATGTTTCTACTTCCTAATGCAAGAGCAGCAGGAACTAATCACTCACTGCCCATAGAATTATGTCTTTGTCTTTTTTAAACTATTAGCAAGCATATGTAAGAGTCAAAAAAACATTAACAGGGAACTGCTTCCCAGGTAATCTGCACCTGTGATTTCTCCTCACTAAGAATACGTCAATCAAGCTCCCAAGCTCCTTATTGCTCCCATGTTTTCTCGCCACCTGCTGCCATCCACCACGGCACAGCAGTGCAGAGTCCCTGCGCAGCACTGTGGAAGATGAACTGCTACAGTCACTTAAATGGCTCCTTTGACTTTTTCAGTCGCCCCAGAGAACAGGGAAAGTTCAAAGCAAGTGAACCTATTGCCTGAATTCCTTCACATTTAAACTACACATGAAGAAGCCCAGGGTCTGATGAGGGGTCTTACACTCCAGCTGTTTCAAATACAGTAGCAACATCTAGGGCAGCCACTGCACATACTGTTTTTTTCACTGCCCCTTCAAAAATAACTTTTACAAGTTCTTTTTTACCACATGTAAGCTGAGCATTTTTCTTGGCTCTTGGGAATGAAGGGCAACCTTGTAATTTGAGTAAGAGGAAGGCTGGAAGTGCGTTCTCCCCAGAGACCTACAAAGGAGTAACAACTCAGCCGCTGTGCCTCTCTTGTTTTTAGGAGAGGGAATATAGAGCTTTGCTCCTTTCTGCAGGCACTGAGCCAGGCAGTCTGGTCAGGAAAGCAGTGGGAGCCAGAATAAAGAGTATGAGGTGAGCATAGACTTCCTCCTCTTGCCTGGAGGCACAATGCCCCTAGCTAGACTGGGATAAAAACATGTTACAGGCATATGTAGTGATATGTGTCTGACACACACCTGTACACCAACAACCTGCTTGAAAAGTCTGATGTAGCAATGGCAGCAGGTATGATGAGTTAAATGACCGGCTGGGCTCCTTCCTATTACTGTGTCAGCCAGCTGAGGAAGAGCCAGCATGGACTTTTTACGGACCAGGCTTATCAAACACTTGCCAAGCTTCCATAAGCACTACCATCACACCTTTATACTCCAACTCTGTCAAAAGCACAGACAGAATCTACATTTAAATAACACTGGATTCATTGAAGAAGCACTTAAGAAGGAGATATGAAAGAAGCTGATGATTAATTAAGGAATTTCTTTCAGGTTTTATTTCAGTATTTTGAAATACTTCATTTGCTTTAGAATAGGGTGATAGAGTACTGCACCTTCAAGGCATATTACTGAATCACAGAGTCAGAATCAGCATTTGCTTTCAGTAGATACACAGGAGCAGAGAATTTCGGTAAGAACGTAAAAGGGAAGAGGTTCATCTTCTCTTAATTAGCCCATGGAAGTTCCTGCATCATGGTGCTCCCAACCCAGGAACTCTCTCATGGACCAGCGTGATTTTGCATTTTCCTAATAATTTAAAACTATTTTTAAGAAGACTCTCTGCCTGTCTAGGACTTCATCATGATCTAAAAAGAGAGTGGTAGTGATGGAAAAACTTTATTTTCCTTATTCGCATTCCCTAAAGTTATTTTTAATGTCAGCTTTTATTTCTCTAGTTCTAATAAAGATTCTATGTTTTTATTTAGAAACATATGGGAGAGACAAATGATGCACCATTGCAGATGACAGATCCACTTACCTGTGCAGAATAGATAAAAATTCCTACAAATTTTCTGCTGTCAAACTCTGCAATGATTTTTCACATGTGCAAAGAACTGCTAATCAGCAGGTCAGGGAACAGAATGGGATATGAGACATGGAGATGGGGATCATGATGGCACAGGAAAAAAAGAACCACCTTCATCTGTAATGCACTAAGAAGCTGTCAGTAAATTAGTCTCTGATCACTGAGATAATGCTTTCTAAATGGTGTGGGAATTCACTTTATTCTGCTGCAGTTTGTGCTCTTTATTCCTCAAAGACCTCCTAGCTGATCAATACCTCAATCCTCCAGTTACTTTTTCCTGTAGCTGCAGTTCTGCGGTGACTAAAAGTTCAGGTAAGCTTAACAAAAGGTGCCAAACTCTTTCTTAAGTCTGCACTATGAATAATTTTATTGCTCACAACTTTCTCTATTTCCTTAGGAAGTGAATAGTTCATGGGTCCATTTTTGCCAAAAAAGCACATAGATTAAGTCTTCCACACTTCATCTAAAAATTTAGGGCTGTATTAAGGGAAAAAATTATCAGGCTACAGAAGGAAAGTTTGTCTCCTGAAGAAAGGAGTTTCAATGACTTCCAAAAGGTAATTTTTCCAAATTCACAGACTCCCTGTGTTACCTATGGAAATGTTTGAGTAGGGAGACAAATACACGCAACCTCCAAAGGGAAAAAAAAAGATAATGAGAGGGATACAAAAAGAGAACACTGCATAAGAAAAAAAGACAAATGAAATAAACAGGCAAAAAAAGAAATATATAAAAAAAGGGGAGGATAAAAAGTCATCATCTTCAAGACTCTCCATGTATAAGTTGCTCAGCAGGGAATTTGAGAACTGGCACTACCAGCACAGGGTGAGAGCACAGCACTGAAGGGCATGGCACAAGGTGGCCAGGCGTGTATTGTTTTCTCTCTCCTTCCCAAGGACTTTGCATCAGGACAGCAGTCATTCACAGGATGCTCATTCAGCTCCTTCTTGTCACTGCTCACTGCCAGTGACCTGCCAGGAAGGTGTCACTGCTGTCAGGCACAGTCATGCTCCCCTCCCTCTGCCTGAGCACGCTCACCAGCAGCTGCTCCAGTTGGGATTTATGAGACACACATCCTCTTCCCACTCATTTTAAGAAGCCTGCAGGTACTGCCACACTTACTGCTTCCCGACCTACTTTTAGCCACATGCTGTTATTTAGCCTAGGACTTCTTTCTTCTCTTGACAGCTGCCCAGACAATGCAATCCTGAAACAGGAATGGGGTTTGTTTCTAGGCACAGTCCCAGCACTAATAGTTACTGATTCGAGTTTCCTTTGTTCCCACCCATGATAGGTACATCTGTTCATAGGCTGTAAACTCATGTTTGGTGACACTGTTGTTCACTTGATAATTACTCAGTATGACATGGGAGTTCACAGCTATATGTGACTTCCCTGTTTGCACAGTCTAGCAACTGAAGATTTGTCTTTCCAGCAAGTCTTTTTTCCCTTCAGGGGAATACAGGTCAACATCATCTGCTTGCAGATGTTTTATACGAAAACTTACTGTGAATTTTGAATACATGGACACAAGTGATGCATTATACCTGGAAACAGGCAACAACAAGGGATTTTGTGTGCCCAAACTGAGAGATCTTTGAAATCCAAATCCTACAATTGTTTGGTTTAGCTTTTCAGAATTGGAAAATTAATCATGGCACAGGTTACTGGACCTAGCCACATAATTTACCAGACTACACCTGAAGCTTGAGCCTGGGGCCTAAGCATCCTGAAAGACGTAGGTGCAAAATGTTCAGTCAATCACACAGGAGTACATACTTGAGATAAAACTTCACTGACACAAAGCTTCCCAATGTGTAGTTCACAACACAGAGAAAAATTTGAGTTAAAAAATTTATATTGTAGTGAAGGAAAAAAACCCCAAAACACATTCAAGTGACTGATTGCTTGAGCCTCATTCAGTCAGAACTTTTCTTTTTGCTTTCCAAAGGAAGTCCCCAGTGATTTTGTAACACACTCAAAACTGTGGGGCTGAATGGAAAAAAAAATCTGGTAATCGAAGATGTTTGGTTGAGGTATTCCAGATTTACCCTGGTTTAATCAGCAGCAGAATTTAGCCCTTCTTAAGAAAATGTAAGAAAGCTTGCATGTTGCAACAGATAAGGAAATAACAGAAATTACACAAGTCCAATCCCATGTAGTCTCTGAATACTGGAGTTTTCGAACAGGTCACATGACTTCCTGCCAAGCAAAATATCTGATGAGAAAGTAAGTAGGAGACAAAGTAGGGAATTTAAATTGTGTTTGTTTCTGGTTTTATTCATGCTGCTGTAAACCTACTCCAGCCAAAAATCTGACATGTGTGACACAATACAGGAGAGTATTCTGGAAAAACCTACATGTAACTTCAATAAATGAATAATGCACTTTAACATACTGACAACAAAAAAGAAAAAAAAGGAAACAAAAGTTACCTGCAGTATATGCTAATCTGCATTTAGGAAAATGCTTTCACTGCAGAGTATTTCGAGCTCCAAACACCCAGGGCACTGTGAAATGAAAATATTTTTTGCTTAGCCTCAGAAACATTTCCTAAATATTTATCTGTGTGATAATTTGTATAATTTTGTCTTTGCTTTGTAAGAAAAAATATAATACCATTTAGTGAATGGATGGGTAACAAAAAAAACCCCAACAATACCCAGAAACTCCTAACGGGGAGCACAAGCTTTTTTTGAAGTATTTATTTAATTACAACATAAACTAGGAGTACATAAAAAGTTTTACCTATATATGCTTCAAAAATGAAACTATTAATACATCAGTTACACATATAAATCATCTGAACTGTGAAGTGTCTAAAGAATTTGCATTAGTTAATCTGTTGAAAGTGGCAGCATTGACATTGTTATTTCATGATTTCACAAATTTATCCAGGGTTTATCCACTAAGACTTAAAAGCAAAGCAAGAGACTCCTGCAAAAGGTAGCTTATTAAACACTGTGGTGGTTTAAGAAGCATTGCAGATGCAAAATGGTAACACTAGCAATATAATTGGTAAAACCCTAGCCTGTTTAAGAAACATTTGAAAAAAAACTTGGCCCTATAGTCATCACTGTCTTGAAGTACCAACTGTGGTTTCTCTTCCCTGCTATTTGTTTCAACTGGATATACAGAAGGTACTTTTGACTCCGAATTAATCTCTTCCCTCCTATCCCTCACTCCTATTTCTTTCGAGTAATTCATGAAAGTTAGGGTCTCCAAAATAGCCTGCTGCTCCAGTTTAACCCCAGCCAGTGGCTCAGCCTCACACAACCACTCACTCCTCCCAGGAATTTGGGAAACACAATCAGAAGGGGGAAAGTGAGAAAACTCATAGGTTGACAGCTTAATAACTAACTCAAAAACTGCAGCTGGAAGCAAAGCAGAACAAGGAATTCATTTGCTGCTTCCCATGGCCAGGCAGGTGTTCAGCCACGCCAGGAAAGCAGGGCTCCAACACACATAGAGACGACTCAGGAAGCCAAACACCATCACTCCAAATGTCCTTCCTTCCTTCTTCTTCCTCCAACTTTATATGCTGAGCATGACAACAAATGGTCTGCAATATCCCTGTGGTCAGATGGGGTCAGCTGTCCCAGATGTGTCCCCTCCAAAGCCCTTGTGCACCACCAGCCTCCTCGCTGGTGGGGTGGAGCGGGGAGCAGAAAAGCTTTGGCTCTGTGTGAGCACTGCTCAGCAACAATGAACGCATCTCTTATTATTAGCACTGTTTTCAGCACAAATCCAAAACACAGCCCCATACCAGCTACTGTGAAGAAAATTAACTTGACCCCAGCCAAAACCAGCACTCCTGCTGATGCCTAGTACCAGTACGTTCATTCCAGCAGCTCTCAGCATTCAGCAGGCCAAAATAAATGAAAAGCATGTGATTACATATTCTGTGTGCACAATCTTACTGAGCTTGTGTGTCAATCTCTGCTTTTGGTAGCAGTAATATAAAGTCAGAACAGTTCCAGTCACCTAGTAAATGCATGGAACTATTACAAACTTGCACTACATTACCTCAGAGAGGAGCTGAGGCAGCAAATAGGTAAAAATGTATTTTGCTACAATAGTGCTCAGACTCATACTACTGGTAATAGCCAAACACAGCTGTTCTGTTAAACCAGTGCCAATCTGGTGTGCAAAATCACAGCAGAAAAAGGAAAAATTTATAAAATGCTTTTTACTATGACTGCTCAACAGTATTAACATTTCCCCTTCTTGTGTTTTCTGAAGTTTCCCAGGAGCAATGCTACAGGGAAAAAACAACAAAGCCCAAAGATAGGATTCTGTCTAAATCTGGATTCATTCCAGGAGAAACATTACATATCAGTCCAGACACAAAGCACCAGCACCACTGTTAAGCTTTGTGATAATGAAGGTTAACACATCTATGCAGCAGTCAATGGAATACACGATGTAAATCAGGAAAAACAATAGCCCCTCATGAATAGTGGTTATTGGGATACAGCACTCTGAGAGCCAATCAAACAGCACAGGAGAGGTATGGCTTTCATGTGAGTAATTTATTCTCTTATAACTTTGAATTTTACCAGGTATTTCTTTACAAACAATCTTTCTGTGGACAGAATTTACATCAGTGACTGCACAATTTCAGTCTTTACTAGGGTATGACTAACATCCTCCCCATGTTGCTTAACAGTGCAAGTTTTGATCAAACAGGGTTATTCTTTTGCCAATTTTTTTTTTTTCACTTAGTTTCAAGTGTAAACAGAATTTGTACACATGCTTTTGCTGCAATTAAGATTTCTATTTTATGGAACCAGTTAATAGATAGAAACAGTAAAGTTTCATTTGTTAATAGCATTTCTTTATTGAAATAGGGATTTAGTTTTAGATTCAATTAAGGCTTTAGGCATTTCACTCTTAGGTACTGCAATGCCTCTTTATTAAGGTGGCATCCCCTGAGAAGAAACCAAATTACCTGTTTGGCCTCCCAGTACAGTGCATGGAGTAGCTCACCTCAGACTGGCAACCCAGAACACAGAGCCTGTCTGCAAAAGCTTTCCAAAGAAAACTTGCCCAATTGTAGCAACTTGTACTAAATCTATGCTGAATTATCCACACAAGAGGTGGGGCCTGGAATCTACTCAGAACTCAATGTACAGGAGGCTCTGTGTGCTTTTGGAGGATTTGCATGAAGCTCCCCCCTGAGAAAGAGCCACAGGTGGTGGTCCCAATGTACTTCTCCTGAAGAGCCATTGAGATTTGAGAGCACAGGCGTGTGCATACACACACACACAGTGCAAGGTCCCAGTTCAGTCCTTACTCAGTTTAGGAGAATTCAAGCCTAAATTCTCTAGCAGATGATCTTGAAAACAGGAGCAGTCTAGGGAGGAAAAATTACTCCCTGAAAAATTAGGGCAGCTATCTCCTGCATGTCCCTTTCAAATAAGGACTGTAAGATTCAGGGGGAAGAAAGACAGCAGGGCAGACTGTGTCTCTCTAGCTAGTCTCAGATCATTCAGTGAGGATAACTACCTTGATGATTTGTGAGACTTTTAGCCAATTAACAGACAATGTAAAATGCGTAAGTACTTAGAAATCATGGACTAGCTCCAAGAGTTCCTTCAGTCCACTGACAACCAGAGGGTGGGAGTTATGGACTGCTTGCAGGCCAAGAAAGCACACACAGATCTCCGTGTTCCTATGCAAATATGGTAGACTTCAGGCTACTCTAGATAAAATGGCTGTTTTAAAAGCAAAACATATGCAAACACAACTTGAGGGTGGCCTGGCCCTTTGGTTTGTACCTACATTAAGCCCTATTACATCAGTGGTTACTGGATATCCCACTTGGTAGGTAGGTGTGGAACTGCTCTGAGCAGTTCCAAATGGGTGGAGGGGAACTGCTCAGCAGCTCCACATGTCAGAGACCGCTGTTGCTAGCTTTAAGTAAAACTGTAGGGTTCTGGAATGACAATTTCAGTCTTTAAATACCTGAAGACAATCTAAATTCTGGTTTTAGTACCCAAGTTTGGTGGGGGGCGTTTCTTTGTGAAGATATAATTGGGGGAAAAAACAATTCTCAGCAAACCTGCCTCAGGCCTACCAGGGAGGAAACAGAGGCCACAGAGTAGGAAATCTGGCTAGAAACATGTCTCTGTTGTTAATCACAGGCTGTGACTTTGCAGTGTACAAAGGAAACAGGTTTGATAGACAGCTACTAATGAAGTCCAGACTCTCCCCACTGACACTGTGTAAACAGTGAAAGCAGGTAAGCACTTGATTCAACTTCTTTTAAAAATAGGAGCTAGTAAAAACACAAACCACTGCAGGTTTGTTAAACACTTATTACTGTAGAACTTACTTCCAAATGTATTTCTTCACAGTGGACAGCAATAAATATTGGACGAAAGGATATGGTTCAATCTATCCCAAAAGTATGTGGATTATTGTCACATCTTAAATCATGGAAACTTCCCAAAACTCATTAAGAAGCATTTTCATGCATTAGCAGAATGGAATTGCTTAATTAATGCTTAATGAATAGGAATGCAAAACCTGGCTTGATACCTCACTACGCTGCAGTATAAGAACTAAACTATGTAAGTCCTTGAACTATGAAATTGAGTTGTATCGCAAGATAAAACAGATGTTTCCTTGTGTGTGTTCCTGGTGATGCTACTGTTTCAAAATCTGGCCTAGTACTTACATCTCTAGTTAAAGTATCTAAGTACCTAAGCACTGAAATACTACACAGCTTGACAAACTTTCTACAGTTAACATAAAAATTATGCTGAAAGTAAACATGTAATTCTTCTTTCCTGCTCAAGCTACAATGCTGTAATTTAATTTAGAGTCAATATTTCCAAGGATCCTTGTCTGAGAATTAAATCAAATATTCTGTGAAGGATGTTAAATTCCACTGCACCAACGTGTACTGAGGCTAAGATAAATGTCACACTCTGCAGGCCTACAGCTCCTGCCTGGCTGATGCTTTAATTAGCTCACTAGGGAACAGCCTCACTTGGCTAAGAACTTCTAGGAATGGACCACTGTTTTCTATAGAATGACTAACCAGATCAGCTGCATTAAAACACTGTGCAACAAAAAAGAGAGGAGAAACAAACCCTCAAACATTAAAGTGAAGGAAAGAAATATCTATGAAGTTCACTATTCTCCTTTGTACAGATGGTGTCTCGTAGGACAGAGCCTGCTGCCTTCCTTTGGAACTAGAATTATGTGTAAGAATGCTAAAGTCCTGTTTAACAAAAAAAAATCTTAATAAAACATAAAAAGATCTGCTTTTCTTGATGCAAGGTCCTTATATCTTTCTAAAATATGAATCTATACTAGAGCTTTGAGTATAAACAATTCTCTTCCACTGTCCATGAGAGTTCCATGCTGAATATACAGCAATGTCCCAGCAAAAACACAGGTTCTTTGTTCAGAAAAGGTTTCTCAGTGATTTACCATAAAGCTTAAACATTTACCTTGCCTATTGATTTTTTTTAAAATATAAAATGTATAAAATAAATGCATGTGCCCTTTTCAATACAGTCTGTCTTGTGCAGACATTTTATGTTTTCCAGTTCTGAGTAACATGACAAGCACTGTGCTCCAAAAAGTGTGCTCCAACTTTCCACAGGCAGGAAGAAGTTTTATATGGTTTTGCCTCATTTGGATGCTGCCCCACAAACAGCACTCTTGGGCATTTAGAATCACGACAGTGTACGCCATCAGCACGTACTGCAATTAACGAGGACTTATTGATTGCAGCAATCATTAGTTCAAAATAAATAAAGCAGTCTCTCAATCAAAAGACAGGGAAGTAACATCATGCTGGTGCACAGTATAACCAACATGTGTAGCACATTCCTATTTTCCATGTTCCCTTTTGATGGTCTTGAAGTAAGCGGGAAAGGCCTTTTGCCATAGGCTGGTTTAGGTTAACCTTCCTTCCACCTGCAGTCAATTAAAGAGCATACGAAGTACAAAGTTTTTCCCCAGCTCTAGTGCTTTTTCTTTGCATTCCAACTGGTTGCAGTCTGAACAGTTTCAGTTCATTTTTAATTTAACATCTCTGACCAAAAAAAGTTATAAAACCGTATCTTTTCACACAGAAAACACTGCCTTTTTCAAATAAAGAACATATCAACATTTTGTATCTACCATAAAATGCCACATTTTAAAAAGGTAACTTGACCTTTTTCTTTTTCTTTGCATTCCAAGTAAAACATGTGGCACACATTTGTGTTACTTAAAACATTAGGTTTGGTATCTTTTAAATCATCTGTGGTTGAAATTCCTGGGACTAATACAGTGCCACAGCTTCCTTAAACCATCTATTGCACCAGAAATGAAAGGCTGTGATGGAGATGTTCTTCCTATACTTTTTAAACACAGGAAATAGTTGGTTTAATATGAAAACAAAAGCAGCTAAACTATGTTGCCAGCAATGTTTATCCCTCAGTATAATCCCAGAGGGGGAAAAAACCACAAATGACAGAAAAGGCTCCAGCCCAGATTGCAACTATGTGCAAACACACAACCAACACTAACGTCCCATTATGACACAGTTGTCAAGAATATTTTACAAATCCAGGTGTAAAAACGTTTTTCTCAGATTGGGGATTGGCACAAACATAATCCAGAGATTATCCTTTATAGCAGCTTTCACTTTTGTGTGCTTGGCTTTTCACACAAAGCACAGCAAACATGAGAAGAGTTACAACTGAGTTAAAACCAACTCAACATCTTGAGAGTAGAGAGGAGGAAAGGGGAAGTCCCTTTTATCTGCACACACAACACACAGGGTTCCCTCTGCAGATGGGAGTTTGTGGATCTTCAACCCAACTCCCCTCTCAGGAAGCCAGAGCCAGGCTGGCCACCTTATAGTGGGGGGGAGCCCTCCTGGTCCCCTGTTTTGTCCAGCCTCTCAGGCAGGGTAAGCACAAAGGGTAGGAGGACACCCTTGACGTCCAAGGGAGCTTTAAGCAGCTCCCCATCAAAGGTGCCCTTGAGCCCACCATCTGCTTCCACCTCCCCGTCCTGGGCCAGGCTGAAGCGAAGGGTGCCGGTCCGGTTGACGCAGTAGATGGTGTTGCCCAAGGGGGCACAGCGGAAGGGCTGGATGGGGCCGCCGCTGGGCCGCAGGCTGGCGCACTGGCTCCAGCACTTGGCCACGGTGTTGTACCGGAAGACTTCCACACCACCGCCCGTCCCGCCGCCCGGGCCCTGCTCCCCACCACGGCCACTGCTCACATCAAAGCGGTAGATGAAGCTCTTGAAGGCCACCATGTCAGCAGAGCGCCGGCGGCTGCTGTTGTAAGGGCACTCCTGCCACTCGTCACGCTTGGGGTCATATTTGAGCAGGCGGTAGAAGAGGGAACCTCCTGACACATAGATCTCCCCGTTGCAAGTGGTGGCCTCGTGAGCCACAGCGAAGGCACCCTTGGGCAGAGGTGCCACAGGGCTCCAGCGGTCGGCCCGCGGGTCATACCTTTCCACAGTGAAGAGGCACTCGCCCCCCACGGCATAGAGGTAACCATCCAGGGCCAGGAGCTTGAGCTGCGAGCGGGGCTGAGCCAGCGGCCGCACTTGGCTCCAGGTGTCGGTCAGGGGGTTGTAGCAGAAGACCTTGTCGGAAAGGCGGGCCCTGGGTTCGCTGCCCACCGGCCCCGTCACAATGCCCCCTGCTAGGAAGAGGTAGTTGTGGAGGACACACATGGCGCAGCCCTTGGCATTGGCCTCCTCGGGCAGGCGCGTCAGCACCCTCCACTCGCCGCTGGCCTCCTGGTAGCAGTGAATGAGGGAGCCACTCTCCTCCAGCGACACCACGGAGGAGGGACTCTGCGGCCGACTGCTCTCGCGGCTCTGTGGCCGGCTGCCACCACCCGGCCGCTCGAAGGCGTCGCTGACCTCGGCCACGAGCAAGCAGGGCCGGCCGGCATCCATTCGCTGCTGCAGGATGAGGTCCCGCTCAGCGCCACTGAGGCGCCCGTAAACGCTGGGCTCCCGCAGCACCTCCAGGTAATGGTCGCTCATGAAGCGATAGGCAGCCTCCCGCAGCTCCGCCAGCCGCTGCTTCTTGGCCAGGCAGAGGAGCTGGTAGCAGTTGCCGAGGCAGAGCTGGGCGCGCATGGCCTCGGAGGCACAGTGTAGGGCACAGGGCATCTGGAGGACGCGGGCGCCGCTCACCACCTCAGCCAGGTTGTCGTGCCTCACCTCACCCATGCGGGCCGTGTACACGTAGTCGATGAGCAGCCGCAGCGCCCCGTAGCTGACCCCCTTCACCCGCAGGACGTCCCGTGAGGCGCGGGCACGAAAATAGTCACTCTTGGCCGCCAGCACCGACTTGTGCGCCCGAATGCGGCGGCCCGACACCTCGATCACCAGGTCGGGCTCCTCTGGCGGCCGGTCCCGCGGCCCCACCACCTCCTCATCCTCCTCCTCCGGCTNACAGACACAACAGCGCTCAGCATCCGCGCCTTCCTCCGTTCCCCCGCAGCTGCTTCCCCCCGACGCCTGTCAGGATTAGTATTCGGGGCCGCCGCTCTCGCAGGCGGGGCCGTCTCTGGTTTCCGGGGCTAAACCGCCGCTTCTTCTTTCCCTGGGAGATCCACCCTGCGGCTCGACCGCCCCCGCGGCTAACTGCGGCAGTTCAGCCCCCGAAAACCTGAGCTCTTTTGGTGGGACACGGGATCGCCCTGATAAGCGCCTCGACAGCCTGAAAAGCAATTCTCGTTTTCCCGTGTTTCTGCAGAAATTTTNGGCAGGCGGCGTTGTTGATCTCCCATTGGCTCTGCACCACCCGGCCGCCGGCGGCGGGCGGCTGCGGCTCGGCCGCGGCGNATTCTCGTTTTCCCGTGTTTCTGCAGAAATTTTAAGCAGTCTGCAGGCACTGCAATCCTTTTCATGACAACTGGTCTCTACACTATGCTGGGTGATGAGCGAAAATCTCCTTCAACGGCAGATACGTAGGAGTACTATCATAATATATTCACCTTGTGCAACTATTTCAGTGGAAGGCTGAGGCTGCAGTCTATTCTGGAAGGCGATTCCCCACTAGCGAAGTTTGCTTTTGCATGACCTTCGGGAAGTTTTCTTCACATCAGTGCTCCTCCTTTGCATTCTCCCTGTTTAAAACAAAGGGTAAAAAGATGATTATTTTTAATATCGATGTATTCTCTCTTCAGTCAGAAGTTTGGGAGTGTTAAAGTTATGTCTCCTGTAGTAATATACCTATAGTATCTTAAAGACACCATAAGTATGCTAATATTCCTAAGTGTTTATGAAGCACATGAAAGTATTTTTTCTGTACTTGGGACAAGAGCAATCTCACATTTGTGCAGCAGCATATGTAGCTGTAAAGCATTAGGAAAGTGTTAATCAGACTTCATAAAGATTGCTTCATGTCTTTATTCAAAGATTTATAGCTTCTGTTAATAAAAAGTAGAAGCCAAAAAAAAAAATCACAACAGATAATTAGAACATGAAGTCTCTTGTGGGAAAAGGCAGGATACAGGGAGGGCATAGCTGTAAGTGGGTTAGTCCCCGTCAGCACAATCACCACTCAGTTCTACCTTCATTTCACAAATAAAGTTTTTAGAATTTAATGAAGTGCCATTTCTTTGCCTCATGTTTGTTTATGAATTTCCCAGACTTGGAACCCAGCATCAAAACTTGGTTTAAGTTTTGATGAGTGACACATAAAAATTGTCTAAATGTACTTAATATAATTTAATAAGTATCTGCAGCCCTGCTTCTATTTTTAATGAGGTTATTAATTTCCATTAAAATCCTCTTTGTCAGTTTTTTCACAGTCCTCAAGGAACACTCATTTCTTTTGTTTTGTTTTGTTTTGTTTTTTGAGTTTTTTTTGGTTTTTTTGTTTTTTTTACTGAAAGCATAATTGGTAAGTGACATTGTCTGGAAACCTCTGACACAGACTGGAAATCTAGAAGCCCATACTTGCAATGCAAACTTCACTTAAATGATAGTATCAGTCTTCCCTCATGGCTTTTTATTTTGTGCACTTGCCCAGTAAAGGACTTTCTACTACATTTGATCACAGGCAGTTAGGCTGAATCAATGCTAAGGTTTGATTTCTGGGTATTGGAGACTTTCAGACCATAACAACAGCATTTAAAAAGTTATTAGAATGAATGGATTTCACAAACTTTGCATTCCTCATCTGAGTGTTTAAAAATCTGGCACTTAGGAACTTTCTATGACTGTATGAACTTTGGCTAGCTTTAATGGCAGACTTCCTGCTGTCCAAACCCAAACTCTGGAGGTCAAGCTTTCCTGAGTTTTCTGTGGTTTTAACCAGACAAGAAGAAATGCAGTGACCTGTGTGCACACTCGGTGTGTCTATGGAAGATGTACTGACTCATTAATAAACTGGGCAGCGTCCCTGTTGATGTGATTATGTTTTTCATCAAGTCCTAACAGTACACAGAGCAACTGCTGTAACTGACAATATTCTGGCCATTCCTGACACACCTCACTTCTGACACCACTTCTCCTAATTTCTACTTATGTACTCCCCCTACAAGAAGGATTGAGTAGGTTCAGGTAGTTGCAAGCTCTTGGTCTATGGCTTGATTTTGCAAGTGAAACTATGAAGGAAGAATGAAAGAGAATGCTACCAAAAATTACAAGTATTGATGAGTAAATGTGAGAAGTCAAAAACAGCAACTCTAATGCCAGCAATATTTCTCTATGGTGAAATGTATTTCTTGTATTAAGTCCCAAAGGAAAATCTAACTCATTTCATTGGAAAATCTAGAACATTTAGAATATTCAAAGTAGTTCAAACAATAACCAGAAAAACTTACCAACTTTCTCAGCTGATGGGAAAAAAAAAAAGAAAGGGTGAGATCCTCCTCAAGCACAGTAATCATACCTTTTCCCATATTCAAATATCTGCTTGGTTCAGAAGTTTGATTTGACACATTTGAAATGCTATTGAGAAAGAAGTTTGTAACAAACACCTGTGTTAACCCACTACAATTCCCCTGAGGAATCACAAGGAGAAGGAAGGACTGATGGCATTGCTTGCTAACAGCAAGCAGCAGAATTCTGAGGAAAATTATCCTCTGGTATATCCAAAGCTAACTACCAAGAATACGCTGAGCATGAGAAGGACTTAAATCAAGGAAGGCAACAAGGAACTACATGGGAAAGCTGAAGACTTGGAAAAGCTGAAAGCGGGTCTGGAGAATTTTGTCAATGACAGCAGTGACCATGACGGCATTGACCACTCCAGCAATCTCAGCACCTCTGTCTAACTGAAAGCAAAATACAAGAATTAAACCAAGATGAAGCTGAAAAAACAATTCAGAGAAGTTGTGGAACCTTTCCATTACTGAGCAACATGACTGATCTGAGTTAAAAGGTCATAGATTCAGTATGAAACAGGAAGATGCTGAAATGGCCTTCTCATTCTTATCTACAGTGATCGAAGAGTTGCACTGCTTCTGGCAACACAGAATATTCAAAAAGTACAGAATTGCAGAAGATACTTGATAGCTGTGATGATTCAGAAGAATCTGACTACCCAACAATCTCATTTGGCTTAAAATAAACTTGGTTTAACTTTTTTTCAAAACTCATAAACAGGATAGGTACTAGAAAAGGAAGCAAACTATTGACAGGACATGGTACTCTATGGACTAAGGTCACCTTTTATACTGGGGACTTTTAAGTCAGAAGCTGAATTACTTGGTCTGAAAATGTTTTCATTATCATGGGTTTGGTCTAGGGATGATGTAATGTTAATGGACAGAGGAGCTGCCAACAAACATGAACTGTATTTACAGACTTGGCAATGACACACAATATCCTGAATGTGTGGCCCCAACCTCAAATGCTGTGAGACACTGCTCAAGTAACAGCACAGATAAGAAGGCACAGTTTTTCTGACAGAGAAACTGTAATGAAGAGCTGCAGGTAAAGTTTCCTGGCATTGCATTCATTTGGCAGTCCTTCTGATAAAATCCAATTAAATGCTTGTATTGAATTGTTCTCTCCTCGTTTTTTTTTGTGCTGTGCCAATAGCCTTTGATCCAAACCACCTCCTCTAGCAAGACCAACTTTCTCCAGGGAATATGTGCATGTGGGAGGAATTGGGTTACTTCTCTTCAGTTCACAAATGGAAAGGGCTCTGACTCAGTCTCATGGTAAATAAAAGCAGTGCTTTCCCTACCATAAACGACTCTAATTTACATAAGCAGGCTATCCTCCTCAGGAGACTTACCAGTTCAGAAATGACAGAATTCCATTCTGCTCCACCTTAGTCCAGAAAAAAAGCTTTTTTTATAAAAACTTGGACTGCCAAATTTTTACTTCAGTAGAGAAGTCCCTTGGGATAGGGGTGTCATCTGGTTGAGATGTGTAAGGCATCTAAAGAGGCAGGATCATCAAAAGAGAAAAAACATCCCTTATATTTATTTTAAAAACTAAACAATGACTTAAAAGTAGAACTGGCCAGGGTGAAGTGTAGGCAGAGTCAAGTGTAGAGTAGTTCACATAGTTATAAGAATAGTCTGTATAGACTCTGGTCACTGAGTAGATCTGTGAATTTTGAAGCAAAAATAAATGTTCTCTTTGTAGATGGGGAAAACATTTGGAGCATAAAGATGCCATTTCTCTGAGAGGGCCTGCACTGCTTGGATCCTATTACAGATTTAAACTCTGAATCTTAACCACTTGATTAACCTCCTACTTGTAAGAAAAAAGTACAATTGTCTTTCAGTGTGCCACCTGAAGAAAAACAGCAGGAAGAATAATGCTTTTTCTTTCCCTTTTTTAAAGTTAGGTACGATACAATCCTAGTGTCTTGCCCTGCCTGCTTGGATATATGGCTTTTATAGTACTGCCTTCACACTCAAGTGTGGATGCAGATTTTGACCTCTCAAGGTGCTGTAATTTTTTGACAATATGTAACAGAGGTATGAATTCGTTTTTATCTCATAACTACAACATTTTCATACAACCACGAAGAAAAATAAACATTTAAGAATTGCAGCTTATGACTACAGACCACACAAGAAACATGTGGACAGCAGGTCCACATCACAAACTCACAGGAAGAAAAGGCAGTGTGTGTCTGGGCAGGGAGGAAGAGAGGAAATAAGTAATAAAAAAAAAATATTATCAAAAGCCTGATTAAATCAGTATTATAGCTAACAAATCTAAACTAAAAATATACAAGTTCTAAACAGTCATCATGACCAGAGAAAAGGTTTCCTAACAGTGATATCCATAGAGACAAACATTCTTTAAAAAGGAAACTATCTTTTTGAGTTCCTTCCAGTTTTAGACTCTTCAGAAATAGTTAGGGAGGAGTAGTGTCTCTCAGGAGTTCTCACAGCAAAAAGGAAGTAACAGTCCTACAAAAGCAAAATCTAGCAAAGATTAAGTGCAAGTTCTCTCCAATATCCCTTGGAGTAAGGAAAGTCTAACAAAAAAAAGAACAGTCAGAAACAAGTTTTGAGTGATTACGATACCTTTGGGAAAAACTCCAGGGCTGATGTGGCGTCCTTATCACTAATGCACTACAGGTCAAGAGAGAAGTATGGCATGGCGACACCATACTGTGTGTAACAAAACTTTTTATGCAGAATTGCTGCTAACTCTACACATGGGCTCACAGCTACACTTCTAGATATGAGAGCATGTGGTCATGTCTGTGAGAAACTGAAGTTTGGTTGCTTTCATCATATCTGGGCACAGGTGCCATGACATTAAATTGACAGCAGTACCAAACATATCAGCGTGGTGCTACAGCTGAAAGGATGAATGCAGTCCTTGAGTGTGTGTACTGGGAAATACAGAGTACCCACAGGGAAAATGTTCCCTTTCTCTACAGCATTAGTAGGTTTGCAATGGAACATGGTGGTTGAATGGATGGAAGCATGTATGGTCAGGCTTTACATTTTGGAAGTAGCATCTCAAAATCTTTGAAGACAGAGAAGAGTTATTTCAGAGACATTAAAAAAAACCCCACTCAGAACAGCATTTTGCAACCAAAGGTTTACTCTGTCTCCATGCTGCACACCAGCTCCCAAGCCAAAAGGTGATACTCAGCCTAGGCAGCCTCTAACAGCCACATGGCTTTAGAGAAAACACGACTTGTGCTAGTAGCCTGGAGAACCAGTACAGCAAGCCTTAGTCAGCCCGAGAAATGCAGAGCTGACACTTCTTCAGGGCTTGGTATGTTTGCTCAGTGACTTGATGACTGTGCACAAGTGTAGGCACATGAAAATTCTGCATGCTGAAGGCTTTCTTAGGCTGCTGAAGAAACCCTAAGCAAACCAAGTGTAAGTGTAAAGAAAGCAAAAGATTTACGCTGCTGAAGGGGAAAAAAAAAAAAAAAAAGACTGCTAGAGCATATCGTGGTTAATTACAGTTAACCATAATTGATGGGGAGAGTGAAGGATGGGCTCAAGGAAATCTACAAAATAAAACCCAAAATGGGTTTAGGCTCCAAAAAGAGACTTTAGCCTAAATCCAAAAAGGGTTTAGGCTACTCATTCAGCTTAGGAGGATCCTGAGTAAGAAAACTGTCAGTGTGTTAATATTCAATGACAAAGAAGTATCCCATGGAGAAATATACATTTTTATCCTGCCACATACTTCTGCCAATACTAGATTATGGTTCATGTAGGAGGCATGATGCTGGTCTAGGTGGACATTTCATCTGACATGGGAAGATCCTTATTCTGATGTGATGAAAGAGATCTTGAGTATGTGCCTTGCTGGAAGGCACTCGGGAAGCAAGGGTAAATAAAAATTGACAGGAGCAGACTAGTTGGTCTAGAAACCCTTTCTGACCTTAAATTTGGAAACTGCCATACACCAGGAGCACTGACTAGAAGCAAAGCATCAGCTTGTGATGATCAGAAGCCTCATTTAAGCATTAGTGTGTAATGTACCATAATGTGGTAATGTTGACTGCAGAAATGCTTTCCAGTATTAAACTGTATTGTCAACAAATTGCAAACATATTCAAAGTCTCTATGAACACTTTGGCAATGTTGGTACTAACAAAGAAGGAGGAGAATATCCACTGAGAAGCCAAGTCAAGCAAACTAGCAAATTAGTTTAGACAGATTTTTGAAAATCAAAGTAGAGTCAGGCTTGGTTTTGCATTCCAGAACAGCACTTGATCTCCATAAATAAGATCACTCTTCCAACACACCTGCTCTGTACTGCATTTAATACAGAAGATGGGGCAACATTTTTGGAGGAAATTAAATTCCTGCTCTAAGATAAAACTGGATTTTGCTTTTTATATCATTATGGAAAGGACATACAGATTGAAGAGCCCAAAGCACCAGAAATCTGCCAAAATATGTTGCCACTGTGCTTGAGAAAGATTGAATGTGAGAGGTTACACAGACTTCAAAGGGAAGCAAATAGTCCCATTTTTCTGAGACTTATACTAGGAAAAGAAAGTAAAACTTCTAGAGAAGGCAAAAAGGAAAATACTTTTTTTCCCAGACAAATTCTAGATTTGTTACTTAAGAAAAGAAAAAGGCCCACTTTTAGAAACTGAACAGTTTCACTGGTTTATTGACAAAATAAGTAAGTTATTCTAAGAAAGGCAGAGATCCTTTAGGTACATGGTGAATGGCACCCTTCTCATTTTTGGAGATCATGTATGGTTTCTTTGCCCAGATACTTCTTCAAACTTAAGGTTTACAGTCATTCTAGCTGCAACTAAAAGTTACATTACAGGTAGTTTGATTTCAAGAAGAATTCCAGGTTCCTGCAGACATTGTCTCTACCCAGACCTTGGACTGGATTCAAATGTGGAGAGACCTGCCACAGCGCCTAACATGACCAAGACTGACTTTAAGGGCAGGTTTGTCTGGCAGCTGGCAATGCAGCAAAGACCTAAGACTGCCAGATCAGATAGCAGAGCAAAATCTCCAGCATGACAACCTTAATCTGAAAGAAAGAAAGGAATTAGCTTGCACAGAGTTCTCTCTGCCATAGCAGAAATGCTGCTCGTACACTTTGCTGTTGGTTCTATAACTGTGACCTACTGGGTGACTCACAGGAGTTTGATTTCTTTTATTTATTTCATGAAAATCAGGCCAAGGTGGAGAGATACAGGGCCATATTCCCACATAGAATTGATCTGTGGGTGGGATGCACCTCCCAGTTCTCCTGCAAGAGAGACAGATGCTGTGTGTCTGAGTTTCACAGCACTGCTGATCTACCTTAACCAGCTCCTGGAATGGAATCTGGAGCATACACACGGGTTCTGCGCACATATGCATGGGTGGGTACAATTAGATGCCAACTGATTTGGATCCTCAAAAATCAGCTCATGAGAGCTACCAATGGCTAGCCAGTAGAAAAATATCAAAGACCATGGTGATGAAGTGCTTAGCTTGTGCAATCAGGGGACTTGAGTTCTTGCTTTGGGTGCCTCAGCCCAGAATCTTCTGCAAAATAAACCTAAATTACTTTAAAAGATAGCAGCACTGACTCTTGCTGCTACTTTGCCTTTCTGTAAAATAATTAGAGCTCTCACCAAGCCCCATGGGAAACTTGTCACTACCCTTTCCTTTGCCTGACAAGACAAACTCCCAAATATCAAGCAAGTGCCCAAACCATCGAGTCTATGAAAGAAGGGTTACTCTCCTTCAGACTAAAGCAGTATTACTTTTCAGAGAAACAACAAAAATGTTTTTGAGGGTGAGGAAGAAGAATCCTGTGTTCTGCTCCCTGCCAAAAAGTGAAGTTTCTGTAATTCTTCCCATTGCCTTCAGTGGGCTCAGTTATACTGCCTGGAGATCTGAGCCATTCTGGCCTGTGCTAGGATTGAAAAACACTTCTGCTGATCTCAAAGCAGAATGCTGCAGTCATAGGTACTTCTGTGGCAAGCCTTTACTATCAAGAGTACCTGTAGGCTGTCAGCCCAGATTTCACCAAACAATGGGAATGCTTTTAGCAGCAATAATGCAACTGAGGGCTTAAGAAAGTATGAAATGACTTTATGTAATCATTGGAACTAACAGGGAAAAAAGAGAAAATTGAGTGTAATGCATGCTGTTTACATTAGTAGAAGCTAACACATGCTGACCATTTTGAGACAGCAAAAAATAGATTTCTATTAAAATACTCTTATTTTCATGGCCTGACACTTTCTGCCTTGGATGCATAGCATTTATTTAATGTGAATTTCATATGCTGAGCCTGAATGTTCAGGCAGAGGTTCTCTGGCACTGATTTCTCTGACTAAGCTCAACTTTTACATCAAGAATTTAGAGCATGCAATTCAGTATCTCCCACATTATGTTTTTTTCCATTGAACAAGGCAGACAGGTGTCTTAAAAAGGACAGAAAAGATTGCCTGGTAATCTAATCTTATTCCTGCAAGAACAGGCCAAAGAATTTTACTCCTGTACCAAGCCAGTAACTTCTGGAAGAATTAGGTCAAAACGTTGTTCTGCTCAGATCATTCATGTCACGTCTATTCGGTTTCTCTGTTTTGGCCAATGGCCTTGATGGAAAAGCAGGTGTCAAATAGATCACCCTGAACACCTTGAAGAAATGTACATGCTGCTTTTCACTTTGGAATTCTCTTTCCCCAAAATGATCCTTGCTCTTTCTGAGGAGACATACAGACTAGCAACACAACCATGAATGGTGATGATGATCACAGGACTGTCCTATCTGCTTTTGGACTTTTTGACACAGAGTAGAAGTACAGACTGTAGTATGTCTGACTAATGTATGATTCAAACTTGTCATTTCTAAGTGCTACAGAATAAAGGGTTGCTAATGCATACAGTTAAATATGCAGCATGTTCAACTGTCACAGTGCTGTCCTTGCATTTATTAGTTTGCAATCTGGACAGAGCTGTACAGTCAGGACCCAGAGTAAGAAGTAAGACTTTTACATTAGAATGCAAAACAGAGGGATGTTTGGGTTTATGGTTATGATTTGGGAGGTGTGAGAAGAAGCTTAGATCCAGGGGTCCTGGTTTCTGGTTCTGACCATTTAGAGATTTTGATGTTTCAGTCAAGTCTAAACTTTGGTTGCTTCTGACTGGGAAGATTTTAGATTCACAACAATATATCCTCAAGGCAAATACTGAGGCTTTTCAGCCACTGTCATGTGAAAAGCTGCCTGATTTTGGGGGTACAATCCAAGTATTTATTTCCCATAAGGCTGCAAAATGTCTTGGCAGAAATACTGTCCAGGTATTGGACTAACAAATTCTTCCAATTCTTGCCTGTCTCAAAGGTCTTCTAACAGAGAGACTGAGTGGTACAAATCTCATCCTGAACAACAAGAAGCAGCATCAGTGAATTTTATCACATGAATGCACATGAACAGTCTTTCTCATTTTCCTGTATCAAAATTTAAAACTTCTTGGGACGTATGGCACTGACAAACTCCAAAACTCACACTATTACACACTCAAATGACATTTACTTTTACTGTTTCTGCATCTACTGTGGAAACCAAACTTCAAAACTCAATTATCAATTGTTATTGAAGAAGTATATTTGGGTACTGCTCCCTTCCACGGCTTTGAAGAGAACAAGGCTTCTGTTAGTAGCCTGCAACTAGAAACTGCCACCTAAGTTTCACAAAGAATGTCGATAAAGCCAGTCTGACATCTCTTTAAATCCCAACCCCACTGCAGTCAAGGAAAATTCCCATGAACTTCATGAGCATCTGGATTTCTTACACTGTTGCACTGGGTTTGCATGGCAAGGTTTTGGCAGCAGGAGGGCTGCAGGGGTGGCTTCTGTGAGAAGCTGCCAAAAGCTTCCCCAAGTCTGATAAAGCCAGTGCCAGCCAGCTCCAGGACAGACCCTCCACTGGCCAAAGCAGAGCCCATCAGTGATGGTGGTAGTGCCTCTGGGATGGTAGAGCTATGAGGAAAAAGTTACTGCGCAGGAGCAAACTGCAGCCTGAGTAGACAGGACTGAGAATATGTGAAAGAAACAACTCTGCAGGCTCCAAGGTCAGTGCAGAAGGAGCAGGATGAGGGGCACCATGCTGCAAATTCCCTTGCAGCCCGTGGTGCAGCCCATGGTGAGGCAGTTGTGCCCCTACAAGCCATGGAGGTTAATGGTGGAGCACAGATGTGGAGGATCCCACATTGAAACAGGTGGATGCTGTGGGTGCCATGACCCTGTGGGAAGCCCACACCGGAGCAGATTTGCTGGCAGAACTTGTGACCCCACAGAGGAGCCCTGCTGGAGCAGTCTGTTCCTGAAGGACTGTACCCAGTGGGTGCGACTCATGCTGCAGCAGTTTGTGAAGAACAGCAGCCCATGGGAAGGACTTATGCTAGAGAATTTTGTGGAGAACCTTCTCCCTTGCTGGAGCAGGGGAAGACTGTGAGGAAGGAGGAGCAACAGAGACAACATGTGATGAACTGACTACAATGCCCAGTCCATGTCTCCCTGTACCACTGGAGAAGGGGGAGAGGTAAAGAATTCAAGTGTAAAGTTAAGCCTGGGAAAAAGAGAAGTATGATGGGAAGATGTTTTTAAGATTTGGGTTTATTCTCATAATCCCACTCTGATTTCTCTAAGTCAACTCTGTTGCTTGTAACAGTAACTGGTGAGTGATAGCTCACCGTGCTCATCTTGACCACAAGGCTTACATTTTATTTTCTCT
Source organism: Illadopsis cleaveri (assembly GCA_013399915.1). NCBI lineage: Eukaryota > Metazoa > Chordata > Aves > Passeriformes > Timaliidae > Illadopsis > Illadopsis cleaveri. The sequence continues at coordinate 85,165 of VXBB01001703.1, forward strand.
TCCCTGTCCAGCTGAGGAGGGGAGTAATAGAGCACGTACCATCCAGCCAGGGTTAATCCACCACAACTGTACAGACAAATGTAAACGGTAGCATTTTTTTGAACTAAAGCAATGCAGGGAGTTGCTGTAAAAGGAAAGATGAAAGAAGCTACAGGATAAGAGAAAAACTCTGCCATGAACAGATTTGTCTTTGACTGACGGAACCAGAACATTTGTTGTTTACCTGCCACTCCAATAGCAAAGGGTTGGCTTTTAGTTCTTACTGTCTACCACTTAAAATATGGCTTGCAGAAATAATAGTCATTTCCAGAGCTTAGGGCCTGTTTTTTCAATCTACTTACAAGAAAGGGGGAAAGAGAAAAAAGCAGAACTGCTTCCAAGAAAAAAAACAAAACCATTGTATAACTCTGACAGGTTGATAGTTTGAAATGATTCAGAAATCCAGCAGCCTTCCAGCAGTTAAGACATCCAAAACTGAGGTGCAAAACTTAACTAGTTCCTTAAGTACTGCTGGAGGAGTCAGTGTCCAGAGAAACAAAAAAGAGCTTGTGCTAATCTATGAATGCGTAAATGTAAAATAACTTCAATTAATGCAAATCATGTTGTGACAGACAACATAACAGCATGGAAGCTGCTTGACCAACATGTTGATTTGTATAGAATGACTGCGGTTTCTGGCGTGTTTCCGAGTGAGTTAAAAAAAGCTGTCAACCTGTCTGTTTCAGCCAGAGGCACAGCAATGGCAGCTTGTGAAACATCACACCTGAAAAGCATTTATGTGACACATCTTTCTTCTTCTCCTGACACACCATGCAAGATCTGTAGAACCACTGGATTTTTTTTCTTGTGCTTGTTTTGCATTAAATAAACTGACTTAACCCATCATGAATTCCTGCCATCCTCGCTGATGAGGCATAAAAAAGAAACTGGGAAGTACCAAATGTGTAGTTTAGAACAAAAAAACCCAGCCAGCTCTTTTTTGCATTAACACTCAATCCGCCATATACAATACTGACCCAGTCTTGAATTCCTTCCGAAGCCAAATCTGCCAGTTAGAATCCAAGGAGGATTTTAGTATGAAGAAAAGGGTGCAGCATTGCCAACCAATTGGTCCTGATCCTGCAGAGAGTTACACACAGATTTAAACACTCTGTTCACAGGACTAGCCCCACTTGTAATGCCAACATCTGCAGTGTAAACTGAGTGCTTGCTTAATTAACTGCAGGAGGAAGGCAAAATCTCTGTCCATTCACTGTGTTGTCACATGGTAAAGAGTTCTGGCACAGGGAATCGGGCAGGAATGTATGGCCCAGGCTAGGGAAAGAGCAGAGTCCCTTCCTGCTCAATGAAGCTCAGTCACACATCAGGTTAAACTGGTTGTCAAATTCTGAACAGCTATAAAGTAATTCTTCAATGAAAGGAACTAATCATGCCTGCTCGCTGACAAAACAACACTGAGACCAAACATGAAGCAGAAACAATAGATGATGACAATTTCACTGAAAAATAAAACGCCAGGAGTAAAAATGTTAGTCCTGAGAAGGGTAATGAGATAAAATATAATAAAAATGAGCTCATTTTTAAAACAGGTATTTTCAAGGATGTGAAGTGGTATAAAATGACTTCTCTGCTTCTGTTCAGAGGCAAGAAACAGGCTCCCAACTGCAATGCTGTAAAATGTCAGTAGAGATAAACAGAAAAATCCCTGCAAATTCTACAAAGGATCCCACTAAGAAAAAAAAAAAGTATTTAAAAGAAAAAAAAGTTTAATTCTACCTTGAAAGAAATTGCAGGATTTCCTTTCATGTTTTATTATACTCCTCTTTAGCAGTCAGCTGCCCCTAATATCCTCTTGCAACAGGATACTAGAGGAGGGTGAAACCCCTGGTAAGTAGGATCTGGACGCAGTCATCTCACCACATCGTCATCTCTATGGTAACCTAGGCCAGCCCTAAATACTATAATCCTGCTTTACCATGGTAAAGCCAGTTAATGATTTTCATTGAATGTTCCTGCCAAATAATGGTGCTCTAATATTTATTGACATTTCAAGTCTGTCCATCTCTTTGGACTATTTGTTATATTGAAAAGTGATGCAACCACGGCTTTTATAGAAGAAACGAAGCTACTACAGATTTCAGCCTTTTGATATTATCAAGGTGCAGTCCCTCAAACTCCAGCTTCTAAGTGGCACCACTGCCAGGAGCAAGTCCTGCAGAGCACAGAGGAGCTGGGGCAGGCACAGGACCAGTCCTTGGCTCTTGGCAGATTCTCATCAGACAGTGCCATTAGCAGTGGATGACCAGAGCATCCCACTGGCATGCACTGGATGTCCTAATTAAAGAGTGAATAAATGCTGTGTGATGGGCCCTGGGAAGAGGAGAACGCAGAACAAGTAGGATGGGCCAAACAGTTAAACAAGGGAGGAACTACTGCTTTGTCAATACTAGTGACAATTTAATTATTATTTTCCACAAACATTCCACTTAATTCCTTTTTGTGAGACAGATGGTTAAGTCCCTGGAAAACAGAGAGCCGTTTTGCTTCTCAGATCATACAGAAGGATTGTTCTATTTTATTGCTATTCTGGTTTTTATTGCCCTACTTTTTTTCCTAGCTTTTTGCTCCAGTTTTCTATTGTTTGGTTTAATTGCTGTGGAAAACTTTACAGAATATTATTATTTTTAGAGAGCTTTATTTTTTCTTGATGGGTGAAAAATGTTGGCTATAGGATTTAATACTATCATTTTCCATGCTACGGGTAAGTTTGGGTTCAGGAGTCTGCTTTTTGTTGCTTTAAAGCACCAAACATAAAAACCTACCTACTGAAATTCAGTACAAGTTTTTTTGAAGCATCTTCCGCCCTGCAAAATCCTGCACGCGTATGTTCACCCAGGGCTTGCGTGTGCTTTTAGCAGGATGGGGTGGCACGCCATGAACAATTTATAGCGGGAATCAATCTCCTGCTGTTACACATCCCTAAATGTTAGTATAAAGAGTCACTTAGATTTTTAATAGGTCATCAGGATAAAAAAAAAAAAAAATACCCAGGCATCAGGGTTGGCTCCACTGCGACATATGGAGAAGGGATATGGGGACATGCCTGGCCTTCCCGCTGCCCACGGGAGGTGGATTAAAGGGACCAGAGGAAAGAGAAAAGAAACCTGACAGTGCTCCAGCAACCCCTCTCACACACACGCGGCTACCGTGGCTCCATGTCGCGGTCCTTACCGCAGATATCGGCAGATACCGGCACCAGCCCAGCCCTCCCCGCAGGCTTCGCGACCCCGGCCCCGCTCCCGTCCCGCTGCCTCCC
>VXBB01001703.1:88866-206824 GCA_013399915.1 Illadopsis cleaveri
GTCATCAGGATAAAAAAAAAAAAAAATACCCAGGCATCAGGGTTGGCTCCTCTGCGACATATGGAGAAGGGATATGGGGACATGCCTGGCCTTCCCGCTGCCCACGGGAGGTGGATTAAAGGGACCAGAGGAAAGAGAAAAGAAACCTGACAGTGCTCCGGCAACCCCTCTCACACACGCGGCTACCGTGGCTCCATGTCGCGGTCCTTACCGCAGATATCGGCAGATACCGGCACCAGCCCAGCCCTCCCCGCAGGCTTCGCGACCCCGGCCCCGCTCCCGTCCCGCTGCCTCCCCGCTCACCTTTCGGCTGCGGCCGACGAGCCCCGCACCGCTCCGGGGCAGCTCCCGCAGCGCAGCGGCCCCGGCGNCACCGCCGGCTCGCTGCGGGAGGCGGCGGGGAGGCTGCCCGGACGGAGCCTCTGGGTTGTCAGGTGTCTGCCGGCGAAGGAACAACCCCGTGGAGACCAGGTGCAATTGGCACCAGTCCCATTTGTTCCTGCGTTTCGAATCTGAGACTCTCATCAAGATTCCCAGAACTGGACCCTCTTTTCAGTTGCTTAAAAAACTCGCCACGTTATGTTATTTGTACGCTGGGTCTGCTCCTGGTGCAGACAGTGGTACCTAACACAGCTCAAGTCCCGCTGCAGGCTGCAGTTTGTTTTCTGCCAAGACAGCAGACGTGCCATCCTATTCCAGTCTTTCTGACCCGTTCCTGGTGCTCGGATATATCATATTGTCTTTGTAATACATGGTTTTCCTATGATACTACTGCCTCAAAACACTATTCATTTGCAGGTTTTCTTGTTTTCCCTCTCCACTGACTCCACGGTCCTGTCAGACTAGTTCCCCTGCAGTGCCCAGTGAGTGGCTCCTGACCTTGTAAGACGCTCCTGAGCAGACTTAAAAAGCTATTATGGTCTCCTGTCTCAAATTAACCCCACAATTAATTGCTTCTGTGCTGGCAGTGTGGCTTGCATCTGTATGTTCTTCCAGAATCATGGTTGTGATGGCTAAGCATGTTTGGGTGTCTTCTCCTGCTTTTTGTCCCATTGCTTCTACTTTTTGACATCAGTTGTGCTAAAAACTCTTACGTGTTGACTTAGCACTTAGTAAACTGAAGTGCTTGCATGCAGTGCTGGGTAACTATAACCACTTGAAACCCTTGGCTCCACTCATGTTGTGCCCTGACTTCGGAGCAGCCCTTAACCAAAAGACTGGTGTTCCAGCAAAGGTCACGTATCATCTCGAGAGAGGCAGCACTCTTCTGGGTGCTATAAAATAGATATGCAACAATGATAAAGTGCCACCAGGGTCTTAGAAGAGACAGTAACCACAACATGTGGCTTTAGCATAAACTGTGAATTTCTCATTGTCCGCTGGTGTGGGTCCATTACAAGGTTAGAATGTAAGTTTTGTATGTGGTTTTATTCCTGGCTAGCTGGAAGAAATTTCCATTTGATACAGCAGATCCATTAAAACCTGCCAGAAATAACTCCTCTCTCTGACATCAGGAATTAATATTCCTGCTGTATCATGTTACTTTAAATACTATATAATTCAAGATGATACTAAAATTAGATGACTGATACAGCTATCAGAAATTATTTTCACTTTTAAAATCTCTGTTGTTCTATTTCTTTCTGGAGTATTGTCTCTCCTTAGGGTGCCTGACTTTTATTCATACTAATGAGAATTATGTGACCGCGGCAGCAGTATAATATCTGAGATCATATGAGATCATTCTGACTCATGCTTTCTGAATACATGACAATTTTAACCACTACTGGATTTTCTTAGCTTCTCTTCAGGTTTTCTTGCCACATCACATTCCAGTGTGAGTGTACACAGAGGTGTCTGAGTTTTAGTTTGCGGAGACAATTTAAAAACCAGTGGTGGGTAGGAAGTAGCATATTGTGTTTCAATGGGCCATACTTGCCTCTGTGACTAGAGCCAGCAGAAGACCTATAGAAAATCCAATTCCCATGGAGATCCTAGCCTGAGAAGTCAGGTAGCACATGGCTGTTGCAGACTTCATCTTCTGCCTTCACATTGCCAGAAGCAGATTAGGTAAAATGACCTCAATTCTGCTTTATGAAAGTTCAGCTTTGGGCAGCAATTCCCTAACTTTGTAAGTCAGTCTACTTTCTTACCACCAAGTTTCTTTACAGTTGCCCATGCCCTTTTGTCTTTAAACCCACTAGTGAAAACAAATATAAAGGAGTTGCTGACCTCTTAGCATAACATTTGCAAAATACTGCTGCTCTGTGGATCATAGACCAGGACACTTTCCATGGCAAATAAGGCTTCTCATCAATTAGCCTCATAGCTTCTCATAGAAGTGAAGGTGATGAAAAAACTGGGACACCCATTGTACAAATCATCTGTTTTAGTCGCTTGATTTCCCTACTTAACCTGAGTTCCCGAGGCTCCATTTATAATTAATGTACAGGAATAACTATGTCTGAAGGGCAATTTTTCTCACCTATCTTTGACATCTTATCTTAGGATAAGATGAATCATCCTTTGGTATTTCTTACTTTTCTCCATTAGCTGTAAAGTCAGACTGGTACAGCTGTAGACAATTTTTAAATGCCTGAATGACATGAGATGAATCGTTGTCCTAAAGAAATCAAGTATCACACAGTTTACGTGATACATAATTTGGTGCCTGACATGCATTTCTGTAGCCCAGCTGATGGGACAAATATTCAAGGGGACTGATAGATTATTGTAATGCTTGTACTGGTCATCAGGACTTGCTGAGATCCTGTGTTCTGCAAGGGGCAGTTAGTCTGGAGCAACAACAGTAAAGTGCTGAGTAGAGGCAGGAAGGGAAGCATTTGCTGTGCTCTGTCCCAGAAACCTCATGTGGCCCCTGCCCAGTCATACACAGCAGACTTCCTTATGGACATGCAGCCCATGCTCTGTGTCTGTCATGTACCAGCAGTGGTGCTCAGTAATAAAAAAGAAACACAGTTCGGAACAAAAGAATTTTATCAAGTGTTTCTCTGGTTAAAAATAAAAAATAAAAAAAAAAATCCAAATGAAGAAATAGTAGTGGGATTGTTTTTTCATCTCACACACCTTTCTGTTTAATCCACGTCAGGCAAAACAAAGTATTCCTTCTAGAAGGAATAATACTGCGATGTCTCCAGTGCAGAAATAGGCAATAGTGCTGAATGCCTTTCTCATGATAGGGTCACCAAACAGCATCCTGATCCAGAGCACATCTGCTCAGAGCTTATCAGGGCCATCCTCTTCCAGGGCAAGGTAATATATTTATTTTCTTTCTCCCACTGGCTGCACCAGCAGCTGCATTGCTGCCATTCCCAGCTCAGAGGCTGTCTCGCAGGATTGGGCTGTCGAGGTAGCTGGAGCAAATGCACAGTTCCTCAGCCAAAATTAGCCAGTAGGTCACATCAAAAATTAATCATCCCAGTCCTCAGGTGGTTGGTTCTTGGCAGAACTTCTCATTTAAGGAGGTTAGGAATAATTTAACCAAATAATTATTTTATCCAGATGATAGATTCACTCCACATTGTATGAATCAAGAAGCTTTAAGCCTTTCTAGGTAACAGGCTCAGAGTGTAGCTCACAGCATATGCAAGCTAGCTTCTATGAGTAAACAAAATATAATCCTGCAGATATTGCACCCATGGCAGCATGGGGCTGCATATGGGTCCATGCTCAATTATTTACCCATCTAATGAGGTGGGCTGTGCAGCCTTTGCTCACTCAGTCCATCACATTGTGGGCACATGTCCAGCACACTGGGCAGCACTGGTCTGTCTGCACAGACTTGCCACCAGTGTCTTTGCACATGCAAAGCTGTTGATAGGCTATTTTTAGTTTTCTGTGTTGATTGTTTTGTTGGGTTTTTTTTTTTGGTGATTTAGATTGGTACAAGAATATATTGAAAAAATATATGTTGCAGCATCAAAATTGTGGAACAGATAATATTTGAGTATCAGATACATGGTAGTAGTAGCTGATGTCTGTGTTCCCTACAGTGTCCAGAGATCTGCTTCATGGCTAGAAGCCAACATGTAAAACCAAAACAGAACAGTGAAAAGAAAACCTGACTTCTTTTGCTCATCCTGTGTTTAACAGCTGAACACTCCTGAGTGAAATGCTTCTTGGTGTTGTAATACAATAGCCTCAAGGATTGGTTTGATGTTATTGCTGGAACAAACAAAATAGTTCTTTTATTTCTGCTGAGCAAAGATGTCTAAACTACATTTTTATATTTGGAATACAAAACCTATACATGCTGTATACATGTTACACATGATGTGTTGTATATATCTGATGCAGGGCCAAGCTGATCTGCCTGTAATATTTTTCACACATCCCTGTAATACGCCCAGATAGTAGAATTGGAAAAGTGCTGGTTGCACCATGAGGGTTATCAGCTTGTAGCAGATAAAGCCTTATAGCTGTAAGGCAAAACAAATAATAAAGATTTATTCAGTGTTGTTTTGCATACTTCTGTGCACCAGAGACAACTCAATATTGGTTTTCATTTAAAAAAAAGCAACCGGCATTAAAAAAAGGCCTTATTAATACAGACTTCTGCCACCCAAAATAGTGTTCTGAATAGGTGGAGCAGCTTTTAATGTCATTGAAAGCATCTGATAAGGTTAAAAGATGGGGAGTACACAGCACTTACTTAGATGAGCAACTGAGAAAATGTGCACATCATTCCCTAATTTGCTAAAAAATAAAAATGAAAGCCTACCCTTGCTCTTTATACTGCTGAATTTATCCAGTCATTTCTTCCCAGCTATAATCAGCCACAGATTGTTCCCATCGCCTGTCTCATCTAAATGTGTCTATGACTATGGCTGTGAGCAAAATACCTCATTATCTGTACATTTCTCCCCAAATGCCATATGGAATGTTATCTTGTATTGATGGAGGCTATAACCAGCTTTGCTCCCCTGAAAGGCAAGGACAGGACTGGCACATGGATCCCACCTGAGATGGCCTCGCAGTGTGTCTTCAACCTCTGAAGTGCTCTGGAGTTCAGCAGGGCAGATGCAGCTTAAGTTAACTGATGGTGTCAGTTGCTTGTGATCAGGATTAAAAGCATCACAGGCTGCTCTGAGCAACATTGCAGAAGAGTAGTTGCTCTTACAAATCTTGGGGGTAATCCTCCTCATTAATGCATATAGTCTGTGCTACCCAACTCTACAGAAAAAGAAATCTCCTTAGAAAGGGAACACTAAAAAGCATTTAGATAGTGTAGTCTGGCAGGGATGTTCCACAACTTGAAATGCACACAGATAGAGCAGACCAGAAAAACCCACAGGAAACAATTTAAACAATTTGATTTGGAAGGCGTGAGTGAATGCAGTTTTTGTACCCACATTAAAGGTGTTCCTGATGCTCAGGTTGAAACCCACAGGGTTTCTCTCCAAGGTGGAATAAGAGAGAGGAAAAATGAAACTTTTGTAACTCTGTAGCTAAGTTTTTTTGAATTTTAAACCTTACTCATTATCTGCATTTGGGCATTTAAGATACGTAGGTTTCAGTGGAAATCAGGTACTTCAGTGCTTTGAGAAAACTCTGCTGGAGGCTCAGCTGGACCTTTTGATGTCAAAATACTCCTGAAATAGTATTTCCAGTAAATTCTTACAATGATTTCATCTTCCCCAAGGGGTGTCATTTTAATCCTAGGTGTTCTGGCTCATCTTTTAGGTTGGGACACACACTAATGATAACTGTGATTATCACTGGAATATAACAATATGTACAACAGTAGAACTTGCAGTTCTGCTGTCAAGGCCTGTTTTGCTGGAGGAAAAAAATCCCTTTGAACACCTTTGAAGGTCATGCTGTGAAAGACTAACTGCTTTATACTGTGGTTTATGGAGCCTGGCCAAAGCACTTGAAGCACTTTTGGTCATATATCGGCATTGTTGCATTTCAAATGGAGCCACACAATAATTCTTCATTTGCTAGGAAATTTTCAGATCCTTTCATCTGAAGCTGTTTCAGTGTTACTTCGCTGACTCTTTGTTTTAGGAGGAAAAAAGTGTTTCTGGCAGTTTGGTAGCCAGGCATGTATTTAAAGAAAATGCTATTAATCAAATAAGCACATATACAAGGCAGCAGCAACTAATTCTGAAAAATCTCGAGCTAGATTTCTCAAATTGAATAGCAGAGCGATTGATCAGCAGTGTGCATGCTGCATTTGTGAGGAAACAGGATGTAGATTCTACATACAGTGATAAAGCTCCTAAATCTTAAAAGGTATAGGAAGCAGACCAGAATTTTGAGCTGTGGCATGGTGCAAGCAGCTGATGAACCATCCCAGATTAACAGTGGCCCTCTTCATAGCAGCTTGGTACCTGTATGGTACATGTCAAACCTATGCTAGTGAGTATTTCTGTCTCCTGACAGGTCCCAAGTTCCAGACTGTTACACAACCATCCCACGGAAAGAAGGTTGTACGTGCAAGGCTGCATCAGTACCAAGAAACTAGAAGCAGAAAGCTTATTCTATGAATGGCACCACACAATTTACATACACATAGTTAATCAGTCCCTAAAACATATCAGGTAAGTGGCTTTGCCAGTGCTGTCCAACAGGAGCAGCCCAGGCCAGGCGCAATACCAGCCAGCCAACTACTACCTGTAGTGGCTCAGTGCTCCAGTTGTTGCCCTAGTCCTGGCCAGTTTACTCACACATTTTCCACCACCACATGTACAGGACACCTGAAAGGAGGAGATTGTTTAAAGGACTAATCATGGGCTTAGAGAGCAGCAATGGCTTTAATCTGTGTACTTGTACAGACTCATCATATAGCTTCAAGTCAGACAAATGCTTTTCAACTTATTTTCTTCCTAGCTAGAGATACTAATCTGCCTTCTTAAAAGGACTATTATTATGTGAAGTATTATTACTATGAAGCTATGTAAAGCAATCTAAAAATACTGTTATCAGCTCCATGGTATCACTCATTGCAATACAGACTAACTCATGCATAACCCTCCATTACAGCTGCACCTTCCAAATGACTGATATTTCTGACCTGTAAATGCATTTTACAAAAACCAATTTGTCTATATGCAGTTAGAAAATTAAATAGGATGGAAGAGAGGGGAACAGTGAAGTTTAAGCACTGAACCGCAGTTCAGGAAACCCTTCCCAATACACAGGCCTCTCTCAAAGAGGCAGTAAGCAATTTTAGCCCTCAGATTGTCACCATAAATAATGAACAGTAAATTCCCATTGGGGCAGAATCTGTCTCCAGGTGTGCACGGGTATCCTGTGCTCGTATGATTTGATGTTTTTCAGAACCACATATTAAAGAGATGTGGTATACAGCCAGGAGCAAAAAAGGCAGGCTTTCCTGGCTACCAAAGAATTCTCAGTAACTCCTCTTGTTTGTTTATACTAGCACAGGTACACCCAAAAAGGCTATTGCCGAGTCTGATAAATGCAAGTCTCTGTATTTAAACACAATCATGGGATTATGTATGTATCCTTTAGGGCAGATTAATTAGAAAGAATTGCCTGTTAGCAACTCAAAATTAATTTCCTCTCTTAAAGCCTTTGCTCTGCAGTACTCATTTTCAAAATTAATGCTTCTCATTTTTATACAGCATGCATGCTGCCCAAGTCCTGATGCTTACTCCACATAGCATAGTAGAAATTCTACTCCTTAATACAGTATTTGGGTCCATTGATACAGTAATCAAACCTCATAACAAATGACTGCTAATTTTCAGAAACTGCATTTGGTGGCATTTAAATTGTAGAAATATAAAACTAAAAAAAAATTCATCTTTGTCATCCTAATCACATATCCTATTTTCTCTTGCATGAGTCCATTAATACATATGTATTATTCATTAACATGACCCAAATTCTAGCCTTCTAGTTGAAATGACAACCCAAGATGTTATTCTGAAGTTAATTTTTATCATATTTTTATTCAACATATTTCTCAATTTATACTTTAAACATAAATACACAAGTTTTATGGCTCATGTTACAAAATACTATGTGTTAGAAAACATACATAGAATATATTGTAGTGGTTACATTTGCTCCCCTTTTTTCCTATTATTTTCATAACTTCTATTAATCTAGACAAGCAGTATCAGAAAGCAAAATCCAACCTCCAAGCAGCACAGTCTACATTAGCTATAAGGACTATTTGCCAGCTGTAAGAGAAACTTTGGTTCCTGCCTGTTTTCATAGTAAGGTAATACCAGTAAGTTGCATGTCAAAAAAAAAATTGCACCTTGTGCTCAGTTAGTTCCTAAAATCTAGTTCATGACAATATGTATTTTTAAAGACAGACATACAGCTTCTCTTTTGCCTTACAGTAAGATAAATATATAGGTATTTTCAAAATAGGGGAATTGAATGAGAGACCCATTCCTTTCTTATGGAAGTCACTGGCAAAACTCCAGTGTACTTTCAGAAGAGCAGATTTGTACTTTGTTTTTTCTGTCCTATTGATAGAACTGAAGAAAATTACATTTCAGCTGACAGGATAAATGTCTCTTTACAACTCTCAAGAATTACTGCTAGAGGATCCTATAATAACACCATGCATGGATTTCCAGCTGAGTGTGTGGTGGACTCTACTTACTACTCCTAGTGATCAAGATCCATCAGGAAGTAGATGTGATTCTCCAGTCCTGAAGGCAGGGACGTGGAATACCATGCTCAAGGAGCATGTGAAATAAAACCTGTGGTCTTTTTGCTGCAGTGTAGCCAAGGGATACTAGATTATATATGCTTTATACACAGAAAAATATTTTAACTTGCTTTTCAGTATACATACATTGAACTGCACAATGTAGTACTTCCACACAGTGGGCAAAGAGCAGCTCCCAGGGCCACAGCTATGGAAGGGTATAGAAAATGAAACTGGCCTTGATCTCTCAAGCCAGGGGAGCCTAGGCAGCAGGTCAGGGAGAAGAAGAAAAGATTGGGAAAATGTTGCCAGCTGCCTGGCTTAGAGGCACTCTGCTTTTTTCTTTTTTTTTTTTTCCCTACCAGGACTCAAGCCAACACTAAGCCTTATGCCAACACTGACAATACTCAACTGAAGTTACAAGACACACAGCAAAAAACATGGAATAAAAGCACAAAACAGTAATGAAGATCCTAAGCCTACAATCCCACCTGTAACAAGTATCCTTTGTGACTCATTGAAATCCATGCTGTTATGGCTCAATGGAGGAAGTGGGCAAAGCCTCTGCAATCAGGATGCACACCTGATTTTGAAATGCCTATTTTGGTGCTACTTAGCAGGCGAAGATTGCCTTCACCAGCATTCCCTCTGTGCCACTCACTGGTGTCAGGCATCAGGGAAGACCTGATATTAGTCCAGTGCTCAGTTAGCCTACACAAATTTTGGGGTCACACTGGTAGAGGTTTGCTTTTTAAAGCAGACAAGACTGAAAATTTTGGGCATACACAAATCTGCTGGAAAATTTAAAAAATAAATTTCAGCAACATTTTAAAAACTCCAACCCTACTGCCATATCCAACAAAATACCTCAGTCTGTTGAACTGTTTGCCTTGAAATGGCACATGCTGGGAAGCACTGCTATTATGGTTGATAATGATTTAAACTAGGCAGATTGAAAAAAAACATAGTGGAATCAAGGCTTTGAATTAGAAGTAGCAGAAACAATTCCAGGGCAAATCCTCCTCTTACTGGGATAATAATGGTACCAAAGTAGCCAGAAGTTTTATTTGATTCTAGTCAATGCATACATCTGACAAACGTTCTACTTCAGATATACTTAAATGGCATTTTACTGAACTGATGGACAGTATTGGAGTTCTTAACAAAACTGGATTTTAATCATTCTACTTTATCTGTATTTCAGCCTACTGACGAGGGAAAAGAATGTTCCCAGTGACTCTATTCAACAAGTTACCTGCATCAAATAGATTTTGACTGAAGGATGTCTCATCACCATTTCTGGCAATGTCTTTATGAGATGAAGCCTTTGTGTATTTCACATGTGCAGAGATTAGTGTAACAGAAAATTTCAGTACGAATCCCAAATTCAAAGTTTCCTTTGGAAATACATCAATTCATGAATAAAACATTGATTAGGTCCTACTTAGAATTCATCCTTTCAACAGTGCCAAAGTGACAATTTGCCCATCTGAGGGAATGAAGCTGTGCACCCCACTTCCCCAGTGCCCATTTACAGGAGTGTGCTTTGCTGAAACTGGGTGAAAAGAAGGGCTCACCACTCAGGTATGACCATATCTCTGCTGTTGTTGCACTGTGACATTATTTGATGGATGCTTGCCTGAAAACACAGCACAACTCAGCTAATTTAGGGCTTACAGTGATTACCTGCACTGCCTATAGATATTCCTATATTAGTATCTATCTTCCCAATTAATGACTTAATAACTTCATTATTAATTTACTGGTCATGCATGCCTCCTTAAAAATGTTACAATCCATGTTTGACTTTGATATTGAGTTGCAGATCTAGTGTTAGCAGCACTACAATGCCCTGTATCTGTACTTTCTATTTGCCCGAAGTCATCACATCCTTGCAACTTACTGTATAACAAAAACAAGTCTCATAAACATTGCACCTACCAAGAAAATTAGTGTGATTTTTGCATTGCAACATTTCTAATAATACTAAACATTAGAAATTAGTATTTTAAAAAATCTATGTTCTTTGTTGAAATAAACAAGTACTGATTAATTAGATTAGCCAGTTTTGTTCCAACTAAACTCTGGTTTGTGGAATGAAGTTTGAAACTATTATAAATCTTGCCAAATTAATATTATCTCACATTAGACTACTTCTTATTTAAAAATATTTGCTAATTTGTTAAAATCTACTGTTCCATGCAATATGTCACTTTGGAAACAACTGACTTATGTAAGCAGAAACCAGCATGAGATGTGGCATGTCTTCCTTGCCTTCCCTAAGTGCTATAAGAACATAATTAAGATATTTATAAATGTGAGTATAAATAAGGTAAGACATTCTAAAACCATTTAAAAGTCCCTAACAGTTCCTTTTTTTCTAAGTTGCAAAGACAGCACCAATAGCTAAACATTTTCCAATACTCTAGCACTGCAGAAATGTTCTAAGTATGTGAAGACTGTCTTGCACCCTTAATCCTGTGATCCGAGCCTACTGAAATTGCTCCCATGTGTATAAAGTCCACCTGCTTGGGTCCTAAGCTGGCATTAGCCACAAAAGTATATCACACTTTTTTTTTAATAGCAAAAACAATCTTGGATTTGGTTCAGTTAGATATTTAATAGTGGGATTTGCCAGACCATCACTGAAGACACTAGTTCATCTTGTCGCTGCTGCTTGGTCTTCTTGTTCACTCTTCTGTGTCCTTGGCCACCAGAAATTACTAGTACTGAACTTGCTTTCATTTTCTTAGATTTCTGTCTTTTACTTTTAAATGAGATGTTCTGATCCTTCAAAAGCTCATAAATGTTACTGTCCTCTGGTCTGTGTTCTAGGGAACTTGATCCATGAGACAAAGTAAGGGACCCAGAAGATGATGACAAGTCACTCCTTTGTGCAATGGACCCTGCTGAGTCCCCCAGCCAAACTGCAGCGTCCTGGGTGTTACTAAGGGAGGAGCCTGGTCTTTCACTGTGCAGAATGTTCTTTTGGTCCTCGTCCTTAGGTTCTGAGCCAGGAGGGAGGCTGTGCCTCAATTTGTTTCTGTTCTTCTTGTTTATAGATGTAGCTGTTACAAGAAACTTGACTGGGCTATTGTGTGCATGGTATGACACCATTCCTCTTCCTGGAGCCAAAAGAAAAGACACAATTAAAGAACATTATTTCCCAGACCGCAGTGTTCTACCATAATTAGTTCATGAAATTTGCTCAGAATAGCATAATTCTTGAAGCCCTATTATATTCATCCAGTCTTTTGCCTTGTGTGGACACTCTTTACACAAAAAAATAAGTACAAAAATAATGTTCTACCACAAGTGTTTTAGGATCCAATAAATCAACTGAAATATGGCACATGAACTTCAGATGATGTACTTTTGTGCTCTGTTTTCACTGCAGCGTGAGCACAGAAATACTGCTGGCTTTTTAGCTTGCATCAACACAAACCTAACACTGAGTTTTCTCCAGCCATCCCCACATATTTTGTGTACCCCAAATCAATCCTGTTCTACCTCTGTACCTCTCCAGAGCAGCATAAGAACATCTGTTTCATTGCAACAGACCCATCCACACTGTACAACAGGAACTAAAACTCATCCTTCTGGTTGTCTAGTTACCATTACAGATTTATAAGGAATTGACTGAACAATCTTTTTTTTTTTTAAGTATTTAATCAGTGGGATATTAGTGGTACAAGGAAGATTTACACAGTGCAAATCATTAGAATGTATGAAAAACAAATTGCACATGGCTAAATTGAGAAGCTGTAACAGTATCAATAGATGTGCCTGTTACAGCAAAAAAAGGGAGAAAAAAAATTGAATTCTACCAAGTAGGCTTAAATACGAAAAAGAGCTAGGCTAGCAAGGGGAAAAGCCCACAAACCTTACTAATCACTACATCCATCCCTAACTCCTAAATGCATTTCACATCATGAGAAAACACATTCTGCTTCTACAGGAAGTACAATCATATAACAACTAATTATTGCTATTGGAAACATAACGAGGAAAAAACACAGTTTTTAAATTCAAAATACAGTTATCAATGGCTATAAAAACAGACCTCTAAATGTAATGTTGCTAGATCTATGAAACCTGACAAATCTTGATCCCAGATAAATGCAAGAAAATACGACATAAACCAAAATAATAAAATAACAAAAACAGAAAATGGAAGAATAAGTTTTTTGGATTCTGGAACTATGCTATTCTTTTAATTGCATTTATTTTTCACTTAAGATAGGGTCCAGATTTTTACAAAGCATTTATCCTGTGTCATACCAAATTATTGCTGCGTATTTTGCTGAACACAGAGGATTTCATTTTCATTTTGTGAAGTTACATAAGCTTTTTTTTCCCCCTGGAGGAAGCTGCAAACGGCTTGCCTCATAAAATCTGCCAGCTTCCCTCTGCAACACAGAAGCTTGAACAGAATTCTGAACTCAAAACATTGGGGAAAAGCCCCTATTAAACACACTTACAAAACCTGGCTTCTGCTAGTAGCTTAAACATTTGTGTAGTGATACAGCAGCATTTGTATGTTTGTATTCCAGAGGGGGTCATATGAAAGTAACTCATAAATATATCTCTCCAGAATGCAAAAACCATGATCACTGTTAAAAAAAAATGAAATATATACTCTCATATACTCCAAGTGTCCAGTTTGGGGGAAAAGGTAACACAACCAATTTATTCACTAACCAGTTAGACAACATGCTTATTTTTCAGTATCTCTGTCTCTAAACCTAATGCATCTATTTTCCCTAAATCTGGAAGATAACCTGTCTGCATTCTCTTCTCATCCCCATATATTTGGCTATACTCTGACAGGATTAATGCCTATATCTTAAAACAAAACAGTTGTCCCCTCTCAAACACTTGAGACAAAACTAGACAAGTATCTGGATAATACTGTAAAACTTGGAAAGAACAAGTATAATTTCATTACACAGCTCTAACTTTTATCTAAACAATACATACAATTTGGCAGGTTCACTTAAGTTATTGGCAGAAGAGAAGTGACACCTTAAGTACTCCATCTGTTTGAGAAATTTCACTCACCAGTTACTTTGGGAATCCCTTGCAAGCGTGGCACTGGTAAGGCTACTATTATACCCAGGTTTGTTCCAACCAGCAATAACCCATGGCACACCAGGAGACTGGTCACAGACACACGCTGCTGCCCTGTGGAGTTTAGCAAGTGCTCTGTTACTGAACAGTGATGACCTTTGCCTAGATCAAAGTAACTTCAGGCAAACACAATCAGCTGTACCATCTCAACTCAGCAAAGCACTCATCACAAAGGCAAATATTTTGCTGGATTATGGAATTACACTTCACATACATGACAATTTAAATATTAGTAAACTTCCAAAACATTCTGCCCTATATCTCTGAACCACAGCATCTAAAGGTAGACACAGACTGTCTCTGCAAACATGCTTTTATGAATAGGCTATGTTTGTATATTCCCAATAATAAAACTGAAAAGCATTTCACTTCACAATACTCAGTAACACAAAACTCAAGACTCAAGCCTGTTTACGATTACTTTTTTCTCCTAGTTTTTAATCTGTGAAACTCTATCAGAAGTGCTGTATCCACTTGCCTAACTTTGGGTCGCCACATACAAGAATGGCACTGGCATATTGGAAGAAGTCCAGTGGAAAGAACCAAGATGATCAGGAGACTGGAGATATTAAAGGAAATGCTGTCTGCACCTACCTGAGGGAAGGATGCACGGAAGACAGTCAGACACTATCCACATGTGCACAGTGATACAATAAGACACAACATGCTCAAATTTAGAGCATGGGAAAATTGTATTCTATGCAGGGAAAAGCTGCATCACCATAAAGGTGGTCAAAAATTGCAATGGGTTGTTCAGAGAGGTTGTGGGATCTCCATCCTATCCAAAAGTATTAAAAATTTGGCTGGACAAGACCTTGAACAACCAGGTCTAATCAGGCCTTCTTCATGAAGAATGAACAAGACAGCCTTTGGAGTAAGTTCCAATCAAAATTACTCTATGATTCTATGGTTTTCTAAAACACTATTTTCTACACACTATTTACAGGATTGCTAGTTTTCCAATGAAAACAAAGTAATTTTTGCTTGCAAGGCTGACTAAAAGTATGTTTGATTCAGTTTAGATGGATTTTCAAAATGGCCTTGACAAGTTTCAGAAATGGAAACCATGATCTGCCCAAACTTTTGCCCAAGTTAATGGGGAGGAGCATTTAAACTCTGCTCAAAGCTCAAAGAGTTTCAGGTTCAAAACATACACATTCTTGGATTTATTATTAATTCTACATGTAAGAGAGCAGTCATTCCATCTTCATCATAGCTCTCAAGTTGTGAATCACTTCATTAGTAGGTCAAGAATTTGAATTCCACGTTTGACTTGACTTGAGTGAACCCTCATGTTCAACACTTTGGAAAAGGATCTTAATTATGATGTTTCACAAATGAATGGATTTTCTGTCTTGCCCCTTGAAGCTGAGCTAATTTACATCCAAGAATATATGAATTACAGACTCACTGGGAAAGCAGGGAAGAAGTAGCTTGACAGTTGCCCAAAGCCCTTGTCTGGAAAACAGGAGACAGACCACACTCCAAGTCTTTCCTCTCAGAACTTTACAAAACCAAAATATTAACCCAGCAATGGTGTGTTTTAAGAAGCTCACATAGCGTCAGATCTGAAATCTGAGGTCTGTCTACCTAAAAGCGCATCCTTAAATACCCTAAAGGCACAATGATTAGGTCATCCTGGTCAGGTGTAACAAGGACGAGCAAGTTAAAAGGCTTCATCTACTTGTGCATTCCTCCAGAGACTTCTACATTGAGTTCCATGAACTATAGGTGTTCATGCTGGTAGGATGCATCATCCCTCCTCAGCTAAATAAGCAAGGACGGTCTTTGTTGTACACAAATTACAAATCTTTTGAAGTTTGGCTTTTCAATGGGCTTGTTGTTTAGTTGGGTTTGGTCTTAGAGGGTTTTTTTTGGTTTTTTGGGTTTTGTTTTTGTTTTGTTTTGGCTTTTTTGAGATGCTAGTAAGATTAATTTAGTTTCCAAAGCAAAGCACACAAAGGCACAAAAGAAGTCCCAACAGTAATGCCCAAACATCTCTGTGTTCTGGAGTTTTCAAAACTCAGTATTTGAATTCTGTGATTTAGAGCTCACGCTTGATCAAGTTATTTATGACATGTGAGTCCTCTCCTACCACTTGTGCCACAGCAAGTACAAGCTAAGGTTAGCTTAACTGAGAGCTTGTTTTACCAACTACACAAATACTTTAGAACAATTTTTTAACTTTTAATATTATCGAAAGCTCTAAGTGCACTGTTGCCTCTCAATCCCCTGCAGAAGCAAGTTGCTCCTATTTTTAAACAACAGAACTTTAATGCTTTTTAAGCATTTAAAAAATAACATTATAGTCATGATTTCATATTCCAAATCTGAAGCAACTTCTATACAGTAGTTTTTATACAGGCAAATATGTGTTACTGTTTCCATAGGTAAAACCAGCAAATCATCAGCCAGCAACTTAGAATCTTAAACACTGAGCACAACCTAAAGCATGAAATAGCTACAGCAAGGTCAAAACAAAAATTGCTTGCTGTGAAATCTTGGAAAAGCAGGAAACATCTGCATCTGAGAAAATATTTTGAAATAACATAAAACAACTAAAACATATATAGAGAGATTAAAAAATACTAACTTAAAATATTAATTTATCTGCTGACCAAGGTTTGAAATCATATTTATCTTTGTTATTTTTTGACTTTGTTTTGATATATTTCAAATTCAGAGAGAAAGAGCCAATCCAGGTCCCCAGAATGTAGTATGCAATAAGCAGACAAATTAACAAGTTAAGAAGTGAAAACGATAAACAAGATTACAAAACCAATAAAATACTCATCTTTAAATAGCAATTTTTAGCTCACATTGTTCTAATGAGGAAAAAACTGTTAAAACCTGTACAATCATCTGACCAAGATCTTGACTTGACAAGAACTGAAGCCAATAGTTAAAGATTATGGTCTGCTCTTTGTTCACTGTTCTCAGGTCTCCATTACACAACCACCAGAGCTGGATAACTCCACACAGATCTGAATTCAACCCCAAGTAGGTGCAAGAACATTGTTACATATCCTCTTTCATGGCCATGCTGCTCTTACCATGTAAAAAACCAGCCCACTGTACAGATCTGCTGGGCTGACCTAAAGTTTTCTCATCTTTTTATCATTTCCCAGCAGTGATCATAAAGCACTGCCTTTCATGGTCTGGCACCTGGCAGGCTGGGAAAAAAGCAAGCTGTAAAGCCTCATGGTAGAGTTGGTTTTCTGTAGAGAGGAAATGATACTTTTTTTTTTCCTTTGCTTTTGCCATCTGTTTCCAGGAAACACACATACCATTAGATGATATATGGATATAAACAGGATACAGCAAGTTAAGCAGAAATCATCTCTGTTAAACAGGTAACCTGTCATCATCCATATGAGAAATGAAGTGTCAAGGTCACAGTAATTACAGTAGTGTCTTTAAATAGCCAAATTCTTTTAAAGCTGAGAGCAAAAACATGTTTAAGGATGTTCTTTAATAAAATACTGACTGTGTCTATGAAAAAACAAGCGGTCTGTTCATGTACAGTATGATTTTTTTTGGTGTAAGCTGTGACAAAGGCTGCTAAAAAACTGCCTTTCTTGATCCTTCAGCTACAGATCACAAACATTTAAACATAAATTTGCTCTACAAATGACGTATGTTGCACTAGAGAAGTGTGTGTATTTGTCTTCAAATGTTAATAGGTTTCTTTATTCTCTGTTCTTAGATTTCTCCTAAGAACAAAAGTGGGGAAATGTAATGCTGTGAGAACTCATTATTAAGGTTATGAGACCCTCTGCTTAGTTACTGAAGTTATCTTTTAAGTACAGTAACTCACAATAACCATTCCTAACAGTGACAATAGGTTTTTTGGGTTTTTTTGCTTGTACTGTATACAAACAACAACAAAATTCATTAACTTAATGAAGCAACATTCCTCCTATTTACATTACTTTAAATGAAGACAGGGGTGACATCTCTAAGCCAAATAGGCTTATTGGGCCAGTATTACATATTGCTACTACTAAAATCCTGGGGAAAGAAGTCCAGCTTCTTCAAAGTTATACAGAGATCTTGCCTTCTTTAATCTCTCTTCTTAAGACTAATAGCAATATTTTTACATCAATTTTTTCTGTCATTTCAACACCACTTGAATTTTTACTTATCTGTTATTTCTGCATATTAAGGAACCTCTGTTGAATTTCAGGAAGCTAACAGAGGTGTTTCCTTTAAAACTTCTCATGAAGGCAAATACATATATTGTAAATACACAGCTATTTCACCATGTTGTAATTCAGTTTCACTTTATTGGTTTTTTATTCTTTTTATTTCAGTATATACTATACAAAACTTGATTTATTCTTTAGGTCCTTTTTATTCTGAAACGGCTGCTTTAGTTCTTACTGCTGCTTCATTATGTAAACCTCCTACTACTCTGTCTTTTAGCTTTTGTTGTTGCAGCATTTTTGAGATCATATAAACAGGCCTGAGAGCTGCTGCTAAATTATTGAAATTCAGTTCATTTTTAGAAAAGAGTATCCCTTTGAACATTTGCTGTAATAATGTCCTACTCCCAGAATAAACTTCCATTTCCCTTCACTGGTGTGCCTTCTGTGAAGACACTGAGACAAAAAAAAAAAGGAACTAAAATGGTAAGAATGACACCAAGCAGCTATAATTAGCTCAAACTTTTTTACAAAAATAATGGTATGTTATATCAACAGTTTTATTGTCATGGCAATGAACACAAAGCTAAATTTTTGAATATTTTTTATATGCAGAAAATACATATAAGAAAGGTTTACTTCCCTTTTCCTCCCTGCTATGAACAGCAGAACATACTAAAAGTTAACCTTTTTACAACTGATCTTGACTTCTTTGCACAATTCCAATGAATTCAATCAAATGATCTATTTAAAGGCAGGTGATTTGCTGCTGTTCAGTGCTGGAGCTACAGTCAAAGACCATATGTAAAAAGCACCCTGTCAAGAACATGACAGACAGACACAATGTATAATGGAGATTATTGCAAAGCTAATATCATCTGAAAGAAAACATAGCAAGAAGATAGAGACTAAAAAAGTGAAACATTTTTCATGTAACATTTATACCTAACTCCTGTGAGAATATAAATATAATCTCTGTGTGGGAAGAACTGGCTTCAGTTAGAAAAACTAAGCAATAAAGCTGGCACACACATTGCCCATAAAAACTGCAGAAGCTTGGTCTATTCCAGTCTACAAACAGGGAGAGACAGAAGGAATGGTCATCCACTCATGGATACCTCATGCTCAGCCACGGCAGTACCACTTTTCTGTTCCTACTCCCAGCACTGCCCTAGCTCCCACCTGATGTGCTTGCTGATGCTGAGGTCCTTGTCACTCACTTGCTAAACTGATACAAGCCATTGCAAATGCCTATTGAACAGCTTCTGTCTTAAAACACATAAAGAGCTTTAATTTTTAAAATTTTGCCCTAACAACCACAGGTTAGATTTAAGACTAACCATTTAATTCAACAAATTAGAACTCCAGTCAGCAAAACACTGAACTCATTCTGGAATGGCAGCATGTGAATGCTTCAGCTGAGTTCCCTGGGTCTATTGATGTAACTAAAATTAAGCAAGTGGTTTTTTGGTCTAGATCCTAGGCAAAATGATTCCATCATGTACCTGATTCTAAGGTTCCAAAAGCAAATGCTAGTCTCTGCAAAGTAAACACATTTTCATAACAGATTACAATGTCCAACTGTTTCACAGTCACACAATATGACCAAACAGAAGAATCCACCTGCTTATCCATCTAATTACATTGATAACCTCTAAGGAGAAGAGCTGTTACTCAACCAGCTCACTGCACACATTGTTCACCTGGGCAGGAGATGGACTATGACTTACTAAAGCAAATAGTCAGAAGACACTTAGCAGACTCAAAGTCTGAGATGAACCTTCTGATTCTAGCCTTATCTACAGCACTGGAGAACAACAGTGATAAAACAAAAATGTTACCATATGATGCAATTCAGCTACCTGGCAACATATTGTGAACAGGTGTGGCAATGTTAACATCCTGGAGGTGTTTCAGTGTCTCCGTGTGGAACAGGCGAAGAGTAGATCCAGACGTGAAGGCAATCCAGACTCCCACTCCAGCCACAGCCATGTGAGAGATCACCATCCCTTCCTCTTGATGGGCTTCAAAATGGTTCTGCAAGAAAAACAAGGGCTCTGTGGGGAGATGCAAGTCAAGGATATCACTCAACCTTTCTTACCAGCTTTTCAGTGTAGGCACTGTATCTTCATCCTCTTTGACAAGGACAAAGCTTCCTCTACCTTGGTCAGGATATGTTCTGATAGCCACATATGATGTGTTAATTTCCCTTTGACTTTTTTTTATGGAAGGATTCTCAGCTCTTGAGCCAAAGTCCCACCTAATGACAGAGTAACTCAGATTTTCTTTTTTTAAAAAATATTGCATGATAGGGGCTGGCAAGCCCCCAAACAGTTCAGACTTAAAAGGATTTTGTATTTATTTATTTATACTCCTTTGGGAAAACTACCACAGCTGTACTTTTATCTACAGCAGAACTTCTATTTCAACAATAAAAAAAATACTTTGCTTTTGTTCTGCCACGGGGTCTTTTTATAGCAAGAATAATAAAATGTAATAAAAAGTCATATTTAGAAAGTGGAGTGTTTAAGGATATAAACACACAGTTATTTGCTCAATTACACACATAACAATGTGAGCCTTAATGTTGCAGTTTGGTTTTTGATGCTTCTGAATTTCACAAGTTTTGGCTATTTTGTTTTCCTGTCCTTCAGAGAATTGTTGCTTCTCATTATAAAAGCCAAAATCCTCTTTCTAAACCTAAGTAACACAACACTTTGAAGACAGGACCTTTTTCCTTGATCCAATGCCAGTTACAACCTGGCTGGAGGAAGGCAGAAACCTCTCTGTATGTCTCCATAAATATGTGAGATAAAGCTGTAGTAAAGTTTCTTAATCATTAACAAGAAGGAGGGTTTCCCCTCGACCCCCTCCAGTTTTGTCCTGTAAGAAGACTGTCTCTGAAGTTGAGCACAGCCTTTTATTGTTGTGCCAGCTATTATCAGAAAGCCAGTCTGATAAACACAAAACTTACTTAGCTAAATAAATAACAAACTGTTCCTTGGATAAAAATCTCTCTCTGAGTGGTATGGAAGTAATAAGTGCTCTAATATTCACTTAATGCATTATATGCTGTTTATTACATTTGCAGATAAAATTCAGAAGTACCTCCTCCTTCCTTGTGAAACACACTTAAATTTTTCCAGGCATTACAATTACGAATTACATTTTGGTATTTTTTTTCATTGAAATCTAAATATAATACAGTTATAGATATATTGTCCAAATTTTCCGTCAAAATTCAACTAACAGGCTAAGATCAGAGACAAAGAATAAAAATTTAGGATTTCCACAAAGCATAACTTTTGGTGTTGTGTTTAGTAAGTACTTAATTTTCTTTTCATACTTTATTACTGCATAAATTATTGTTTTCACTGAGAATTTTCTGTTTAAAGAGAATGGGGATAATCTTTTCTGGTTTTCACTTGTTAACATTATTTTTCAAATGTTCAGTTTTTAGTAAGTTAATAGAATTTTCTCTTCAGGTGTCAGGCAGTGATTCAGTTTTTGAGTGTTACTGTATTACCTTTTGATTCTTTGAATAATAACACTGCAGAATGTAAGGTAAGCAACTCTGGCAGGCTCATTTATATTCACTGTTTTCCTCAAGTAACCACTGTTCATTCATTACCAAATGATACAGAGAATTTGAAAATCATAAAATTTATTCGAAAGAAGAATTTATCCATAAAAAAATCTTCCAAAGTCAGAAACAATCCTTTTGACTAGATTTGCTGATATTCTTATCATGCATGTTCCATTGCAAAAAAGATTCTAAAATATTTACTTTGTTTATAGACTCATACATCCCTACACTGGTGACTAATTGGCTTTTGAGAACTTCTAGGGGATAGACCCACAGCTGTTGAAGCAAACCTGATCAGCAATTTGCATGCTTTGAAATTAGAAATAAAATGAAGAAGATGGTAAAAAAATAGTTTTCTCTGGAGTGATCTGACCACAGCTGACAACTATGTTGGTGCCACTGAAAACAACTTGCACATGCATTTTTCTCACATTCCATTTTTACCAGCCAACTCATTATACTCCCACTTGAGTCTGCCCTGCCATTTGTCCAGCTGTCTGCTGGAACACACAGACCCATTGAAGTAAAACTGTACACTGCAAATACAACAAGGCCTGTAGAAAGAACTATTCTTCTCATTGAAAGGGTCTTCTAACATGAAGTAAGAACATACCCCAAAACTGCACCTTCTTATGCATAAATTTTGCATAAAGGATAGCTTTGACACCTGTTTCAATTACATGTCTGTCTGAAAACCAGTGAGCTGGCCTTTTATTTCTATCTTTCTTTTCTTTTTATAACAAGTAATACAGATAAAAAGGAACAAAGATGTCTTACTCTTTTTGTTATCAAAATAATTAAACTTCATTTTCTTTTTCTCTTTTAGTTTTCATACCTACATTCCTCTCTGTTCAAAGCCTTGCTTTTCCCCCTCAGGCTCTCGCATTCTAACTACAGCAGCACAGGATCTGCAGAAGGAGTCGTGGATGCCACAGCCCAGTGCAGCTCACCAGTGTTCAGCAGCGTGGGACACAGCAGAGCCCTTCTTTTGAGGGAGTGCTCACTTACACCAAACAGCTGCACCAAGAGATGAACCACAATTTCTCCAGCTTCAGGTGAAGTGGATAATGGATGTCATTACCCTCAACATCAAACAAATGTTTTTCACTGCTTTAAAGTTACAATACTTGGGCAACCCACGCTCATGTATGGAGATTTCCATTTTTTTGTTTACTCAGCTGAACATTTCAGTGTAACTCCTGAATAGTTAGCGAAGTTTTAAAAACAAGACAAAACAGACTAGGATAGAATGACACTCAGCCAGTGACTTTATTCTATTAAATATGCTGGCACTTTTTGAAATTTTGAAATGAGCACAAACTGCCTTTGCAGAGAACAAGGAGCTCCAGGCACAGAGACCATTATGGGGTGTAGGTCTGTACCCAACAGCAGTACAACTATCAGATCTAGGGTCAAAACTAAGTGCCAAATTTCTTCTTCACAGAAAGAGGATCAGAGTATGTAATTAATATATAACAGCAATTGATGCATTTCTCATGTGTGCCCTGCCAAGGATCTTGAGGCATTGTGCCAGTCTGGGGAATTGTGCCAATAAAAGACATTACCTAAAACATTCTATTACAGTAACATATCATTAGAACAAGTGAATTGAGTCTTACCCATATCAGAGGGGGGAAAAAAAGCAGATGTGAGTAATATCCAAATCCAATACACACAAAGACCAAACCTCTTCATTTACTAAAAATTATTAAATAAAAAATCTCAAATAAAAATCTTGGCAAAGCAAGGAGGCATGGAATGAGATTATCTTCAAGGATAACACACTTTGCACTTAGCAAATGCACAGACAGTTAAATATGAGATACCTGTGAAGCAAAAAGAGTGCCTCACAAGGACAAGTTTACAAAATAGTCTTGAATATGCCCATGAGCTTGCACAAATATGGTGTTAAAATCTTGTCAGATGCCTTTACAGATCATGTACACGATGCAGAGCACATAGTATGTATGCATGACAGTAGCAATGAACTAGCAAGCAGCTGCATTGCAGTATAAATGCAGCATCTCCACATTAGGTATATGGAGATAGGAAGGTGTTCGGTAAAAAAGGAAGAGTAACAGGTGAGCCCTGCGTGACACTTGGATTCCTGCTGATAGAGCGAAGACTAAGTTTATGCAGAAGATTTTGACTCAAATCTTTATTACTAACTCTCAACAAGAGAGAGCAGAGGGAGAACAACATTTTGTTGCTGCTTCTTCCCTTCATACAACAAAGCCTCTGCTCTTCACAATAAGGAAGAGGCAGCTCAGATGTTAAAATGTTCAACATAGACAGAGCTGAAATTGCCTCATGCATCACATAATATTGAAACAACATTGCCAGTGAACATGGTAAGGACAACATAGCAGATCACTTTTGGAAACAAATCTAGGAAGTTATCAAAACAAGTCAGATCACTAAGTACGCAGCAACACTGAAAACATTAATGACCTGTTTAGTCTGGTGAGATGAAGAGAAAAAGATCAGATGTCTTAATACCCATAAAGAAGCAACAGAAAATCATTGCTCATTCACAGTCCTATGAGGAAGGTGACATGCTATGCCATGGGTATTTGTGTGAAATAAATAAAGATGGCCCTCAGCCAGACATACAGAAAATCATCATGTTCACGAACAAAATTATTTATATTGAAAAAACATTACTCAACACATAGGCACCATTTCTTATGTTGCTTGCTGCAGCACTTATTATGTGTGCAATGGACTTACAATAACCTGAGCTCTGAATACAACAGATGGCTTAGTTGAGATATGAGAAGAAACCTCCTGTGATGCTTTGGTAGGAAAATTTGTAGTAACAGCTGAAAAATGAAACTACCATGCCCGAGAGATATTGGTAGAGTACTTGTTATTTTCTGTCTCCAAACTTCTGGTTTCAACACTGCAGTTCGTGACATTTTACTATATTATGACAGAGCAAGCTTTAAACATTCTTTAATCCTCAAAACTTGTTTAACTCTGGGTTTGTTTTCCTCTGCCAGAATAGCCCAGCATAGTCCAAACCGCAGCCATAACACGTGATTTACAGAGAGCTTTGTTACAGAATTAGGCTAGAATTGACAAACTTATTTACAGAGATCTGGCTGTATGTATCCAGCCTCACACAGGAACAGCCTTGGCTGTGATTTCTTACTGTTTTCCCAGTGACAATCAGAAATCTTACCAAAGTCTGTAGAACAGCCACCATGTGTCCCAGAGGCTGTGAAACTAACAAAAGTCCATTTCAAACACCTATCCAAATCACTCATCCAAAATCTTTCCCTAATCGTAGCATTCAAACTACCAACAAAACAAGCCTTAAAGAAAAGCAAAGTAGGAGAATGTACGATCCAAGCATCTTATTAGATGAAACAAATCTCTCAGAAAACATAGAAAATGACAGAGGAAATTAGGATGTTAGCTATTTCCCTGCAAACCCATGACAGTGACTCACAGAATCAATTGTACCAAACAGACAATTGTTGGGAGAAAACACGATCATCAAAGAAAAAAAAAAACAGCAACAAAGCACACAAAGAAGGAGGCTGTGAGCTCATCATGACTCCTGTTTGAAAAAACTTCATGGCTGTAAACATCATGCAATTCAGTGACACTCTATGTAGGTTGAAGGAGAGGTTGAACTCCTAATGTTTCACCAATCCCAACTTTTTTTGGACTAAAAAATTGTTCTTTTGGTGAAAGCTGTAATTTTGACAGAAATAAGGGCTTAACATTTTCTGGAAAATGTGGTCACAAATGTGAGTTTGAACCTTTGACACTTCTCTCGTTCTGAAAAAGCTGGCTTTTGTGTGACTATTCATGAGGAAATGCTCTTATGGAAATAAATTTTTATAGGCCACAGAGAAGCAGAACTCTGAAAAATATGTTATGAAATTATCACAAGGTACAAGTAACATCTAACTATATAGAGGCAGTTTCTTAGTTAAACCTTCTGCTGTAATTAACAAGAAATTCCTATAGGCTTTCACTAACATGAAATTAACATGAAATTCCACTTCTCCTCTGCCTTACCTCAGATTTCATTTTTAAGAAAATCTCTTGCCCCAAACACTCTGTCATTTTCAAGCACCTCACAGAAACTAGTGGGTAAAAGGGAGCAAGGTCTAATGAGACATCAGCAGAGAACACAACAGCAGAATTATCAACTAAGGGCATGAGATTTAAAATAATTGAGACTACATTCAATAGAAAGCTTCCTGAATCATGATGCTTCTTAGAAAGATTTCCATCTTTAAAATTTCACCACTTATACCCTGAAGAATAATAGGTGAGCAATGCTTTTAAAAGTGTTTACCTCTATGGAATGCGTCACAGTGCTGATTATAAAAATTTGTCCACCACATGCAGCCCAAATGGTCTCCTCCATCACAAGTAGACTTCTAACAGGCAGAACCCCCAATTTAACTATCTTCTGAGGTTCCGTGTTCCATGTCCCATCTTCAATTAAAAAAAAGAAACACACAATCAAATGGTGATCTTTGCTTTAAAACACTTCTGAAAAGTCCACTGCTTGAATTTCTGCACGTTGCCACTTCAAGCTACATTGTGATTTTGTGTATAGTTACTTTTAGCTTCCAGTGTAAATTTGTAAGGATAAAAGAGCATTAAGGGGAAAACCCAAACTTAAGTACTCATGTATCTGTCAAAATAGCAAATTTTATCTAGATTAAATGATAATTCAGGAATACTACATTGCTGTTCTGACACAACTGCTTTCCTTTCCAGAGGAAATACAGTCAGAAACCCATGGTTGACACAATTGTCTTCAACTCAGAAGGAGCTCACCACCAACTTATTTCAAGATGAATCAATTTCTAACTAGGACAGAATCACCTTTCATGTGCAAAGTAGTCAGGAAGATTTTTACTGTAGGCTCTAATGAGTGCAGATCACTGTCTAAGAGTGTTTGGAATGGACCATCCTGCTACTAGATGCTTCATTTCAGATGAAAATTAAAACAAAAAAGAAGAAGAAATTAAAACTTGGTCTTGTGCCATATCTTCACTTTTCTTACTTTTTCCACTAATTATAAAACCCACAGTGTTTTCTTTGGACTGCATTTAGCAGATCTAAATTAAATTATGCATGTGTACATGGCACAATCAGTTATTCAGAGAGATTCTGGTAAGAACTGCATGCTTTCACCTACTGCTATGGTCACTCTCAGTTGCCATCTCTTTGAAACAAGGACTAGCAGATTATTTATCCCCAAATTTCAGAACCAGCAACATGAACTTCTTGATACAGCTGTAGCCTTATTTTTTATACATACAAACTGACATATTAAGTAGGTCAATAATAATTTTAATGTTTTCATATTAGTTTATATATTCTAAGTGCTCATTGCATATAGTCTCAAAGATGACATTTCTATACATTAGGAGTTACTAATAATATAACATTCTGTTAAAAGTAATTGAGTTTTACACTGAGATAAAATATTTCAAAAAAATCACCATTTCTTCATTGAAAAGCCTTCTTCCTACACAAGGTGCAGAAAAATTATCTACTTTCCTGACACTGGTTTCAACTCAGTAACCACTTAAATTTTGATTGATGAGACCAAAGTAAACACATCTGTAGGCAAGCACTTAAGTACAGTTTTTTTTCTTTTCCCTCCTGAAAACAAATGCATCTTCTATTATTTGCTTAGGGAATGGGAGTACAAAATGTCCTGCTTCACCAATAACATTAGCAACAACAATAATGAGAAGCCTCAGTTCTGGAGTACTTCTCAAAATTTCTTTCATCAGTGTGGTACAACCTTCTCTGAGTCATTCTCAGGATGTGGCTCTCTTCTGAAAGCATCTTTGTAGAAGTGACATTTAGTTTCAGGCTGTCAAAATAATTTTCATTATTTTAGTTTGTACTGAGAAGAGTGCTTCCAGTTATTAGCCTGAAAACTCTCCCAGCAATGTCAAGAGTCATTCTGTGTTCTCTATGACTCATATCCACTATTAGTAATAAACAAACTTCTGGAAAAGTTTTCATTCTTTAGCAACCACATTATCCACAAATTAAATTCTAAACTGGAGGCTGCTCATGCCCTGTTGCTGTAACCAGTGTAGGCAGAGCAAAGCCTACAGAGAGTGAAGCTGCAGATGTGCATGTCACAACTTTCATCGTGCAAGGGATGCTGAGTGCAGAAGTTTAACAACAATCTGTACCTAGCACCATTCTTAGGGGTAAACCCAGCATAATTCTGGTACATTCTTCCTGTGGATAAGGACTGTGAGTTTGGGCGAGGAGCAGCTATGCTGAGCAAAAAGCTATCTTTCCTAGTAATATTTTCACACTGAAAAAAACATTAATATAAAACAAACATTCATGAAACTTGACAACTCTTTCTCTTAAATACATTCAAGCTATACATTAATTTATATATAAAGCATAGATGATACTGAAACAACAAGGAAAATAAGGATTTTCGGGATCTCAACTGTGGACTCATTTACAGTTTGCTTAAATTAAATTTCAAACATTTAATGTGTTTCCTTTCTATTTAAATCTGGACCTTTATGCCCTGAAGTTCCATGTAACTCCTCAGATGACAAAGCATTAAGCCTTATTAATAATTTTGAACAGTGTTATAAAAACCACCTGAGTCATGAATATCTGATCCAACATATGTGCCTAAAAAAACTCAGTTCTCACAAAACCATTTTCTGTTGGTGTGTGTGTTAACACAGTACTTGACAATCCAGTTTAAGACAGGATTGGACATATGAAGAAGGTGAGATAGAGGCCTCATGTCTTTCATGTTACCATGATTTCATGAAAAAAAGCCCTGACAACCCACTTGATGTATCAGCCCAGGAAAAATCCAAAGCTATCACTCTACCCTATGACTTTAGTCATGTGATAAGGCTATTATTCTCTGGTGCTTTTTTATTTCTTCCTGCAAACATTGTTGTCTTCCAGATCAGATAGCATCTGAGACAGATGAGGGGAAAAATGGGCAGGGAGACACTCTCTGGTCTAGTAATTAGAGCAGTATTCAAAGGATGTGTCAGCTGTGTCCTGGACCCTGCCTCAGTGAATAATTAATTAATTATACAAAGTGGAATGGCACCAGGAGGACAAATTAAGCCCTGTGCATCTCTCTCCTCTCATTTTGTGGCAGCCAGGGAAATCTCTAGAGAGTGGAAAGCATGGGTAAAAATCCACTCAAGCAAGGCAAGGGATTAAGCCTCATAACCCAACATACTTCTGTAAATGCTTTAACCACAGCCTGCTGGCTAAAAGTGAGATCACCACTTCATTTTGCTGACCAAGAATTTTATCACCCATCTCCAAAATTACTTAGCAAGTCTATGTCTAGCTCACAAGTGGTTTAAGACTATCAAAATCACACTTTGAAGAAAACACAATACTCTCCCTGACTCTCTTTCCAGATCTCAGCATACCCTGTTCAATACCTGCCTGCACAGACTTCATGTTTGACACTGGCTGTTTCATGTTATCTTTCTGATCCAATGTCCATTGCTTCTAAATTTTAAGGGAAAAGAAGCATTATCTCTATCCGACTTGTGTAAACACCTGCAGATTCAAGATGTGCTTATGTAAGTAGTTTCAACAACTGGCACTATCCAGGTACTTAAAATTAGTCACAGCACTTTCAAAAAAGATAAGGAACAGCTTTGCCTGATGCTATAAAATCCTTTGCTAGTTACTGACTAAAATAAGCTTATTTTTTCTTGGCAAAAGAGAAAAGAAGCAAGAAATAGAAGCCAAGATAAAACTTCTGCCAACAGAATCTCAAAGCATATCATATGAATTGCAGGTACAGCTGTTTGCAGGAAAGAGATCTGTCTACAAAATCTGAGAACAGGGTTAAAGATAGAAATGAACCCAGGGGCTTCTGGAAATTAGATGTCATATATTTATGTTGTATATAAGATGTGTGATATTTGCATATTCAGTGAGTAGTTTAAAAAAAATGAAGACAGATTTTATGCTAGAAGATCTGTGTCATGTCACTGTGTTATGCCGCTATTTTTCATACTCTTTGTAAGTTATATTTCTCCAGAAGTTACATGACATAGTTCATACACCAGTGTTGAACAGTACCTGCAATGCATGTATCAGGCTGCTTAGCTGTATCAAAGTAAGGTCTCTCATGCTCATAAAATATTTCTAAGACTTTAATGTAAAAGGACATTATTTCCATTAGTGCATTTTGTTATTAGTCTTGTGATTTTTTGACTTTGAAAAATTAGTTATCCTTCTATTCACTCAAATTTAATCAGATCAGAAAAGTTTTAAAACAATGTCCATTTTATCTTTCTGTAGTTTGTTTCCACAAAACCCAGTGAAGGAAAGTAATATTACTTTACAATAATTTAAAGGAATAGGCTTCCTATTATTAATTTATAAATATTTTGCATATTTTGCGCTTTTAATAATTGTAATTAGTTGGTGCACTCAGGTCTTCAAATGAGATAACCTGTTAACATATAGTTTATTTCCTCAGAAAGTCTTTTCAAAGTTTGTAGTAGTCTTCCCTTCCTTCATGCTTTCACTCAAGCTGAACCGAGCGAGCGTTTTTGTTGACAGCTTCCTCTCTTGCTTAGCAGCACTATTGATGGTTTCAACAGAGCTGCCAACACAGCCCTGGGAACAGCACTTCTTGGTTAATTAGTGCAGTAGAGCACAAACATTTTTTCCATCACATGATACATAAACC
This sequence comes from Illadopsis cleaveri, assembly GCA_013399915.1. Taxonomy (NCBI): domain Eukaryota; kingdom Metazoa; phylum Chordata; class Aves; order Passeriformes; family Timaliidae; genus Illadopsis; species Illadopsis cleaveri. The sequence goes on from VXBB01001703.1 coordinate 119,094, forward strand.
AGCACTGTGGAGGAGTAAAAAGGTACCTACAGAAGTCAAAGTTTAGCACACTCCTTATCACTTGAAAATAAGATGAGACATTCAGGCCTGCTCTTCTAAACAATATGTGACTAGAAATGTCCTATACTGTGCATGCATACTCATTTTTTCACCCATATGCATCAAATTCTTCAAGCTAAACAGCTGACAGAGCTCTTCCTAAAGTTATACAGGGGGTAGTGCTGGAGGTCCCAGCATGAAATACACAAATAAGACTGAGAGCAAAGTCAACATATTTCTGGTAATGAGTATTATGTGACACTGCAAAGACAACGGTATTTTATCTCTGTTTCAGTATCACTGCTCTAGTCCTCTCCCTAACAGCTTAACACCACTGTTTATTTTTCACAGCAATACCTCTCACAATGTCTACCTGAAGTGGCAATCACATGCCAGAAATCCACTCTTCAGAAAAGCTGGAGCAGTACATGGATCCACTCAAGCTCTGACTTCCACACCAGCATTTTACATTCCAAATATTCTTCCTTTCCTCAGTTTGTCAGAGGACAAGAGTGTCTTACCAAATCCATCAAGGTACCTCTCCAGTGAACTGACTTGCTACTCCTTCACTGTTGTAACTGTCTCCCCTTATTTCCCCTGTGTTTCCTTTCAGGTTTTGTCATTTTCCTTGACATTAATCCTCTGAAAATCCTCACTTGAGTAGTGCCACAAGGCCTCTTTAGACAGGTAAGTCATCAAAACTTCTGACCAGCTTCAGAGCTCCTAAGTTCTTACCAGTGAAGTCTCTTCTGTTCTGTGTACGGCCAAAACTGCCTCAGCTACCATTTCACCTGACCAAACTCTTACTGAACTACTAAAATATTAATTCTTCTTCTTTCTGTCACAATATTTCTGAGTTTTTATTTTCTTTTTTCTGCTTCTCTCCCATACTCTTTACAGGACTTTATGAAAAGGAAAAGTATATCAGTGTCTAGAAAAAGGAAGTAGCTGGAATGGACGGTATATCAGGAACAATACACGTATATTATATAAAGATTGTGATTTCCCTTTCCTAAGATACTTTTGTGAATGGAAGTCAAACACGCGCTGACCTTTTTTGCTATTACATCATTCAGAAAACACATCTGCTGGCCTGTCTGCAAACATCACAAAGGGGTTTTGTTATGTTTTTTAAACAAAGACAATACAACACACTTTTTCCTTAACCTCTTCTAAGCATGTTTTGCATGGAAATATTACCTCAGCCCGAGGCAAACACTAAATGCAGAATTTTTTTAGATTGATAACTGTACAAAAGTTCATAGACCTGTAAAGTAAGCTCTCAACAACAAGGTGTCAGAAATTTTGCAATCTGCATCATTCCCATTCCTATATAATTCAGCATTTAATTCACTAGCTGTCTCACAGTTCCCAAAACAAGTCTTCTCATACATGTAAAAATAAGGATTAGTGAGGATAATTATCAGGGGTACTATTTTTACAATTAACATATTAGCTGACCTGCACTCTAGTGTTCTATGATATTTTCACTAATCACTATGTTAGCTCACACTTAAGAGCCAAGTAGATTTTACAGTATCAGCACCTCAAGACTTTTAGTTTATATTCAAATACATTAAGGTATGCATTTCTAAGTACTTAAAAATATATTAAATGCTAAAAAGTACTTAAGTACTTTTTACCTCGTATGTGAAAATACATGGACACAGAGGTGTCTCACTAAAATATGATTACTCTCCAGAAAGGAAGTTGTGCACCTCCTACTCTCCCACCAACACGACATTTGCACCTTGGTTTACTGTAAAGACTTTCCAGTTTCCATTTTTTACTACTTCAAGACAAGACTTTCTGCAGTCAGAGAGCACCCTGGATGCTGTTGGTCTGACAAAGTTCTCTAGTGAAGAAAGTCAGAAGAAATCACTTGCTGTTTGTGATTCACACAAACATTATGGATATTTATATGCACTGACCCATCCAAAAACAATTGGAGAAATCAGAGCTATTTGGGTCCTGCAAACCAAATGACACAAGTCATGGGTCTCTGACTACACAGAGTAAGGCATTGAGCTTCAGTGACAGAAATGCTTCACACAGTTTCTGCCCAGGGAGGAAGACAAAAGGACCCCAACTCTATCACAGACTGTGAGACAGATTTTCATCCTAGAAGGATACTCGATTTTCATCCTAGAAGGAAGAGTATCCTTTCTCATTCATGGAATCCTGTAAAAGGCTGCATAACCATTTTTCCTGTGTATCTCACAGCATTTGTCCCTCTCAGGCTTCGAATCAAGACATAATGCAGTGATATATTTCACATTCACTTTTAAATCTTTCCTCATCTCCTTTATGATGACAGACCAAAACCCAAGCTGAAATGCATGGCTGAAAAGTAACCCCCTCTGCAGAACAGAAGGCAATCCTGATGAATTGCTCAAAGCTCCTCAGAGGTTGCATTCCCCCTCCCTTCCATTTCACTGCTTGGATTCCTTTGTTTGGTAAATAGGTCAGTGCTCATAAAAACACCCCTCCAGGGCTGACTGCCTCACATAACCACAGCAGCCAGCTATAAGGAAGTTGGACCCTAACATGGCAGCAGCTGAATCACACACCTTCTGTGGGGCATGGAGAACTGAAATAAGCCACAGTGACCGAGTAGTAAGGAGAGGGACTACAAGATTAACTGACAAGAGTCAGAAAAATATCATTATTTCCCATCTCAAAGGTCCAGTGATCATGACTCAGACTTTGACAGGCTCTATGAACATCTTACTGCCCAAAACCAGCGTCTTCAGAAGAAGATCAACAGGGGATGCTACAATCCTGGTCAATGCAACAACCCCATCTCATAACCAGACTGTAATGCAGTCTGGTTAACAGCTCTGCCCCATCTTTAACATTCTCTGTAGATATGCAACCCCTGAATCTTTTTTTATCTATACTGCCAAGGATGTCAGTTGTGGTTTTGAAGTGGTCTTTTCTGGAAGAAGTTGAGTGATAGTAATTGCAGTCTTAAAACAGCTTAAATACACCAACACCTTTCAAAGAAGATGACAATTTCACTTTAATACCCCTCCCAGGTACGTAGAGAAACTGAAATACCAAAAATATTATGAATCTAGGATCAAGACCTCACTCCTGTGCCTCAAAAGCAAAGAAAAAAAAGTGCTATTCAGTGGTAAAAAAAGCATGTTTTAAAGAAAACTGAATTCTAATGTCTGGCTTCAGATCAGAGACAACAGCTCAACAGGAAACCTACTGGGCTGAAGATGACAACTGGACAAAGTAAGCCTCTTTCCCAACACTTTTCCCCAGATCCTTTGTTGCTTGGAAATAAACCAAAAAAGCATCCTGTACCTTTCCCAAACAAAGTCTTTATATGATCTAACAGTGGGCATATAATTTGTTCCAAGATTACAGACACTGAGTTTGGGTCCTGAGTTAGAGACTGGTAGGATTTAGTAGCCAAGGTAGAGTGCCACACAAACGCAGCTGAACTGATCACAGGGCCCACCTCACTAGAGAAGCATGACAACCATCACCACTGCAGCTCACACAAATAAGGCAGATCTGCTGGCTCTGTACTTCACAAGGTCAGGAGTCTCTGTGCTAACATTTCACTTAAAACATTAAGGTTTCAAACCTTGAGCAAAGCCTCATTGATTTTGAACTGAATCACTAGATATACATGCAATACTGCAGGGAAGAGGTACTGGAAGCACCTGAACCAGCTCTGGAAAAGACAGCTGTGGTTCAAAAGAATTGCCTGGGATTCTCCTTTATTCAAATTATTTTAGCCAATTCTTTAGCTAGATAAAAAACAACCAACTGTGATGCTAAGAGAAAAAGGAGGTCTACCATGAAATACATGAACTGCACACATAGGAAAGACTTATCCCATCTGTACAGTAAAAATAGGGTTGTCATTTTAAATGGGATATACAGAAATATCTACCAATAGGGGATTTCTGTGTTTCATAAACACTAATACTGGGTAGTTGAGAGACATAAACACTGTGCTGTGTAAACTGTGTACTGCTGTTTGCACATAAATTTCTGGGGTCTTGCAACACTGAAGACTTCAGGGTTTAAGCTAAGGGGGAAAATAAATTGTCATATGAATGTATGGTGAAAGTGGGAGCAGTATCAAAGTTCCTACTATCCTTCAAAAAGAGACAACAAGTCTCTACAGATGTACCGGAAAGAGCAGTAATCCCAGTTCAGCAGTTTTACAGAGAATTTTCAGAAAATATATTAGTGGAAAATTACTACTGCCAAAATACACTGACATGTCAGTTCCTCAGGATGCCATCAAATTATATCACTATGCAGCATTACCTTCTGCTTTTGTGTAGATTGAGATGTTTCCATTTACCAAGCCAGCAAACAAATACTGGGACCTATACGTTAAGCTCATAACAGTTGATTTTTCAGGAGTGAAGAAGTGTTGAAGTCGAATTTTCTTTGAGCCTTGACAACTTTTGTAAATAGAAATGCTATAGAAAGAAGCAAGAAAAAACAGACCTGTGAAATTATGCTTTGCACAGTTCACGTTAGAATATGCAAAACAGAAGTTTAGAATAAAAAACTGGGGGAAAGAGGATTTTCTCCTTCAATTCTTGACACCCCAGAATGTCTGCATAGACAACTTGCAACTACTTAACATTGACATATGACAACACATTCATATTATCTTGTATGCAGAAACAGTTATTCAAAAAAGAGACATAATAAAAATTCTGCTCAAAGTCCTTATTATGAGTCTATCTAAAACTTTTATTAGTAAAAAAAGAAATTATATTACGTGGAGAACTAGGGAGAAGAAAATAAAAGCTCACTACCAGATGTCACTTACACTTAAATTTCCACAATCCCTATTGATTGTTAGACTAGGAATACTAAGAATATTGTTAAGGCTCAAATTAAATCACTGACTTCTAGAAGTGGCATTTTCCTTGGAGAATTTTGTTCTCCTTCATTTATACTGGTTACAAACACCTTCAAAAATCACATGTAGTTACACACTTATGCCCTCACTAACTATAACAATATCTGTTTGCTAACTGGCCTATAAGTTTAGAAGATGTAGCCTTGTTCTTCAACACAAATCACGTGATGGCTCAGTAGGCCATCAGTTCAAAGAGAGCAAAGTAATTCATGCCAAAAGTAAATAGCAATATTTTTTCATGTGACAAATCCTGCATAATATGACAGGGCAGAAAATTAATGGATTCCTCTTTGCCATTCTGAAAATTTTCCAATACCTGAAGGTTACATTGTAATGTTACAAAAGTAGTATTTATATTTTTCAGATATGATGAACTAATCCTCTTTCATCAAAAAGATGCCCTGCTTTAATTTCAAATACCACACGGTGTAATATTAAACAATGTAGAGTGCATTTTATCTTTGATTTGAGTGGAAAGGATACCTTGAGGTCACTGGGATAACACTTGGATACTTTTTTAAAAAGTAAACATTTTCTTAGAAGTATCTCACACAGTTTTGCTATAGAACAGCAAACATAATCAATAAATTATACACATCACACCAAAACCAAGAATCACCTTCCTTCTTCCATGCCAAGGCAAATAGTAGGCACATGAGAAGTTTTTGCAAGAACATTTTCAGAGTCTGGAGGTTTGTTTTGCTCTTTCAGCTTCTCCTCCTCTGGTATGTAGACCATGCAGAGAATCCGTGATTCCACATTGAAGCACTCAATAACCTTGGGGCTGGAGCTTTGAAACGAGACTATTGCAATCTGGCCCATCTGATTAGTACAACTGCCAATCTGAAATGAAAAAAGGAAAATAAAAAATGAAAAACAACAGACCATGACTGATACCTGTCTCCAGGAAGATCAGTATGTGCAAGAAGGAATGACTGGAATGTTAACTGAAGAGTGCATCTCCAGTTATATGTGTGAATATGAATTTTCATGCATTAAGACATAAGAGAATAATTCAGCACAAATACAAGATATGTCAAAACATTATATATACAAACTTGCCTTCTACACACACAAAAAAATTATGTTTTTAAAGCAGGAATAATATTCCAGCCTACTCTGATATCTGACTCAAATGTATACACATTACATAATGCAATTACTGTAAGTATCTGTGCAACATGCAATTTTAATAACTGGTGTCTTAAATTGTCTCAGGTTCTTTTAAAACAGGTAATATAGCTGAGGCCTGTCTTTTGCACAGTAACAGGTCTACAAAGAAATGCTCTGTCCCAAAAGAATGAATCTTGTAAACTTGATGATACAGAAACCTAAATTTCTCCCTGATCCAAAACTAAGTATCATCAACATGTCCACGAAAAAGTACATTTTAGGAATCAGGGAGAAGTAGAATAAATAAAATAAATAAATAAACAAATAGAATCTACCCAAGCACAGTGCATGTTTTTGTATAGCAACTCTTTCTGTTCATATGAAATAAAATAGGAAAGAGAAAGAAAGAATATTTTGTAGCATTAAAAATATTTAATTTCCTTGTTTTTGCAATGTCTGTTTATAAATGGCAAAGACAAAAAGAAATTATATGGCTTGCCTTGAAAAAGGCCACTAAGAAAAGCTATTTCTAACTTCTAATTCACAAGGGCTCCCTTAAAATTTCAGTATTGTAGTAACTAGAAAAGCTCCTGAAACCATTGGTTTGCCTTTTTTTTTAAGAACAGCTTCTATCCACCTCCTTTTTTTCTGCTGGAGTATCTGCATATGTGGGGTCATAGCAATATACAGAGTAAGTTTTTTTCCTATGCAGGTTTTAACAGATTATTTTTGGCTAAAACATTCTTAAAATACAAAAACAGACAGTAGGATAGTGTGAGCTCATATGGGTTTTAGCAGCAATTGTTACAAATTAGCACATAACTCCCTTCTGAATGCGCTCAGCACTTTGGAATTCGTTCTGTGCTGCACAAATCACACACACTTAACTGACACCCTACAGAGACCAGCCAGATCACATGGACAAATTAGTAGCTAACCCTTTACCTTTAAACAAATAAACAAAGAGAAAAAAAAACCCAACATTTTTTTCATATTTACACATTGCTGAGAGTCACAAAAAGCAACGGACAGAAACAGGAGACAACCACTTTCAGATTTTAAAGATTATACTTACCCAAAGAAAACCATGTTCCACAGCACAGGAATCTGACTCTGTTTCTCCAGCAAGGTATGGCTCAGGATTATAAGCAGCACATTCAATCTTCAAAAGAGGAAAAGAGAGCTGTTAGCACATTAAAAAAAAAAAAAACCTGTTTCTGTCTATTTTAGTTTTTAATTAACTAAAATATTTAAGGATATCAAAGAATCTCATAAGGCAAAGAGTCAGTTTAGTTCACCCAGCTTGCCATGGGCAGGGTCAGCTGCTGTTCCTGACACATTCCTCATCTACCCCTACAGACCTTCAAGGCCAAAGACTACAAATCCTCTTTTGCTGATCTGCTCAAATGCTTTGTGATTTTTATTAAGTTTTTCATTCCCCCAATCTGACACCATCCCTGATGTAATCATTAGCCTGTTACCTCTCATCTCAAACACCAGGTACTTCTCTTTCATGCAGTGTTATTTTACATGTAAGGCTGATACATGTCATGACCCTGCCTGAGACACCTCTTCATTAGGCTAAATTAACATTATCACTTAATTACATATAATCTTTTTAAACAATTGTTTTTTAAAAATTTTTCTTTTTAAACTTATTATTGTCACTTCTTCAACTGACATCTCTCCAGCAGATGTATCAGCCTCATGTGTATATTTAAGAGTGCAGTTTTCTCACCTGAACACACTATTCTAGCAAAGCTGGTAGCAGCACTACACCATGGTTACCTCTTCAGAAGTCTGTTTCTACACATCTCATTCATTACTGCTCTTCGTAACAATGCTACATTCCTAACCAATCCTTACCTTGCTCCTCTATTAAAAATTACTTTAACAGACCAACTAAACCACCTCTTCAATCTGGATTTATGAAACTCCTAATTTCTCCCTGAGCATACCATGTGTCTGTCCTGCTGACTGTCATCCTTTTCATTTTTCTTTCCCCCCCGCAAATTATTTTTCCAGGTGCCTTAGTCATTTTGAATGCTAATACTATCATTCTTCAGACTTCAACTGCCTTCCAATCTCATGTCGCCATGTTACTGTCAATAAATTAATAACAATACTCATGATTTTATCATGCAGGCCATTAAAAAAAATGAAAGCAACACCAGACTCAAGGTCTATATTTAAGTCAATCCCAACTCTGAAGATCATTCAAGCATCAAGGATCTGAAAAAAACTATTTTTATGACCAGTCATGGATTTCTAATTTCCCTAATATCCACGGCAGTTTCCTAAAGCTTATGTAAACCCTTCAAAATATATAAAAACAATTCATAAATGTGTAGAGAATAAAAAGGTTTCTAATGAGGTGTGATACTACATTTTTACACAAGAGTCTCTATAATTCAAACTAATGTTCTCATCTTGGACATCAATGTCCTTGTGCTTATATTGCAGTACTAGAGACAACACAGATAGTATTAACTTAGGCTACTCATTTAGTATTAACTCCTCATAGCCTGGCAACATCACCTTTCAACAATGAGCAATTAAAAAAAAATCCAAAACAAATTGGCAAAAGAGTTATGAATTCCAAGTTTACTTAATTTTAAAATGCAAAGAATTTTACAAATCTCCTTTAAGTCAGTAGGCATTGCAAAGTTATTTGCCTTAGTAGAAAAAATATTATTTATTCAGCAAAGCAATTCACTATATACAGATAAAAAATTGAAATCAATAGATGAGAAAAAGAGAAAGAGGAAAAAAAAGAGCTATCCAGACCTGTCTTAGCAGGTCTCATTTAACACATGCTGAAGCTATCTACTTGTGGTGATTTACAGTAGCTGTGACAACAAAATATATCACTAGTGAAAAATAAGACAGTCTGCATGTTGGATATTTCCCAGGCTCCTTGTTACACCTCTGTGTCACTTTGCATCTTGGTCAAAAGTGATGTTTTTTTCCATAGTTAAACCCTGGTAGTTCAGCTCTCAGTCTTGACAGAAGCCCAGGATGTTAACGTGCTCTGATGGCTCCCTACAGCACTGGGCAGCCTGAGCAGCACACAGAGAGCCAACAAACAGGATTAACCAGGCAACTTCCCACCCTGAGCTGGGGCCTGAGAGCCAGACTGCAGATGAGGCTGCACTAATACGTAAGTCATATTTTCTAGTAATATCAAGGACTTGGGAGAATCAGGAATGACACCTGGGCTCACACTCACATTACTTTAGGAACTGCAAAACTGGCAAAGTTAGCCCAGGGCTGAGGCAAATATTGTCACACACTGTTCTCCTGAGGTGACCAAGGCAAAGATCATCAGCTACCTGTAAAGGTGACAAACCTCCCTTTCCTTTCAAAATAAAAAGACTCTGTTCTAACTTGATTACAAGAGTTGAGCCTGGGCCTTCACGGATCCTAGCATGCATTTTCAGGACTTATAAATGCCTAGGCTCTAAGGAAATAAACACATAATTTAAGTTTCTGAAAAAAAAATTTAAATTAGTTGGTTATTTCACCAGTGGTGACCTTAAAAAGTAGTCAGTACAGAAAAAAGTGTTTAATAGGACAAGAAAGAGTGGTTGTATGGGAACTCAGAGAGTTTCAGTAAACTTTCGCTGCTCTGAAAACCAGTGTCATCGGAATAGATTATCTCGGCACCATTACACATTTCTACTGCATTTTGAACAACCAATTATTTTCCCCCAACATCCAGGCTTGTATACTCACATTTGAAGTGAAGCTGTCAGCTGAGCTTCCCTCCTGTGCAGGCTGTTCTAGCAGTGAGGGCCTGCAGACTCACCTCATTAAGCAGCATCCATGCAATGACATTAACTTATCTTTGGGATTCTATCCACACATACACAATTTTATTTCCATTACTCTTTCTGCACAAGATTTACTGACTGATGGTCAATAAGAAATCCTGTGGATATACAGGAAAACTAGCATCCAGCACACTTCTCTTCCATATATTGGTTTGGTATTGTATTTATTTTCATCATTAAAGTCAGTGGTCAATAAGGCTTCAAACTGACACATTGCTTTAGGAAATGAACCATCAAGACAATTTCTATATCATTATTCAGAACATGACATTTTACATAGGATTCCATGAAACATAAATTTAAAAAAATATTTTAAAAATATTGTACTCTGTGCACTAATAAAAATCAGAAATTTGAAGAGGATTTAGCATAGTTCCACTGGGAAAGGACAGCTTTCATGGAGATCATATTCCTGCTCTTTGAAAGCTTTTGGTTACTTCTAAGGCCCAAACACACACTTGGAAATCTCAAGATGAACTAAAAATTCCCATCAGTTCTGTTTACATTTAGTGATTCACTTACATATGAAAGTGAATGTCATACTATGTAAAAATAAGCATTATGCTCCTTAGTGCCTCAAAGATTGCAGCATTTTGCTTTGACTCTTCTGGACCTTTAATTGCTAATGGTCTTAAACCAAGGTAGCTGCTCAAGAGAACTAACAGGTGTGAACTAACAAATGTACTTACAATATGGTATTCTTTAGAAATGATATCACACAAAAATAGTAATCTCATCAATCTCTTATAGTAATCTCATATCAAAATTTCATTCACCTTAAACTCCTGTTGCTTGGCCATCATCACTGGCATGTGTCTAACAAGCAGGGGATGTTTTTCCTTTTTGATTTGATTCCCATCATCTTCTATGCAGAACCAACCTAATAGGTTGTCCTCCGCTGTAATGGAAAGGGCAAACAATAAACACATCACAGTCCTTTCACTGAATAATCACTTCCACCTTTCCACGGAACAAAAAAGAATTCTGTCAGGACTAGTCAATACAGATCAGGCTGTTCTTATGCCACAGATGCATAAATGACAACATAAAACTGTGAGCAAAAATTCAATAGAGTAGATTACAAACATACTGATACTGCAAGAAAAGAACACCTTACATTAGCAAAATGTTAAGTCTCTTAATGATCTTGTAAATTGAATACTGAAAGAGGAAAAGCCATATCAAACCTCTCCTCAAACTCTAGGAAATCTATTTGTAGAACAGCATTTCTCTGCCTGTTTAAGTAACATCACTACTGACTGCCAGTTATCATAATTATAAGGATCCTCCTCCTGGAATGATGGAAACATCCATTCCCTCTTCTTTTTTGTTACCATGCTTGTCTTCTGTGAAACATCACAAAAGCACTCCATTTTGACCATGTGCTGGTGGAACTTGTTTTCAAGTAAGCTAATGTTTCTCAACTAGGCATTGAAAAGTCCAAGCATCTTTGGAAACCTATCCCCCTGTGCAAACACAGGAGATTAATAAGATCATAGGACAGCATATTTTTTATTGCTCTAATTTAGAGATTATTTGTGTTGATTTAGATGCCACAATTGGTAATGAATACTAGACTTCATTAATATACTGTTGAAAATATATTCTTTCAGAATGAGTACCCTGTTTTATCTATAATGTTATTATTTTATAGTGATACACAATCACTACTATTTACTGTATTGCAATTTTAAACACCTACAGACAAATTTTCACCAAAAAAGGAAAATTATTCTCCAAAAAACAAAAACGAATAAATTACACTGCACATTGAGAGCTATCTTAACTTGTTACGAAATTTGAGTAACTAGGAATTACCAAGGGCCAGTTTAGCCATTTGTAAATTGTTGATCCAAGACTGTTTGATGGCAGGGGTAAATGTATTGAACACAGCTGTAAAAAAAGTTGGCCGCCCAGACCTGCAATACAGAAGAACAAAAATTAAAAGCTGCTATAAATGTGTTTGGTATGAATACAGCCATGGCTAAAAATGTTGAGCAAGATGAAATTTCATTATTTTCTAATACTTAGACAAAGATTCAGCTCTGATTTAAGTGTGCAGGCTATGATATATGTCCATCTTCCTATACTTTACATGAAATGCTGTGAGAGGAACTGGTGAAGGAATACAACGGTGACTGTTCCCTATTTGCTGTCACTGCATCAGCTCCTTTCTTGCTTCTTGCATCCAGAACTCTGGGCTGAGGAAAAGGAGAAAAGCTACAATGCTGCTGTGGAATATTAAAGCTCCCAGCATTATGGTGTAAGAGCAAAAGTCAGGACCTTACCATGGAGACAGAAGGCAGGGAAGAGCCACAGATTCCCAAATCCTCACTCTTACATCAATACCTAACACATAAACCAATTTAGAAAGTTTCGTAATCAAGATTTCTACTGACTTGTCCTGTTTTCCTGGGAGTTGCAGCTGAATCCGACAGCGATCTGCCGCTCTGATTTCGTCTTCTTTTTTCAAAATCAGTTTTTGTAAACCTGAGGTCCAGTCATGGGCTACAGATTGGTTTAAGTTCTGAAAAATTAAAAAAACGAAGATTCAACACCAGCCTGTTGCAAGCATGATAATAAGGTGATTCCTGCATATAAAAAACAATGACACATGAGCTTCATTTAGACCACATTTCCATCATGGATAATTTAGCCATATTTGTAAACAATGTTCAGAAATATCTGTACAATATTTTCCAATGTATTCCATCTGAACATTTAATCTCACACTGCTCAGTTTGATGATGCATAAATGACACTCTCAAGTGTTTGTCAAATTAAAAAATGTAAATTTGTATCAGGTGTATGCACAAGCCTTTTACTTTATTCCCGCATTACGAATTCTGCTACTAAAGAAAGTTTTGTGAAAAGATTAAAAAATCATACTGAAAACATGCTTTTGCTAAAATCTTTGAGTCAAAATCTTTGAGTTTACAGAGCCTTCACAAAAGATGTGTGGTCTAAATCTGTTTAAGATGCTGAAACAATAGCTCACTGCAAGGTGGGTGTTCTGTTGCAGAGAGTAAAAGCTCACCTGAACGCTACAAAGCATCAAGACTAACAAGTACACAGAAGTGCAGATACTTTCCACCATCAGAATTCTATGATAACTTAAGTGTTTTTCAAAAATAAAGAAGCTGTCCTCATTCCTCAGCTAAATTCTTCTAATGATCTTACATACATCTACCTGGAAACAATGACTGAATTTTAAGTTTTCAAAGTGTAGTTGGCTCTGACTGTCAGAGCAGGCAGAAAGTTTTTTTATATGGTGATGGGTGAATGTCTTATGGTATATCTGTGCTATACATATTCCCAATTATGCAGATGAAAATCACCTTCTAATACTTGTGAAGCTTTGTCCAAGAGCACTGTTTCCATAAACTTCATTCAGAGTACACATTTTCACAAAATGCTATGTTTTATTTAATGCCTTGACTCTGATGCAAAGATATGTCAAGAGAATCTCAGCTTTCATATATGCATACATATACACACATTTGCAACCTGTGGTGACAGGTAGGTAGTTAAAAATTACATGTAACCACATATAAAACATATAAAAAACCAAGCAAAAAAGTAATTGTTTGAAGTCTCAAGACTTCATTTGGTGTTAAGCACTATATTTGTTTGCCAGAATATAAGCTAAATCAAAGGGATGTGAACAAAGCTAAAGCAAGATACTTTCAAAATTCTTCTGAAAATCCTTTTATGTTTTGTTGATTTATACTCAGTTTTAAGTACAGTTTTCCCCCAAAAGCCAGGATTATGAGCTTGGATGAGGATCAAGAACTTCCTCCAAACAACCATCCATCTTCCTACTACCATGTCTCATTGCAAGAATCCAATTTCTTAACATCTAAATGTAATTCTGTTTCCATATAAGCTTATCAGCTACTGAACAAATGCAGACACTTGTAACATCCACCCACACTTGAAAACAATAAAGAAAAACAAGATTAGAAGGACAACTGTAATCTATTTATAAAACTTAACAGTTAACAGTAAATGCATTACTAGAGGTAAAATTTATTCACTTTTTACAGAGAGAACTAAAGAATGTCTTGCACAGACCCTAGGGAGAGGCAACTATACTACTTTACAAGAATAGACTTGAAAAATAAATCCAGCTTTGTTTATTACCTGATAGTTTCCTTTAAGGCTGCTTATTAATTGACTAATTTGACCAAGTACATTCAAGTCATGTAAAAGGTTCTGCAGATCATGGTACAGTTGTCCTGGTCCCATATAGAGCTTGTCTGAAATTAATAAAACCATAAGATTACACATAATAAAAAGATTCAATTCTCAGTTGAACGAGGAAAGTATCACAGAGACAATATAAACATTTATTACATCTTAAAAACAGAGTGGTTTATTTCTTCATATTTCCTCAGAATTTCACTTTGTTGCTCCAGCTGCTTCTAATGTCCCTGCAGACAGATAATTGTGAAATGCACTCCAGGAAATAAAGGGCAATAGCATATATTACATACAACCTTTGCATGTACAGGCATTACCACTGGCATTTCCTTTTAGATCATCTTCAGGACAAGATTCAAGTTCTTCACCTAGCATGATGGAGAGCACTATCTGCAGTTCTAACATCCCACACTAGAATTGTAACAAATATCAAAGCTTCACTGGCCCCAAAATCTCTTGCTGCCATGGAAGTTTTGTTCAGCACCAAACAACAGACTTGCTGAACACATTAAGGCAAACATCTTTCCTGGAGGATGTTTTTGGTTACATGACCAGCAAAAAAATTTATCTGTAGCTTTTGCTGTGATGGTTTAAAATTCAATTATTTGCTTTATTGATCATGAGACAGTTCTGGGTCACATATCCATATCCTAACTCTAACACAAGCCTGCAATTTCACTGAAATTTTACTGCAATCATGCTTAAATAAAAAAAGGATCTGTTCTAAAATCAGCAGCAAATCTGAACAGCAGCATAAATATTTTATGCTAATAATCAATAAGTACAAGGCTTGTAAGAGAACAGTAACTCAGAAAAACACACTGATTACTAGGATACGATGTCCACTTAAATGCACACACAAAGCTTGCAACCCCTGCTAATATATCTGACTACCATGATGCTGGGAGTGGAATGGCTATGTAATTCCTTCGGAAACAACACTCACTCTCCCATAAAAAAACCCACCCTGACTCATACAGAGTCAGCATGTTTCCATTTGGCTGAATGACAGGAACAGGACTGGATTATCTTGCCAGGAAACTCCTGCAGATTCTTTAGCTCACGCACTATAGCATCCAAACTATGGATCCTTCATCCCCAGCACAGCTTTGGAAGCCAGTCTGTGGGCAGCAAACGCCCCTGGATCAGAAGGATTTCAGTGGGGTGTTGGCAAGAACAGGATCTGAACACAGTGCTGGCTGCAGGCTCTGCAGACAGCTGAGGAGCAGGGGCACGAGCTGTGGCACCTGCCGTGGCTGCAAGGCAAAGGGTGCTGGCACAGCCCAGCTGCCACATGCACCCCGCTGGCACCTCCGCTCCCCCCAGCCTGCTGCAGGGCCAGGGTGCAAAACACAACACATCCAACTAGACTCAAAGCCTACATCAGAATAAACAGCCTACATCAGAATAAATGTGAAAAATAAGCATGTATGAAAAAATGCTACTTAAATCACTAGTATAATTTCAGTTAGGTATCAAAATAACTGTTTTCTAAAGCCATTTTCCTGTTTGGAGGCATCATACAGATAAAAGGCCATCACAATGTTTTTCTTTAATACAATTCATTATGTTAAGCTGGAAGTCTGCCTTAAATCCTGAAAAGCATAAAATTTCAAGGCTCAAAGAAAATATTAATGGCTACTTTATTTCTGAATTCTCCACTGCAGGAAAATGCAACATAAACCTGAAATATTACACATTCCCATAAAATTCCAAATTATTACCTGGCCTTTAACTCTTCTGGTAAATTGGATCAATGAAATTATTTCTGTGCATTGCACTTCAGCACCAAACAGGGGAATGACTCAACTCTACTACTGTTTACCCAACCAGATAATAGATGCAACTACCATTCTCTTCTTTGTCTGCTCTGAATGTTAATTAACAGAAAAATCTATTCTTTCTTACCCTTAAAACCAAATTAGTCTGTAAGAAAAGATAATTACATTTATTGTACACCATAAAAAGAAACAACTGCAAAGTGGGTCTAAGAAAAATAATTTTGAAATTGGGGTCAGTTGACTATGTTTGCAGTTTTGTTTAAAAAAAAAATGAAACAAAAAACCACACCACTTCTCTTGAACTGCAGACTCCATACTTCCATTAAGCTGCATTTTCACTTTCTTCAACCCAAATACTTGAAAAATCTACATCTGAAAAGATGTAAACACTTCTCTCCTCGTATCTATCTTCTGATAGCTTACACCTTTTTTCTTGCTAACATCCACAATAATTGTGATTTTTTAAGTCCAGAATCACTAGTTCCTAGACACATCAAATGGGGCTACTAGCAAAGAAAGGTGCAGATCAGTGTTAGCAGAAATCTGGTGAAATCCAGCTAAACGCCATGATAATGTGTCTGGCACTGTAAACAACACAAATGATATCATTCTTGCTCCAAATTTCTCTAACAAGAAGATAACTTCTGCAAAAAGAAACTTACACTGAACAGAAATAATTGTTTGATTAGTTGAGGTTTTGGCAGAAGTCCAGTCATCTGTCATTTACAAACTCCACTACTAAACAAACCAAACAGCTGCCATGAAAAGATTGCAACAAGTATTTTTGAAATTTAGCTTTGTGGGTTTGAACCAAGAGAAAATTTACAACAGTCAGGCTGTGAAAAGCTGAGTCTGTGAGGCTTCACTTGTACATGACAGGTATCTTCACCCAAGCAAATTACATTATTCTTAAATTATAAAATCCAGGGTCACTCTGTGTAGCTTGATAAAGACAGTTAATAGACATTTTGTTTATTATTGTTTGGAAAACAGACATTAATGCAACATATAACAAGCAGTATCCAGGCAAGTCCTAGACGCTGCAGGACTTTATGCCATAGTCTTCAACTGAGGCCATAAAGCAAGCTTTGACTGCTTACACAGATGGGCTTGCCCTGGGCAGTACATATAGATCCACCATGCCTGATAATCCTCTTCTTGAAGCTTCAAATAATCTTACAAATATCTTTGTTCCAGCCTGGGAAACAAGGCATAAATCTTGAATTTCATTCAGTAATTGTCACCTGAGTCGCTTTTGTCTGCATCATGCATATTTTATAAGCTCTTAATAAGTCAAGATAAAAAGGATGCAATATGAATGTCAAAGCAAATAAACTAACCTGGCATTTGAAAGGCTGTCACACAGAAAAACCAAACAAAAGTAATTTTAGGCTCATTCACTAAAGGATCACATTTCTTAGCACAGGAAAGGAAGCACAAAATCAAAACAGTAAGTAATTAATGAGAGCCTGCTTCTTCCTCTGATGTTCTAGAAAAGGGAAACAGCCAAGTTAAGAAGAAATTTTACTAGTCAAGGATTAGATCAATAGGCATGACTAATATCAGCCTTTCACTGAGGTCCTTAGTGGGCACAAATTGACGCAGAAAAATAAGGCTCAAAAAATCAACAATGATGGGGATTCATCAGAAGCGAGTTCTCCAAAAAGTGATCATTTGGATTGTATTGCAAGTTATAGCAACTTAATCTCTGCACTGGATCCTGTAAGGTTTACTCACAATGTCTTTTAAAATAGAACTGGCTTCTCAGTGGTTAACCAAACAGTGACTACCAGTTGATCCTGAGAATTGTCTGATGGAGGGGCTTTTTCTTGAGTGGAGGAAGTGGGGAGAACACTACTCTGTTCATCAGATGTTTCTCAGTTCACAGCCACAGACTGGCTGCTTCAGCCCACACATGTTCCCTGACTATTCAATTGCTGGCTATTTTGGGGTGGGAGTTCACTCCCTTTATCCACAGAAAGTGCACTGAGAAACTCTTGGCTTCACTCCAAAGCAGATACATGCTCAGTTTCTTTTGTACTGTGAAATGTTTCACAAATGATAAAGACATTTCCTTCTCATTTCTAAGCCACTCTTGTCAAGCTCTAAAACAACTTACTTTTCCTATGGGAAAAAAGCCCTAGTTTTAGAGGAGGCTCCCCCCAACCCTACATGCTACCGAGTGTGCCTGGGCAGGAGAGAAGGCAGCATGCTTTAACCAAAAACCACATATGTAGCTTCAAAGGCAACATTTTTGCATTCCACCTACAGATCAAGCGTGAAATCTTGGCCATGTGTAATCTAGCAAGAATTTTTTTCACCAACTCCTTTGTTGCTAAGATTTTACCAGTGGAGTTTGTGCCTTCGTGCAACAGACAAGTTTACTGTCAACAACAAGTAATTCTTTCAAAATATCCAATTCCTTGCTCAGCATAAAAATGAAATAGACTCAAGGTTAAAAAAGAAAACAAAACCACAACTTGGTTTAGAAGGAAGAAAGGAGGTTAAGGTTTAAATTGACTTTTCTGCTATGTAAAACTGGGGAGAAGATTCTGCTTTTTGTAACAATTTCTTCTTAGGCCAAGATACATTTGAGTAAAATACCAAACATTTAGTTTACCTGCCTGTTTCCCAATGTTATTCTCAGCATCACAGCTTCAAATTCATCAATTTTGCCTGGTGTGAAGCAATTTTTATAATTGAAACAGAAGCAATTCTAGATGACTTATACCCAGGCATTTTCAAAGCCTGCAGGAAACTCCTTGGGGTGGTTAAAGTCAGTTTAACTTGGTTCAGGCAAAAGCAGAATTTGGAAGGCTGTGAATAAATATACATATGCTAAAGAAGTGTCTGTGTGCTAGCGCCTGGGCAGAGGGGGAGGATTCCCACCTCTGGCAGAAGGCTGCATTGCTGGGGAGCACAGTGAGCAGCCACAGCCCTCTCCCTGCACAGCAGCTGCTCCCTTGGGATTGTCATCCATCCAGTTCCCCTAAATTTTCAATTTCTATGGCCACTTCAAGCATATTGGTTATCATAATCCTGAACTGATCACACCCTATTATTCCTTTCTAAGAATTACTAAGGGACACGTTTATTTTCCATGGTGATTTGTTACCTGTAAACATTTTCTACTAGCTCTTGCTGGGTGTTCTAATTCCTATTAGTGAATTACTATTTTATCATAGATTTATGCTACTAAAGACAGAGTAGATGTAATCACCCATAATTTGAACAACTATTGCTGGGCAAGCAAACATAGTAGCTCAGCTGGTCCCATCCGATACTAAACTCCTGTTTATTCCCAATTAGAAGGATTTTCTTCAAGTTATACTATTATATAAATCCAAACGTCACACAAATAAAATAAAAGCATCAGTGAATACACTCTCAATATTGCACCTATTTTTTCAAACATTTCTGTATTGTCCATCATATTGAAATGAAATACTATTAATAGACAGACTGCTGGGTGTCTCTTTTACTGCAAAGTAACTAATATAGACAACATCTGCCTTGAATATAATCATAGTAATGACCTTTTTTCCACATAGTTCAAAATCACAATACATCAATACAAATTGCTTTTGGAAAAGCTATATTGCAATGAAGTGAAAAGCAATCCATCACAAAAATTCAAGGTCCTTATAAAAATTGCTTTGCTTCTGAGAGACACAGAGCCCTGAAGTCAGTCTAGTGTTGGACAAAATGGAAGATCATGAATGCTCAAATGCAAAAACCACAACTGAATCTAAGAAAGGCTCTTTTTCTGACTACAGTTCCAGTGTTACTGAGGGGTAACACAAAATTAATGATACGCTTGAAGAACATGCCAGATTTGAAGACCACTGAAGGGTTGGTGTATCCCAAATTTGACTTGCCATTTGCAATCTGGCCTTCGAGGCTGAGCACATTTGTATTGCGTCCTCCCACTGAGCCATCTGTGTGCATCCAGGCAGCACACTGAAACGTCAAGTGTTATGAAAGGAAGAGATCTGGGAAAGTTTCAATCTTCATATAGAGCATAAAAATCACCTGGGATGGGGAAAAAAGTTACATATGTGGGAGGTAACTTCAAAAGCTGCTGTGTCTGAGGAAGGCATAACAAACTGGTACTTGTATAGGATTACACACTTGGAACAAATAATAAAAAACTAGGCCCTTACACAACATTTCAACTACATTTAAACCTGAGAAGCTTGCACAATATTCTGGAAAGCAAAGTATCATGATACGAGATGAATTCTTGACAGGTTCATAATAAACTGGACAGATATCAGGAAACTGTTAACATATTTATGTTAAACTATGATGATGCAGCAGTAATATACTTAAAACTTAAATATATTTAAGTGTTGACAGAACTGTTCAATTCTTTAAATTTGGCTTTGATTGTCTTAGAAGAGTTTTGTTGATTTTTTTCCTGAAGTAATGATAGGCAGACAGCATCCCACTGCTTAATTTATAATATCCACCTTTAGAAAGGAATGGCAACTGTGAAATGGAGAATGTGAAAGACAATGTTGTATCTGAAGTAAAACAGTTTCCTGTACACTGAAGACCTTGAAAATTAATATAAAGAAGGAAAACCAGAAACCATTAATAAGGCCCAAGATTCAATCACTTCAGTTGAGGAATTCTTCTCCTATACTCGGCACTGAATCCTGCTCCTTTAGGCACACTGGTATGCAAAACACACCAATACTTCATAGCTGCTCAGTGGAAGAGAACTTATCAAAGCGCGAAACAACATTCTCCTTTCATAGGTCTAGTGGAACTACTTTTCTCAGTACTAACAGAAAAGGAAGTCTTTATGTGCCATTATTATATGCAAGCTATCTATTTCAGTAACTAACAAACAGGGCTGGCAAAAAGATTATGAATATTGGAAATACCAGGAACACTACAATTCATTTAGCAGTTGATACTGATGTTATGTAAAATATTATTTCCTTTCCCTTTGCAAACTCCTTGTCCCAGAACACCTAGATTTCACCAGAGGGCTGGTGATGAGGACCCCCTTGTGTACTGAAACTTTATCTTGCACAGAACTTGACACATCCAAGCACCTGTCATACACCAGAGGCACCTCCATATCTCTGATGTACATCCTCCCTGGAAATTCTGTGTGAGTGTTAAAGCCAGTAACAAAGCAGATGAGGTTTTTAGATGCTGAACTACCAACTTCCTGCATGCTGTGTTATGCAAGCAAAGTCCCTGACAGCCCCCACATCACCACCCTCATCATATTTGTGTCTTCACTTGCTCACTCATGTTGTTCCTGTTTCCACAATGCATCAGAGAAGCACGTGGACAGGTGCAATTTTCTTGTTTCTCCTTTATGAGAGTTTTTGAACAGTCAATTGGAATTTGACTAAAATAGTAATAAAAAAAGTTGTCCAAAATCCTGGCATATGACCTAAACAAGTCCATGGGTCAATTTAAAGTTCATCACAGAAAAGTAGACTTTCTGCCCTCCCCTGGTTTGCTCTTTCACAGTAAATCCAACTCATGATCTCCACAGTTGCATGCACTCAAAAAATCCAAACCATCATAAGTCAACTGTAGGTCTCCTGAGATTACACCACACTCTCAGGTCCAAACTGCACAAGTTTTTGAGTGGCATCAGTCTCCAGGTTTGGAAATTTAAGCAAATGGGAAGACAGGAATGATGTCAGAGAACAAGAGTTCAGTTGGCAGCCATCAATGAAAAGCTGATACATGCAGCTACTTGCACGTATCTCTGCAGTACAGCCCTAACTCAGGTGTAGTAACCTAGCATGGAAAGCAGCAGAACAAGCACACTCATAGTATTAGGTGATAACAATAAATCCGTTGAGTTTACTAGAAAGGAAACTATTCAGTTCAGACACGGTGTAAGCAAGCAGTCAGGATATAGTCAGGACTCTCCATCATCAATCACCATGAAGAGCTTTATCATAAACATGATCTGACACTGTTCAGTCTAATACTTTAATCATGTAAGCATCTAAACGTAATTTATGTTCTTAATTATTGAAACTGAGTCTCTGAAACTAATATATTAATAATCTGAGTCTCTGAAACTAATGTATTAAATTAACTATTCTCACTGCCATGCAAGACAGGGGAGTTCTTCAGGTCCCAATCACAAAACCAAATACTGCATGACACCCAGTACACAGAGTAGAGTTGGGAAACAAACCTCACAAGTCTCAGCTCCAGAAAAGTATTTTTAACATGCTTTACCTCACTGTCAGTTGCTAATACCTTTCTCTCAATTGATAATTGCATAAATGCTGAGACCTGTCTTTCTCATTGTACCAGATCTGAACACTGAAGAAATAGGCTGCATAAAAACTACCATCTAACCACAAAACTGCTTATTCACATGCCTTGAGGAATAGCAAGATAAAATCAACAGCTTGCAACTGCAAGTAGTGAGTAAGGTATTGAATTCATAGTGCTATACTATTTATGAATAAAATTATGCAAAATAATGCAAAACTACCACGGAAATGTAAAGCCTCTGAGATAGTGAGACATAGTTCATACACTGACAGCATGCCTTCAAGATTATATTAAGCTCCAGTTAATCCTGACTGCATAGGGAATTTCAGATATAAAAGGCCATAAATATTTTTCCTTCTGACAGAAGCAGCTGTACTGTGCCAGAGATTAAAGCAGCAAGGAACATGAGGGAGAAACACTGGAGCACTGATATGGTCAATTAGAGTGGACCCCACAGCTTAGCTCCCCAGTGTCACACTAGCTGAGACAATGGTCAGGGGTCTTCCTGGACTGTGTACTGACTGCAGTTCCTGGCTCTGCTCCCATGAGGAAGAAAAATGCTGTAAATAAAGACTTGAAAGTGAAAGAAGTGCCATGGCCCTGTCTCTCACAAGGCCCAAAGAGGAAGGCTGAGGACAGCATGGACCTGGAAGGGAGGTCATGGAGGTCTCCTTCTTAGGAAGTCTCCCTCCTAAGGAGGGAGAGGGGTCACACATGACCTCTGGGATTCACCTGCATGGGCACAAAGGGTGGGAGTGAAAATGGGTGCAGAAAGACAAACACTGATATAAACAGGCAGTGAAAGTACAGGTGTGAAGGCATTTAAACAATGCAGGTACTGCAGAGATCCCAAGACAGGTCTGCAGGCAGCTGTAAACTGCCCAAGCTGCCAGAG
This sequence comes from Illadopsis cleaveri, assembly GCA_013399915.1. Taxonomy (NCBI): domain Eukaryota; kingdom Metazoa; phylum Chordata; class Aves; order Passeriformes; family Timaliidae; genus Illadopsis; species Illadopsis cleaveri. The sequence continues at coordinate 142,131 of VXBB01001703.1, forward strand.
ATTTACACTGGAGCTCCCACCAGACTATAACAACTCATATGGAAATGGCACTGAGAGGAGCTCACCTCCCTCTTTCATACACAACAGCTGGGTTTCTATTCATTTTACTACTCTGTATCATGATGTGGATGAGAACCCTGGCAACACAGAAGAAGGTTTATAGGAAGTGGATGACAAATCCTATAACCACTATAAAAAATTCAAAAGGCAAAGAGAAGAATCTCATCCTGCACGGGTGAGTCAAGCATGTAACACCTACATTTATCCTTGCCTAATCCACTAGATAGAAACTTATGTTCACTTAACAAAGTGAACTATTTAATGTTACCCCATTTGCTCACATGAACAGGATTTTTGGCACTAGATTTATTTAAAATCTTTGGTCTTCTGTTTGCATATATTAGTGACAGTTTACATTTATAAACATATTAAATCTCCTTTAGTGCACAGTATTGTCTTCAATAACATTACCTTTAAAATACCTACATTATTAATCTTTGTATATTTCATTGAGATGAAAGCTAATTCAATTAGCAAGTCATGCCACATCATTCTTTCTAAAATCTCATCACCAATGCTGGGGTTGATATGACACTTAATATTAGTTTTGCTTACTCTGGATATTGTATTTCTATTGCTGTGCCATAGAGGGATCATAAAGCTGACTTTTTTTTCTTCCCCAATTCTGTATCTCTCATTAGAAAAACCTGCAAAAAACCCTGGTTTTAATGGCAATGGCTATCACAGCAGCACTATCTCCAATTTTCAAAAGAGCCGCCATTCCACTGCGCAAGATGTTGACAGAAAGAAGTGCACACTGTAGCCCATCAAACATCCCTCCCTGTTTCCCTGGCAACACTCAGAGGCCTACACAAAGTGACTGCATCAAGCAGAAGGAAACTTGGAAGAGAGGAATCATTTCTGCACTTCAGCATCATGTCACTACTACATTTGACAGTAAACAAACCCCACAGAGATCAAGAACACAATCAAGTGGAAACAGAGTACAAATGTATCCCTAGAAGTCTGAATGAGAAAGGGGAACCCCCACGGTTTAGCAGCGCTGAGCTTTGCTCTCAGTTACAAACTGTAAACCTATGAAAGAAAAAAATGACACTAAAATGCAGCCATAAGCATACTAACCTGATTTCTGACTTCAGTGTTTTCTTCAATGCTCATCACTGCACGGTTATATAGTTCAGATGGGTCTGGATCATTTCCCCTCTCAGCCTTTAGACATGTGCCTCAAATTGGTGTTTCTTTGCTTCAGTAACTGTCTATGCTGTCTGTGTCTCCTAATCAACGTGATCAAAGCAGAACACTGCTGACAGGCACTAGTTTCCCACCCAGACACAATAGGATGCTTAGGCCTCTCCCTGTGGTTCTACAGAGCCTCTCTAGTCTGGTCTTCTTAAATAAAAGTGCTGTGAGAAACTTCTCACTCACCCTTTTCATTCTTGGGGACCCAAGAACAGGCAACTGAGGGTGGTTCCTGGTACTGTGGCATCAAACCGGCATTTGCCTCAGCACAAACAACAATTCACATCCCACCAAGAGTTTGCATAAAGTGCTGCAAACTCATAACATGTGCCAGAAGTCTGAAAAACTGAAACTCTTGCCAGTATTTTTGACTTTTGTTCCTATATTCCCATTTAAAAGGCAGTGAAATACACATTTTCACAGTAATTTTATGTACACACGGATGAATTGCAAGGGAAGGTTGTCTTCTGATTCTTCTAGAGGGGTAATACTGAATATTTTGGTAAGGAGTTACAAATTTGCCCTTTGACTATACCATTTATATTTTTGGAAAGTGCATTTATAATATTTCATATCAATATGACATATTAAAAAAAAGTTGTATTCACTGTGCTTTCACCCATCCTTTTTTTTATCATAAAAGTACAGGTAGCATTGAACTTCCTTGATGCCCTCTTTCCACATAATCAATCCAACTGGAATCTGAAGAGGCCCCAGTCAACTGGAAGCTGGCAAACATTGTTCCAAGGCAAGGATGACTGTAGTAACTACAAGCCTGTCAGTCTCACTTCAGTGTCTGGTAGTTACAAAGGTTATTCTGGAGCTAGTGGAAAACACTGGGAAAGACAACACAGTCATCAGACCCAGCCAGAACAAGCACATGAAGTTGAAGTCCTGTTTAACAAACTTAATTTCCTTTTATGACAAAGTAACCCAGGTAGTTGATAAGAGGAAGCTAGTTGATGTGAACTGGGGATTTCAGTAAAGCTATTGATCAGAAGCCACTCACAGGATTCTTCTGGACAAAATGTCCAGCACACAGCTGGATAAACACATCATGTGAGGGGTGAGAAACTGGCTCACAGGTCAGGTACAAAGGGTTATTTAGAGTGAATGGGGTAGTAACATCAGACTGGTGACCTGTCACTAGTGGGGTTTCCCAGGGCTTCATTTTAGGCTCAGCATTCTTCAATGTCTTCATAAAGTACTCCAAGGAATAATAACTTTACCAATGACACTAAATTGGGAGGAGCTGTCAAATCCCTTGAAGGCAGAGACACCCTGCAGAGAAACTTTGACAAATTACAGGGCTGGGCAATCACCAACCCTAGGAAGTTTAACCAGGTCAAGTGCTGGGTTCAGCATGAGGGACAGGACATCCCTGGATGTACAAACAGACTGAGCACAGCTACTGGAAAGCAGTAGAAACACAGAAAGAAATCTGGGGATCCTTGTCAATGGCAAGTTGAATGCAGGTCACCAGTACCCTGGCAGCCAGGAGGGTCGATGCCCTGTCCTGGGGGGCATCAGGAAACAGCAGCATCAGCCAGGTGAGAGAGGTGAATTTCTCACTGATATAAGTAAATGAAAACCAAGAATATACAAATTTCTGTTCACACTGAAAATATTCCCCTGTTCCTATATTAATTCAACTTTTCCATACTATGACTGTGTCTGTGCTCCTGCACATGGACTAACTGGGGTGAAGGGAACAGCAACAGTCTGCCAGAAACAATACACAGATTTACCAGGGGAAAATCTCTATTTCACATCTTTCTGCCAATGGTTCTACAAAGAAAATTAACACATCACACTCTTGGCACACATATTAAATATCTGCTTCCACAAAAACTGTCTGTCTGGGATGCCAGAGAGCTATACAGATTTTCAAGCAAGACTAACTCTAATATATGAAACAGGACTTTGACTAATTTGTTGAGAGATGTATTTTTTGCTCAAGACTGAGATTGTGAAATGTTTACTGGTTATTATTGCAGGAAGCAAACACAAGTTGTAATTGCACTCCACTAAGAAAAAATTTCAGAATCGTACAAAGAAAGGACCCTGCCAAACAGCTGAGACTTCAATCCCTCTTCATGTTCGTAACTAAGAGAATTTAGTCTAATGTTGGTGCTAGGGGAGAACAACAGGAACAAGGCAAGAGCACATCAAGGATGGGGCAGTTGAGCAGAATACACTTGAAAAAATTTTCCTGCTTTCCTGCCCCACACACCCTCAGGACACACAGTTTTTCCTATGAAAACACAAATGGCTTATAACAAAAAACCAGCCCCTGTGTTCTTCTGTAGAATTCAGAGACAAAAGACTGCTGTACAAAGTTCAGTGGGGTAGAAAACTGCCCATTGATGATTTTGCCAAGTCAAAACCAAGTTCACACAGCCCATGCTTTTCATCTTAGAACAGTACTAAAGTTTGCCTTTGATTTATACATACTCATAAAACCATCAACCTTTCAGTTGCATATTACAGGCTGTCCAAGATTAATTCAAATTCAGCTGTGAATTTAGGACCCAAAGTAAAGTTTGTACCTCTAAATTATACTGCTTTTTGCTGCAACATCATAGAAAGCTAGAAGCACCAATTGCATTTAGTCAATAATAAACAGCAAGACAATTGTGACAGCTACTTCCTCACAGAAAAGATTTTGGTGGAGAAGAAAGTGCCATGATAAGGGCAATGTAACTAATAACCAGTAATCCTGGCAAGAACAAAACCTGAATCCATCAAGAATCCTTGCTAATCACAGCAGCAATGTCAGAATACCAACCTTACAGGAGTTAAGTACTCAACCGAGCATGTGGCAGATACAAACCAACTTTTCTCAGTCTTCCAGAATTGCAAGAGGTATTCACTCTACTACTTAATGATTTTACACAGAATCACCATTATTCTATATCTTTTCAGTACCCACAAACTGGATATGTAAGCTGAAAATCAGGTGGGAGAAATGTTTTTATGTCTTGGGATTTTGCCCGCAGCATCCCAAACTATTCTTGAGCACTAGATTTTATTAAAGCCACATACTATGAGGCCACTGGGATTTCATTGTATACTTTGAAAACAGAGTGAGATGTACTTTTATGATGACTGTAAAGATACAAAGTTTCAAGCAGAGTAGATAGTATTTCTCTGTTAGCACTTTGCAGCTTGTAGTAAACACCCAGTAGTCTCACCAACGATGTGGCATTATCATATTAAAGATCATGTCACCATCAACTATAAAATGGAGCAACTTGGTGGGTGCAAATAAGAAGCAACACTGAACCAGTACACAGTCTTAGCAGTCTGTCCCTCTGCAGGAAGGCTGTACGTTCTGAGCTTTAGCAGCCAACTTAAACTGGAACTAAGGAGACAACTCCACAGATAATTAACACAATTAGGTGTGTATTCAAACTTGTCTATAAAGACTAGTTCAAACAATTCTGCATTCAGAGTAATAGATAGTGCAAACACAGTAGTATGTGCAAAAACAAGGCTATGATGTTCCTCATTCATGATTGTTTTATAATCAATTTAGTTGGGTCATTTGGCAGAAAAGTTTGATTAAAGCAGAGGAGGATTTTTTCAATATACCCAGTATCTTTCAAATCCTTTTTACTTCTTATCTTTTACTCCTTTTTATTAGAAGATTGAATTAATATAACAGAGCTTACCAAAAGAAAAATTAGTTCAGCTCACATTTTATTTACTGAGTACCATTTAACCTGAAGGTTGATTTACCAATGATATACAGAGTCATCTCTTTTTTTGTGTGATACTGTCACCAAACATAATGAAGCTGAAAAACCTCAAAAGCCAAAAGGTTCAAGTAAGTTCCATGTGACTGTGTGGTCAGGAGTTTTTGTTTCTCTCTTCATGCTTTTCTTCCCCATACAACCATGTTGATATGCAAGGATTTGGTCTTATCAGCTGTGAAACTGCTGCACAAAATCATACTAGGAATATTCAGCAATCTGTTCCTCCCACACTCACCTACAAAAGGGACCCCTAATTCTAAGAAATACACTTCTTTATATAGTCCTCTCAGGGTTATGCATACAGCAGCTGGTAAATCATAAGATAAAAGCTTTAATCATTCTCTAAGTAGTCCATTATGGCTTAAAAGAAGTTACAAGAATTAAGCCATCCTTGAAATAAAGACATAAGTGCCCATAAAATTTTCTGTAGCTATTTACAAAGGGAGGAGCAAGAAGACCTGACAAGAACCATCCTGGAGAATACAGGGGGTAGTAAATGCTACACTCTGATGCTGTAGCATTTATGGCTCCTTATAGCATAACCGTGGGAAAATTGATGAAGCCAAGGGTGCAATATTAAATAAATGTAGTGTGAAACAATACCTAGAACTAGCACTGAAATCCATGTGATTTATAATCCATGAATAGGAATCAAATTACAATCTAGAGATAGTAAATGCAATTAATGTTAAAATATTTAAGCAAAAAAACCCAGGATATAAAAATAACTTCTCATGTATGAAAGTCTAGCTAACAAGAAAAGTCTTAAAATTCGTATTTCTCTTGAAGGCAGTTGGCAGACTCATAGTGGGGGTTAACTAGAAGAGAAGAATTTGTAAACTTCAGAGCTTGAGGTAATTTTTGGAGAGAGGCTAGGAGGAAATTACCTATTAACATATCATTTCAAAAACATTCATAAAGGTTTTTTTCTAGCACTAGTTTGAAGGGCAAGATACCACAGGCTTGAGGGAAGTGAGTAAATACTACCCTGCAATAACCACTTGCGTCCAGACTCTTAATCACAGCAACAGGGTGGCATGGTCATCTTTATTGAGAGAAACTTCTTTGCTCTAACTATGGGATAAAAAACAAAGGCAGAACCAGCAACCACGAGACCACTGGTGCACCACACCAAACCCACATTTTTGCACGTCTGCACACTTTCATGCTTTAGAACTCTTTATTCATTCATGCATAAAATTCTAAACTACAACAAATACAAGTGATTCATGTTGCAAGGCAGGAGCCTGGCTGCCACTTTATTCTCAGTTTCCAAAGAAAGAGTCTCTATTACTCTTCATGTTGCAGAAATCTTCATGGACAAAATGCTTTCCTTTGTTTTCAGTGGCCCATTGAATTTCTAATATGGATTTTACCAAAGTATTCTGTAAAAGTCAGTAACTCCTATCACTTACTTGGCTTAGAGTTAATGATGACATTTTCAGCAGAGAGCTGGGGTGGGAACCTGCAGTTGTCTCCTTGGCCCTCACTGCTGCCATACTCTATGACGTCCACTTGTCCCAGCGGTACGCTCCACTTCAGTAAATACCTCTGGCCAGCTGTCATGGTGCCACTGCTTTCATAGGAAGAGCTGGAAGATGCACAAATTACTGCTGTGACAAGCAACTGTGTTTCATGGCATACTAGTTATTATTTTAGCTTCTAAAATCTGCTGTTTATCAGCTTGAGTACAGTGCACAACTTGAAAGAAATACGTGCATCAGGCTGACTTTTCTACCTGACCTTTCCTGGCGTGCAAAGAGCAGCCATGCAGGTGCAGATAATCTTGTCTACAACCACAGGACTGCCAACAACAGTCCTTACATTACCATAGCAAAACATAACTGGCCCTTTTTAAGATCAATGTGCATTCTGAAATCCTAATTACAAGTGCTTGGGATTATACTTTGGCTCCACATTTTCCTTATTTTTTTGAAACACTTGTTTTTGGGCCCTAACTGCTATGTTTAGGGAAGTATGGCTGATGGGACTTTCGAATGACTGCTGGCAACAGGAAGGACAACATACCCTCTGAAGGGCTGACAAGGCAACATTTCTGCCAAGCCCCACAGCCCAGATTGTTCTGTATAGCAGATCTCTGCAACTGCTGTGGCTTCCAAGAGTAATCCTGCCTGAGCTGCTGCTTAAGAAGTGTGTATGACAACAGGCATTTCAGAGCAAAGAGCACACTGAGGAGGCTCATTAGGAATAGAAATTACATTAAAACGAATTTTACTTTGTTTCTTTCATTCCTTTATTCCCATTCAAGAACATGTAACAAATATTTATTATAAAGGACAAGAGAGATGTTAAAGTGAACAAAAAAGGTTTATGTTGCAGAAGGCATGACTGAAAGCCAGAAGTCAAATGCTTGAGAGAAATCAGCAAAATGCATTTATTGTCAACAGCAACTAAATGCTGAAGTTCAGCTAGCCAGCTACCTATTTGCAACACAGCCTTTGTTTCAATGAGGAAGCAAATATGAACAAAGAACACAATTGCCACAACTTAAGTAAATACTTATAAATTGTTGACCTAGCTCAGAAGAAACAAAAAAAACCCAGGCAGGACACAGTTGTTCAGTCACAAGGGATAGCATCTACCTCACCCAGCTGCTGTTACTTCAGAGTTAGGCCACCAGCTCCTGCTGGTCATCCAGACTGTGTGCAAAGAAAGATCTGAGGGTTATGTCATCTGTAAAAAGATCTACCTTTTGCAAACCAGGAATACTCAAATCCAGGTGCCTAGGGTCCACTAATTACAGAGGAATTTTCTATGGCTTGCAAAAGATACATACCTTTACAGAGGATATAACCCTCAGAGGGTCAGAGACTTGGCATGATCATAAACTTTTAACATGGAAGACAAAAGCAGACTGTACTTTGCTTTTTCAAGTACAAATAGAGAAAATCCAAGACTTTACTGGTATGAAAGAAGATAAAATATGAACAGTTAAAAACAATAACCAAGTGTTACTAAGAAAGTAAAGAATTTGTAAAGGCAAGGATCACAGGATAATTGACATGACCTTGTTCATTTTCTGAAGTGTAGTTATTATGTGGCACTTACATAGCAATCACACACTTAGAAATACACGTACAGGACTCATAATTCAGTAATGAATTAAGATATCAACTCATATCATGATTAAAAAAAGCTGTTCTTGGAAGATTTTAACGATCCACATTTTCTTTGTCAGAATGTACTATCACATAAAACAATTTATGATACAAGCAACATGTGAATGTGAACACAACCTTGGCATACACATACACTTAGTAACAGTAATAATTACAGCCAACAAAAGCATAGAAAAAACTATGAAAAAATGCTTTATTCAAAGCATTTCACCTTTAATCCTTCAATTTTTGGTTTCAAAGATAAGAACCCTTCCCCATCTGGAACTTTGTTAGCGAGTCCCAGGTTTGTTCTGGCAACTTGCATTAACTTTATGGGTTTTGTTTCATTTGTTTGTTGGATGTTGTTTGTTTGCTTTGCAGAGGATGGGATTTAATTTACAAATTGTGTCAAGTTACAGTCTGAATTTAAGGAGGAAGAGAAAAAAGTCTTACCCTGGCATGCCTGTACTCCACTAAGCACTAATACACAGCAATAACTAGACACTAACGAGCATTTCTATCTGTAATCTTCAACTGATACATTTTTCTTACAAATTTACTCTAGAACTTCCAAATATCAGCCCGCAATTTGGAGGACTAAAACAAAGCTAGTTAGCCATTTATTATGACTACTCCTAGCAACCATTAGCCACAGTAAATACAACAAAAGTAACTCTATAAGTGTGATTTTTTTTCACCTAAAGTTCAAATGATCATGTAAAAATATAAATTAAATCTTACCGAATATTTACTGTTGCACACATCAGCACATCATTCAACATGAAAAGTCGCCGTTCTTTGGTTTTGATAATTTCTCCTTTGTCATTGTAAACTGTCTCAACCATATCATCAGTCCGTATGAGGTATCTGTTTCCGCTGCTGAGTAGCTGGATTTTGAAAACAATCAGCATTGCATATTATACACTGTACATCCAACATCCAGCACATAACAACCAAAACCAATGGGTTATCACCTGACATCCTAGCACAAGTGGTTGTAGGTGGACTTGACAAGGGAATTACATCTCTTTATTTAGCTGGTTTTGATTTAGAGAAACTTCTGCTGTCATCCATAAAGCCATGTGGACTTTAAGGGCTTTGCATCTTAATGTAGACCATGGCTGCTCTGGGAATCTTCCATACTGATAAAAGTTTCTTGGTGAAAAAAATTATTCCTTTCACAATTTCTGCAATTTCCTTCCTTAGTCCCTTATTTCATAGTCCACTGAAGACCTATACATGATTCCAGCTGCCCAGAGTGGGAGGCCAGAGTGGGAGAAGAAAGTGTGCTCAGCCTGCTCAGTCCCCCTGGGCTCACACAGCTGAGGAGCACAGCTGGCAGGGTGTCACAGGCTGTGGAGAGGATGACACGTCCAAGAGATTCTTGGCATGTAAACTGCTCCTGACATTTGCCTTCAAGGGCTGAGGATCAGCCACTGTGTGCAAGCGTGAACTAGTCCTTTACATATCAAACACAACACCAACAGAATAAAATGGCCCATAAGTCTCTAATTTTCTAATCAACCACCTCCTACTTCACCTTGGCTGGCATTTTTCCAAAACTGTTTATGCAAATACAAAGGCCCAGGAGGGCCAATCATGTCTTGGAGTGCACCAGGCCCACCCAGAACTGGCCACCCAGGTAAGGGAGGTGATTGTCCTACTCCGCTCTGCACTGCTCTCACCTGAATATTGTGTGCAGTTTGGGGTGCCAAAATGTAAGAAAGATATTAAGCTATTAGAGAATGTCCAAAAGAAAGATATTAGGCTATTAGAGAGTGTCCAAAGGAGGGCCTCAAGGATGGTGAAGGCCTTGAAGGGAAGCTGTATGAGGAGTGACTGAGGTCACCTGGTGCGTTCAGTCTGAAGAGAAGGCTGAGGGGAGACCTCACTGCAGTTACAGCTTCTTGTGAGGGGACGGTTCTTCACCCAGAGGGTGGCTGGGCACTGGAACACGCTCCCCAGGGTGGTAGTCAAAGCCCTAAGCCTGACATAGTTCAAGATGCATTTGGACAATATTGTCAGGCACTTGGTGTGACTCTCGGGGGTGGTCTTGTGCAGAGACAGGATTTGGGCTCTATGATCCGTGTGGGTCTCTTCCAACTCATCTGATTTTGTGATTTTAACACACAAGGCATGTGGGACCTTGTGAGACTTAGAGTGACTACCCACATATATATCAATGAATCTCCCACTGCATAACACACAAAATCTTACAGTCAGTATCAACTAACTGACAAAAGGTAACCTGGGTCACCTCTTCAAAAGCACATTCTGTGTCTTAGAACTATTTGCAGATGATTAATAGCTGTTTCAAGAAGCAGGATTATGACAGCTAGAAAAGAAAGTAAAATGTCTGAATCCATCTTCTAATGCACTTAGAATGGAAATACTGTTCCATATGACAATAAACTCAGTATTCCATTCCTGGTAAATAGCTTAAAACAAGTGTTTTCTGGTTAACTGTTGCTTTCCTAAAATATGTGCTTTTATGTACCATGAAAAACAACCCCATTCCTTCAGCACATCCCCACTAGTTTATCTCAGATGGAGTTCACAGGATAATAACCTGTAACTTCACAAAAGCAGTCATTGAAGCATCTATGCCTCACTTCATGGGAAAGAAGGAATCATTTATGATACAAATAAAACAAGTATAGATATATCCACAGTACAGATAGCTACTAATAAACTCAAATAAAAGAGACTGTTCCTTCCTTCTTACTGAATGTCTTCTAGTGTTTTTTTCAGACATTTCTATTGTGCGATGCAAATATTTGAATGAAACGGAGATTTTCCTTAAGTCAAGGAAGATGTTGGACCCATTCAATAACACATTCTGAAACACTTCATAGTTGGAAGCACTGCTGTATAAGGACGTGGTCCCTTTCTTTACACAGGAGTAATTCCACACTTCTAGGATAAATTAAAAGTTGAATTTTTCCATGCAGAAAATGTGCATGAGATTTTACTTTATATTATTGTTTCCTACACTGCCACAGAACAATTCTGCTGAGGCTAGTTCAGAGTGTTGCCCATTCCAGCACACAGTGGTGAGCCTGTACAACCCCAGAGGTGGGTCACATCTCACATTTACCACTAGAATGACCATATGTGGTTGAGCTGTACAGAAAAAACCAACATAGCTGTCTCTTTGGTCTCTGTTGTAGAGATTGCTCAAGGCCCAGAAACTGACTCTTCCATTTCCACTGTACTTTCCTACACTTCTTACCTTGTTCAGGTAACGTTCATTCATTGCTTTTGCTATTTGTTTTATTTCACAGCGCTGATCTGCATCCCTTTTCCTTTCATTTAACTTCTCTGCCAGTGTCTCAAGTTCTGTAAGAGCCATCTGTAGAGGTAATCTGTCAGGATGACCTTTATTAGTGTTCTTCAACATATCCTGAGGGATAATTATAGAACAAAAAAAAAAAAAAATCCCATTTATTTTCAAAGTCAGGTTCCAAAGATTACAGGATGTACAGTTACCCTACATTCTTTAGTTGAGTACTACTAAAGAATAAGACCAATAAACACCTAATGAATATTCAGACACCACATTGCTTAACTTCCCGAATATCTTAGTAATTCTTCAAAAATATACTGAATGGGATCACATACACTCTTATTTAAAGAACAAAACTATAGAGAAGGGACATAATATAAAACAATCTGGCAATCAGTATTATACTATAATATGTATGTGTCTATAAACAATGATTTAAAATGAAACTTTTCTGATCTTTACTGTCATAATAATATTGTACTTTCTCTATTACTGTTGTTATTCCTCATTAAAACATGGACGGCATACCTGCAATAGTAGAATGAACTGTGGAAAACGTTGGATAGGTTTCATCATTAAACCATACAGTGTAATGCGGTCAGGGCTTGACTCCTGACACTGCTGCAATGCAAAAAAGCCACATTTAATACCAAGAGCACATTTCCACCAGCTACAGAATGAAAGAAAAACATTTCCTAAAAATTCTACTATATTGCTTACATTAATTATAATAAGAAGACCATAAAGATTCCATTTGCTACCAAGACTTCATTTAAAAATATTAAATCTTTTAGAAAAACCTGTCACTATTAAAATGATGGTCTCAAAGAAAACTGAAATATCCTCTGTAAATAAATATAGCTGGGCTAAAGCCACACCAGCAATGCAGCACCTATAAATCTAAACACTTACCTATGGGTTTTTAAGAGGAAACCTAAGAAAAACATCATAATCTCAGTGCTATACAAATAGAGATTTTGATCTTCTTTATTAGAAGAAACAAAGGAAAAAATGTTGATTTATGTTTGTAAAAAAAATTTTAGAATCCATTAATTTCAGTTACCAGGAATGACAGATAAAATCAGACAAATTTCTATTGCATGTGCAAAAAAGCCATAAATGGGAAGGTTAGAGGAAATACTCAATATTAAAAACAAAGAAACTCTAAACGATATTAAACTGGTGTTATGCTTAAATTGCTATTTATTGCTACAACTATCAATTTCACAACAATTTCTTTCCACAGTTATCTATACAAACATCTGTTTTTTTCCAAACAGCAGTAGTGAAGATTTTGACATTCATTGCTGGTGGGAAAAAAAAAAAAAAAAAAGAAGGGAAGTTAAAGAAGTGTTATCTGTCATCAGAGTTTGGCTGTGTTTCTGCAAGCAGAACCAGTGTGGCACTGACAAGCAGTGATGAGAGGTGTGGATTATGTGTCTATTGGAAAAACGTGCTTTTAACAGTAGAACACTGGAGTCTGATCTTCATGGTACTTAAGGCTTCCAAAGTATCACCCTGCACAGTTGTCCACACTCCAGAATGTTGTTAGTTAATTTAAGATCTGAAGACAAACCCCTGCCACCCTTCTCCAGGCAACCTAAGAGCTGCACTAGGTACCCAGTTTTACTGTTTTGTGGACCACTGTAACAGACCTGACAGGGTGATCAGCTCTGAGATGCACAACTCAGTCCAGGATGCTTGGGGACTGAGACAAGCTGAGCTTTCAGACTCTCACCAATGTCACAGACAGCCCAAAAGCCTTGCAATGGATTCTGTGTGCCCTCTGTAAGGTGTCAACCCTAGGAATTCACAGCACTTCTGCTGTGTGTGCCAGGCTCTCCATACACATCATGACAAGCATCATATGCAACAGAGTAGTATGCATGCTGCAAAAAAATCACCAATTTCAATCTCAAGCCAGAAACACAAACTTCAAAATCCAGGGAAACTGTTGTGGAATGGAAATCCAGCCACACTACTCCTCAGAACACAATAAACAAATTAGAATTAAAATAATTTTTAAATTAAAAAGTGGCTTCATACAGTGAACTACTATTTGAAGCTCACGTGATATGGAAGAATCCTAATGTTTAGCCAAATAAAGAAATGCAAACACCAATAAACTGATTTGAATAACAATAAAACTACTGCACACTTCAAAATACATCCCAGATGTTACTATGCCAAAAATACAATACTGGAAGGGCATCATCTGGGGTCTTTTTGTCCCAAACCCACAAAACAGACCTTAAGCCCATAAAAACAGTGAGACAAAATACAGTATCAGCAGTCAAATTTCCTCCCAAATTCTAACTCATACTTTCTTATTTATTGCATATGCACAACTATTTTAAGAATGAATGAACTAACCTTTAAGAAGTCTAAAAAGGCAGGTTTGGTGGCACAAGATTTCTTGAGAATCCCAACTGCTGTACTGAAGTTATTTACATATTCACTGTATGCATCCAACACCATAGATTTAGAAAACTGAAAAGAAAAAAGGGCAAATCCTAACTAAAAATACACAAGACCTCTGCTAGCACAGCTATATAGACCTCTGGCTGTCAGGGACTTGCTCAGAACTAAGGGCTTTGCTTGGCCTAGTGCTGGATATACAGATATACTAGTAATACCCAAAATAACTTTCTGCAGAAGACAGGCTGAAAACAAAAAGATATAACAGCTGTGAATTACAAGAAATGTATTTACAGAAATAGCTTCACCTTGGCTAGAACACTGGGGCAGAACTTGAGGACTATGAGCAATCAAAGGGCATCCACTGAGATTCAAAGTGACAGCTGAGATCCCCTGATTATCCCACTACCTGTCTTCCAGATTAAGTGAATCAGCAAAGTCTCAGGGCCTTCACTCCCTGACTTCAGCTATTAAGGACCTACCAAAAGAGCAGACGGGTTGTGTGGCCTGCAAACAGTCATGGGAATGGTAAGATCACCACCCACTGCCTTCTTGGTAATTTTATCCCTCTCTTTTGCAGAGCTGGTCTCATTAAGACTATCTAACTTGATTCAGTCACAACTAAGCAGGTTTGCTTTAAACAACAGATCTTTAGTAACTATTTCATTTTGGATGAACTGTGATCAGATCTCAGCTCTCTTACAGCAGGCATGAAAAAGTGGTGATTTCCAGCACCTAGGTGCAATAAAACAAAGCATTCAAGCCAGAAGGCAGGCAGCCTCTTCAAGCCTCAGTTTCACGGTGAATGTTTTTCTATCAACCAAGGCCACTTCTTGCTCTCTCTAATTTAAGGCAGTAACTAATTCTGTCCTTTACTGAATGGACTTCCTTTAATGATGGAATAGGGTTTTACAAATACTCTTTATCAGTGCACCATCTCAGTTCAAACTCAGGAATTCAGGACATTACCTCCTGTGGTTTCTTTCTACTTGCACACTACTAGGTATGACTACCCATTTTTTATGAGATGCCGAGCCGCAGTCTCACCTTAATTTTGGTGGGTTTGTGAATCTCTAATTTCTCATAAAAATAAACTGTTTACTTAAACGTCTGAAAGATTAATCAAAGCCTGAAAACTTTTCTCACAATCCTTTTGCATCTGCCAACCGAGCTGAAGACGTGTTGGTGTCAGTTTCCTTATCAGGATAGTACATGCATACTCTGACAGTTGCCGCAGGCATTGGAGAACATGGGAATAAAGCAGCTGAGTTACAAAAGATATGGAGATGGAAAAACAAGACTAAAATAAAACCAGATTATCTGTTCTGACACATTTGCTTACTGAAGCAACAAAGACATCACCAATCATTTCAACAGAGTCCCACTCAGATACACGACTCGCCAGCGCAATCTGGAACATTGAATGGCACTGAAGAATTTCCTTAATTCGATAAAAGACCATTTTAAGTTTTCTTTCACTCAGTAATTTTGGTTCCATCTCTGAAAGGGGCTTCTCATATTGCTGTGGGAAAAAAAAAAAAAAGGCAAATTGATTTAAACAAACAAAAAACCGGACTCCTATAAGCAAAGAAAAAACTTATGCAACAGTACACACACACACAAAATCACTGAACATCTGGCAAGAAGCATCTGTAGCAAAATTTGTGTTAGTCATATGACAGACTCTTTAATGATCTTTAATGATTCTTTTTCAAATAGTTAAAATTTTAAAATACAAAAAATATTAAGGTACCTCCAGGATTCTTTTGAGAGCATCCACGTAATTCTTCTCACTATCAACTACAGAGCCCAAAATATACCTTCTCACAACCTGTTGAAACAACAAAGTTTTGTCCAAAGCTCTAATCAGGTAACACATTCATTATAGTTGGAAATGATGATGATAAAATTCTCACATTAATAAAACAAAATAAATATAAAGCAATTTCAATACTGGAACTGCAACAGAATAATACTGTACCTATTCAAAAGTAATTAAATTTACTATTACTCTAAAAGCACTTATTTTAAAGAACACAAAATTATTCTATCAATAGCTGTATTTTTTTTCTGACTGTCATAATTCCAAGCGTTGCTTTTAAAACTTGTGTTTTGACTTTGGCATTCAACAACACTTTCAGGCACCTGGTGCAATTTTTAGGGCTGTCCTATGCAGGAGCTGGACTGCAATGATCCTAGTGATCTTCCAAACCATGATATTCTATAATCCTATGTATCTTAAATGTATATATGTAGGCATTAATGGAAACAATCATAGGTATAAGATGATGTTGGCTACTTCAGTGATTTGCTACAACAAAATAGGTAAGTTTTCAAAAATCAGCCCTAAATTTTATTTTTTAATAGGTTTTACAAATTTATTTGGAGCAACATGAAGGGCAAACAAGTAAATACTAATGGCCTGTTAAAGTTAAGGCCATATAAACTATATCACTGAGAAAGTATCCAAGTCAGCATTCTCTTTTGGGCATTACCATGCACAAGTGAAAACCCCCATGCTATCTGTATTTATATGCATTGACAGAGTAGTACAAGCTTCAGGAAAAGCTACCATATTTCATGCTAAACTACAGGCTATTTATTACACCGCCTTCTCCACCTTCTGCTTCTGTAATTCAGCTGAAATACACTTTGTATGTACATGCAGGTGGCAGGACAGGAAGGACTGGAGAACCAATCTGGTTTAGCATTTAAGCTTCTTGCCATCAATTAGATTTCTTGTTGGTTATAAGGATTTGTTTTCACCCAAATCCATCTCCTAATCCAGCTCATCCCAGAGTTTTCAAAAGGGGGACTGTGAGGGAGAAGACAGGAGAGGATCAAACCACTTTCCATAACTACAAGAGAAGGAAAAAACTGCTCATTTTGCTATTTTAAAATAGCCTAAATGACCATGAAACTCCAATCTCAGGTTTGCTTCTTTCTGCTCAAGAACCCCACAGCCTCCTGCCTCCTTCACCATCACTGCCTTTAAATTCTCCACACTTGCATTTTGCATTATTAAATGCAAGTTGTGTGAGAATTTTCTTTCAGGTACTAGCATTTCAAAGGAGGACCTCAAAATTATCTGAGGCTTTGCTTAAGATATACACAGCAAAATTAGTTTTGTCTAATCTGTGTTTAGAATGGATTTAGCAGTGTCTTATTTGGTATAGCGGATCAGCGGCTCTGGTGAAGAATACTAATCCTACTTTTAGTCACAGTTCATTCTTCTGAAAAGAACAAACACTATAGAAATTAAAATTTCAGGCCCTATAACACACAAAAAGAATACTTAATAGTGGCTTCAGGTTATTGCAATAGATATGAGCGCCAGCCCCAGCACTTGCAGGCACCAGATTTAAACAGAAGCCATCGTGCCACCTGCTGTTTGAAGCCAGCAAGTCCATAGAGCAGCTCTGCTGTGACAAGGCACCCGGGCTGGAAGGGGGTCCTGGCCTGGGGAGCCCAGGGCTGTGACTCCTTCCCACAGCCAGGCTGTGCTGGCCCTCATGAACTGCTCTGGTGTTTGTGTGCACCCCAGCCCACCAGAGCCCTGCTGACCAGGAGCCAACCTCCCCCACACAGCTGCTGCACTCCTCCAGTGTGGCGTCACCTCCAGATGTGCACTGCAGCTGGCAGCCAGATTACTCATACAGGCTCTAAATGCCAGATGTGCCTGCTCCTGAGGGACAGCACTAACACTGACCATCCGCTGTACTTTGTACCATGGACTCACTGAGCATGGTGTCCTCACCTGTTTCCCACCCACCTTTTAGTGCACCCATAGAGACCGTATCTCACCTACAGGAGTACAGGAATACTTCGGGAGACAGCTGAAAGCCCTGCTAAGGCAGAGGTAATTGACACACTTTGCTCCTCTCTGCCCATAAAATCACCACAATCACCCCTCAGTCACCTCAAAGGGGCTCAAGCTGGTCATGCACAAATGGACTCTGGTCCATCTATGTTGATTTTTCCCCACTCATTCTCCTGCCCTACTGAGTGCAGACATAGCTCCCAAGAGCACGTGCTCTATCACTTTTGCTGGGACTGAGGTGTGGCCAGACTCAATTCTCCTTCTTGTGGGTGAGAGTGTGATACTTTTTCCCAGTCTTCTGATCACTCTGATCTTAGACGACTGAGAAAGGCCTTACTCGCAGCATCCTTATATCCATCCCATCTGGTCCCACAGACACCTGCATGTCCAGATGGCCTCAGCTGCCCCAGTTGCAGACTAGGCTTCACCCCAGCAGACCTGTCTCTGGGCTCATGGGCTGAGTTCTGAGGACAAGACTCACCAGTAAAACCCAAGGCAAAGATCTTGACCCTTTATCACCAGGTTTGTGCCCCACCAAGCAGCATAGTATGTTTTTCTCAGCTTCCTTTTGTTTCCAGTGTACATACCAGAAACTCTTCACTGTTGCCCCTCACACCTCACTAGCTCCAGCTGAGCTTTGGCTTTCCTAACTCCATTCCTGCCCACTTGGACAGCCCCTCCTGGGCAGACGAGCAATATTTGTCATGACTTACACAACTATTACCCCTTTGTTCCAAACTACAAGCACTCTGGGGTTTTTTTGCAAAAGAGGATAAACTTATTTGTACAAAACTATCCCAGTGAAACTCAAATTCCTATTTGGAAAGAAGGAAAGAGCATTCAGACTGATGCTGAAATCTCACATTATAATAAAATCTTACAGTAATGTAACACAGTTTGGTAGTTGCTTTGTTACAAGATTTACACTTCACTGTGTTAAACACAAGAGTTTTCATCCTAGTAAAAGGTAAAACAAAACAAAACAAAAAAAATCCCCAAAATATATAGCCCTCTCCTCAATTGCCCCTTAGTTTGGTTTTTTGCTCATTTTCTTAAGGTACTGACCAACTAACTCATGACTTGACACCATAAGAAGCTAAAAATTCTCATGCTTTTAGTTGTCTTAAAATACAGTAACATGAACCCAAGAGATTTATTTTCAGCCGAAACTTCTTAACTGATGCTGATTTCTGTATTTTTCAATGCGATTTCCACAGTGACTATACAGTTTGAGGTGGAGAACAGCAAAATGAATTTGTCTGTAGACTTGACTTTACTGGGGATGATTTTTTTTTAACCAAGAAAAACCTTTAGATTCAAAGAGCATACAGGATATTCGCTGCATTTAAAATAGAAACCCCAGAGCACCTGGAACAATGTTTTCTGCTTCAATAAAAATGCTTTAGCTCTCTTCTTTTTTTTCACTCAAAACCATCACATTTAGTTTAAGTGTTCAGGTAGTGAAACAATATAGTTCTTATAGTTCAACCAGCATTTTGCACCTCTGCGTGAATTCAGGACTGACGCAACTATATGCACCCACACCAATTTTCAAAAAACTAGTTTAGTTATTCAGTTCTGAATCTGATGTCCACTTAAGTAAAATGCCAATATGTTTGAAGACCAAAGGCACCTAAGAGCCTTCAGTGCAGAGCAGAAGGGGAGAAAAAAGGGGCAGAAGACCATATTTCCTAATGCTTACTACCTGCTGCTGTGATAATCCTTCAGGCATAGGAGTCATAATTGCTTCTGTATGCACACAGTCCACATCAATAAATAAATTTAGCTCTTCTTCTTCCAGACAAGATGATCTATGATCTACAAATAAATAACCAAAATGTCAGCTTCTATATGTGGATTGAAAGAAGAAAAAAGCAAAACAAAACCAAAAAAGCAAAGACCCTATCATCCAAGCACAGAAATTATAAATTTTCACTTAGCAAACAAAAGAAATTTCCTGGCACTTCTGTATTATCTGTGAAATCACATGAATGTTACCACCAATAGGCACTCTGATACCGAACATCTTTCAAAGGCATTCTAATATGCCACAGTTAAAGACAGCCTAAGCATCTTTTGCTTGATCTCTACTCCCTCCTCTCAGCCAGGAGAATGGGGCTGTCCAGAGGGCAGGACATGACAAGTTGGATTAAAGCACTGCAGCTCCAGGGCCAGCAGTTTTTAAATAAATGATCCCTAGGAAGAAAATGAAAACACATATATTATGATCCAGCTAAAAAAAATTCCATACACCCTTCTATGGCTGAAATGAAGTAGCCAAATTAACCAAAATGTTTGCTTTCATCAGAAAGGAGTGAGGGATTCTGCATTGCTCTGTGGGTAAAAATTTCACTGAAAAAGCACCACCGAAGCGCACTGATAGGTGGCAGCACACAGCCAGCCAAACAAGAAGATTACGAGGAAAAGAGACATAAAGAAAGAACAGTATGAGAAACTGTCTTTGAACAAAAAGAGAAATAAGGGAAGCAGACCTGATGGCTGGGGGAAACTTGTGAGTTTAGTTAACAAATTCTTCACTAGCTCCCTGCTGATTTGGAAAGTGGTTATGGGATTCAGCCATCCACAGATACACTGTGTCTGCAACCTAACCTCTAAAAATGTAAGAAGAAATGCCAGGTCCATTGTAACACTGCCCTGCGGATCATTTTCATATGTTCAATATCAAGAAGTTGAGGATACACCGCATTTTGTGTACCTTTCTATATTCAATCTGTGAATTAAGTTAATTGAGAAGCAGTCAGGTCATGACAGAGATGTAAGGTGTGCCCTGGCCCATACAGATAGGATGCAACCTCTCTCAATAAAAATATTTTGTTCCATCCTTGTGGTTTTAGCTTCCTAAAATTGCAGTTTTATAAGCTCTGAAGTTACTGTCATTTATTTAGTTGGGCAGAAACTTGAGCAGAAAGATATACTATCTCTCAGATTTATCCTGAAAAAGAAACAAGTTTAATTTACTACCACCTGTCTCTTGAAAAAATTACTTGTGGACAGCTGCTGCCAAGGCTCATGACAAAGGACTGTCACTTGCTCTCAGCTAAAAAACACAAATACTTCTGTGGATTTTTGATTTTACATCACTTTCTGTTTTCCCAACCCTAATACAGCTTTCATCAAAAATCGTCAAACTGATTAGGCAGTAGTCTTTTCCCCTACTTTCACTCTTAAGCACAGAAAGCATTTCTCCTTGCCTTACAGGGACAAACTTTTTATAATAGTCAACTACTTCTCCACTGAAAACCATGTCTTAACAGCACATTCTCCTGACATTCAAGAGTGATTTGATGGATAGACCTGGACAGACTTAGTAACTGTGCTGGTTTTGGCTGGGGGAGAATTAACCTTCTTCACAGTAGCTAGCATGGAGCTACATTTTGGATTTGTGCTGGACACAGGGTTGATTATATAGAGATGTTTTTGTTAATGCTGAGCAGGGCTTGCACAGAGCCAAGGCCTTTTCTGCTTTTCATACTGCCATGCTGGTGAGGGTGCTGCAGGTGCATGGGAGGTTGGGAGGAGACACAGCCAGGTCAGGTCACCCAAACTGACTAAAAGGATATTCCAGACCATATGACATCCTGCTCAGTATAAAGTAGGAGGAAGGAGTAGTAAGGAGAGGGGATGTTTGGAGTGATGGCGTTTGTGTCCCAAGTAACCTCTGCGTGTGATGGGACCCTGTTCTCCTGGAGATGGATAAGCACCTGCCTGCCCTTGGGAAGCAGTGAACTAGCTCCTTGTCTTTCTTTGCTTGTGTGTGGCTTTTATGTTCACTATTAAACTGCCTTTATCTCAACCCACAAGTTCTCACTCTTACCCTCCTAATTCTCTCCCCAGTCCCAGCAGTAGAGGAGTGAGTGAGTGGCTGTGTGGGGCTTGGCTGCTGGCTGGGGTTACACCACGACAGTAACTTAACATCACTTCCATACTCCCATCTACCAGTACCTAGATCACACTGCTTGGTGGGATTTTTTGTTACTGTTTTTAAGTTGACCCTTCTCGGTGGTCCTCAGGTCACTCAGGTTCTTGCCCCAAACAGAAAAAAATGGTCAAGATGCACTGACCATACTGTTATCTGAACTGAGTATTACACCATACATTTTTGATATCTATCTGATTTCTTGCATCTAGCTCTCAGTTCCCACTACACAAATTTACTAGGCCATTCATCTTCTTTCTCAGAAATTACTAGAAAATGTAACAAAGAGAAACACTGTAAATAGCATTTACCTTGAGAAATGAAAGATTTTGTCCGAATGAAGGAACGACCCTTCTTCACAGCTGCTTTTGTCTTTTCAAGTCCATCTTTGGTACCTTCTCGAGCAGCTCTCATAAGCTTTTGCATCTGTAAGATAAAAAATATAGTCTACATGTTCAGTGAATAATAGGAAAACATTTGAGCCTTCACACTTTTAGGCTATCAATATCATCCAAAGTCAAAAGAATATATAAGTAGAGAGAACCAAGAAAGCTCAGAGCAGAGCTCTTGTATTTCAAAATAAAATAAAAATTGGAGACAAGGACTTACATCACAGAAATACGGTATGCAAGTCTAAAAGAGCAGCAATGCTTAAGAATCCTTCTGCATTCAAACAGAAACTTTATTAAATAGTCTCAAATCTTATGGAACAAATACCTACTACTCACAGGTCATTAACAGCCAGAGGTCTTGTCCATCTTTCAGTGTCCCAATAACTCTTCCAAAGTATTTCTGACCTAAAGATAATCCCCTAGACTCAGTTATATATTAACTATATTCTTAAACAAACACTCTTATTAAGGAAAAAGTTACAACTAATAACTTCATTCATTGAAGAAATACATTGATTTAATTAAAAATGCCATAATCTTACAGTACACTACTACACCCAAGTGAAATTTCATGGAACAAAAAAAAAAACCAAAAGATTTTGCTTTGCTGGAAAATGTTTATTAAAATACACTGTTTTGTACTTATTCGTCCCAAAATATCACCACAACAAAACCTCCCCCTGCTACTGTCAGAACACAAACAAAGCTGTCTTGCTGCAATCAGGCAATTTCTGGGTCTGAGATTGAAGCTTTTAGCAAAAACCCAGTTTTTTCATACCTGCTCCATTCAGAATGGAGAGCAGGGAGATTCCAAATTTGATCCTTTGTGGCTGCAGAGCTAAGGCTAGGCTAGCCCCATGGAGCCAAGGTCTCAGAGGGGCACTAGGGTTGTACACCTGGCTCACACTCTGGGATAAGGGCACCAGTCAGTAGGGGAAGACAATGCCCTATCTCATTTTCTGAGACTGTTAACATTTAAAGTAAGCAGTAAGCATGAGGAAAGGTCCTTGACCAAGTATTTTTAAGACTATAGCAATATTAGAGTCTTTAATTTAAGACTGCACAATAAAAATTCAGCACATTCAGAATTTATTTCATGCAAATTATTGTCTACTTTTTCAACCTATTAATAAAAGGCAACCTTGTCTGTGTTGGAAAAACAATTATTTAAATGTAGCCAGTTACAAAAATCAGCTACACTACCTTCAGCTCATGTTTTTGCTTTAGTTGCTGAATCTCTACTGCTCCCACAGTGTTTGACATCAAATCTTTCATCTTTTTTTCATAATGCTCCTTTAAACGTGTTAGGTCATGAGAAAGCTACAGTGTATAAAAAGACACAATCTTTTCAAAAAGTAGTGAAAAATTCACACTAAAACACTCACATAAATCATGCACATTGCCCCATCTATATACTGATACAAAGACAACTAAGGGAAAACTAAACTATCACTGAGGGAAAACTATCACTGAGGGAAACTCCAGTCCGAGGAAGGGACCATCGCTCCTGGGCACTGCTGAACTCCACCAGGTGCTTTTCTGTAAAGACAGGGGCAAAGCCACTTAGACTAAGGTAACTAAATTGCTGTATATATTAATTGCATTGTGACTATCTCTTAAAAACCACATGGAAACAATACATCAGCTTTAACCATAAGCATTATTCACTGGAGCACAAACTCTAGTCTGAATTTCAGACTATCCTCTGAAAACTGAGAGACTGAAGAACCGGTGGAGATTGCTGGCACCTGAGAATATGGAAACTGACAGGGCAGTGGGTCAGGTAAAGAGATACTAACAGGATTCATGTTCTTGTACTTTCCATATGCATCATAGCCTCGTATGAACTTGGGTGTAATCATCTCGTACATGAATATATTCATTTGCAAGGTAAGGAAATGATCACAGAGAAAGGAATGCTCTGGAATACTAACTACCATTTGTTAAACATTTTGACAAAGACAGACAAAAGAGGTTAAAATGCAACCAGGAAAGAAAAAAAAAGAGGAAAATATTTGGTATGCCCTATAATAGAAGTACAGTGGAAAACCCCTCAGCTTGATATCAACAGAGTTATTTGGCAAGAGATCAAAGCCTCAGGAAAGAGAAGGCATACTGAGTTGAAAACAAAGCGACAGGCCCAGCACATAGCTCCACTTGGCTGGGTCAGGATGTAATTACCTCTAACATGATGATTCTGGCATTACAGCAGAATAATGAAGAATAGCATCTGGTTCACAGACAAGAAATTTTAACAGTACAAAAATCTTCCCTTCTTAAAGTAAATTAGTAAATAAATAGAATAATAAGAATCATAATGAAAAGGTGACCTTGAGGGAAGTCATACCAGCACTTAAAATTAAAAATCCCACCTCCAGCCTTGCCATACTTTTCAACTAAAACTAAAATTATAAGTAGGGCAAGCCCCTCACAGGCTCTGAAAGGCTATAGGAGGCAATTTACACTGGGAATATACTGTAATATCCATCACAAGACCTGAGGAGAAGTGAATATTAGTGCAAGGAATGGATACAGAGAAAATGTGCACAAAGAACAGCAGTGTCTGCCCATGTTGAAGTGCCAGTGCAGGGAGGGCTGGGGTTGGTTTTTCGGGTTGTTTTTTGTTGTGTTTTCTTGGTTGTTTGTTGGGGGTTTTTTTCAGCAGTCCTAAATAAGTTTCTTTCCTCACTCTACCAAAACCTTTCCCTAATTTCCTGATTTCTCCATCTCTCAGCAACCCATCCAGGTGCAGGAGCCTCTCTGACTTTTCCATCCGCCAGCTTGAGTGTTCCTCACCTCCTCACACCCATCCTCACAAGGATTCCCAAAATCTTTTGTCACTGGCCTGAAAAAGCCACCTGCAGGGCAGTACCAAAGGGCACACTCCTCTTCTGTCATCAGTCCTCAGTCTCTTGCTCAGACACTCTGTGCCTGATCCCAGCACAATCACATTCAACCACGGCCAACAGTTTTTCATGACAGATCAAAGTATAATTTTGAGCATTCCAAAAAAACGGCTTTAAACCTTGCTTTGTTCACATATGTAAATAGATTCTTATGACTATGGCCAAAGCTGAAGGTAGGGATAGCAAGAGAAGATTAAAAATAAATAAGTAAGCCAGCAGTTATGTTAAGGTTTCCACACTCACATGCAAAGTGATTTCCTAGTCTCTTCCAAGGTATTTAGAACTAAAAAAATAATCAAACTCAGTTTTTTCAGTCTTGTTAAAAAAAAACCTCCCAAACAAAGAGCTGCAACAGCTTAAGATCGTTCTAGTCAGAACAAAACCAAGACAAAAACAGAGGACAAGCACTCAGCTTACAAAGTGCAGATTTGGGTGGGCTCAAGTCTTGCAGTCAATTGCTCACTCCCTGATTTCCATAGGGGCAGCAAGGATGGAGGTGAGGGGAGAGCAGATAACATGTACTGGAGGGAAACAGAGACAGCAAGGCTTTTATTCTCATCAAGTTAAGAAACCTGCAAAATGAAAATAAAGGTCCTATGAAGTAACACCCTGTCTGAAATAACAACCTGCACATTCCAGCCACAGGGTGCTGAAGCAGCTCACAACACACAGTTGCCAAGTGGCTCCTGGGGGTCTGTCCCTAGTCAGCACACACTGGGGAGCCTCTCACAAAGAGGGTGCACAAGGGAAGAAGTAGAAGAGCCAAGGCAAAGAGAAAGCAAGAGCCTGGAGCTCTCTCCCTGTGCAATGGGAGCGATGCAGTGAGGACAGGCATCTGTGTCACCTGTGCCACCTCTGTCTTCCTGCCTCCCGCAGAACAGATGGAGCCAAAGGTACTAGACCTGAGAAGCGTCACACATGGATCATTTTAATCATGACACCTCTCTTCTCTCCTAACAAGTGGAATTCTCTTTGATTTCAAAAATCTTTTACTTTCAGAAGTCTTTTAAGCTCAGTTACTTTCAAACAGGCAAACTGATGCAGATCTAAGACAGAAAGACAGACACGGGCAAAGAGTTCTGTGACTTTTGAGCACCTAAAGATCCCAAAACTTCAATTCCTGTCAGGCTTGTCCCCATTTATTCTTCACATTATTTTCCACACTTATTTACCACTTAGACTAATCCAGCAACTGCAAAAGAAGAGAAGGTGAGGAACTGCCCATAAGCAAAAATAATCTCATTTTTAATTTTTATCCAATTTGAGGTTTTTCTTTTTTTTAAGAAGTTTCTGTTTAATATTTTCATCTTTTGCCTGTTAAATTTTGTTATGTACTGTCACCTCCACACTGATTCATATCTCCTTTACAAAGATGTTGTTGGCATTTGAAACTGAATCGAGGAAAAAAAAGAAATACAGGTGAGAAAGGCAAGTGTTGGAAACCAGGATAACCTCAATGACTGAACAGCACTGCAGGATACATACATGTCTCTTGTGGTTGCCTCGCAAAAAGGAGCTGGGAATTCCATTTTTACACTCAGAATCACTCTGTTCTTCATAGCTTTCAAACTCACTTGAACTCCACCCATATTCCAGTGAGCTGTTTCCGCCATCATCACCATTTTCAACATCATCATAAATCATTTCCTCTGCAAGAATTAAACCAAAATAAAAAAAGCTACACTGAAATGTATGTTTGTTCGAACACCAAAAAACTTGTTCAGGATATGTAATAAAGAATTGTACAGACTTTTGTATGCGTATTAAAAATTCTGAATTAAATCCAATATTCAAATAGTGGATTGTCTTTGTTGAAACAGATACCAAAAAAGGACAGTGTTATGGGTCCACACCATGATCCTTTTAGAAACATGTGCTAATCAAAGGACACTGCTCTGTCCAAACCCCACAAAATGATTTGGAACTTCAAAGGAAGTTTAAACTATAGCTGTGAATGCACATCTGCACTGAGAAGCATCATCCTTCCATTTGTAAGCTTCCCATTTGTCCGTAGGGACATCAGCTCAAATGAAAAATGCTAAAAAATTGCAAGAATCAAATGAAAATGTCACTACTTCCAGCAGAACGGATCAGAGCAAAGTAGCAAGAAAGGTGTTACACAATGGTGTTTTATGACTCATCACCACTGGCCACTGGAAGTCTCCCACACCTGGCAGTTACCTTGCTCATAATTTACTCTAAAAACTTGAAGTATTAACCTTTTCAAGACATAACCTTTTCAAATATATATTGCAAAGGCTGACCAAAGTATCTCCTGTTAAAGACACAGGTCTTTCCATTGGCACACATGTCAAGAACATAAAACTTACTCAAAATAAAATGGAAAATTTAGAGCAAATTGCTCATCAGGAAACAGGAATGAACTCCACCTGCAGCACCATTTGTCATTACAAGTACAGATGTGTGGACACTTGTCATGGTACAACACTTCTGCCAGGAATCACTATTGTCAGAGGTTATGATGCAGCATTTACAATTAAATGTCTCCTATTAAATTCAGGAAGCAGCAGCTGTGGTCTTATTTTAAGATTGGCGTTTCATTTAAACAGAGAAAAAATATGTACTCAAAAGAAAAGCTGACATGTTTTACACATCCATCTCAACCCTGGATTTTAATATTAACATTAATTAATTTTTTTATAATTACCACTAGAGGATTCTAGTCTAATTTGGAAGATTCAGATTTTAAAAAAAATAAATTTAATGCCCATGCATATCAAGGCTGTCCTTAAAACATTGTTACTGAGAAGAGATCTTAGTGGTAATCTAGCACAATGAGTAATTTAAAAGAACCATCACAGTAAGTCAAAATAAATCAAGACTCATGCTAGTCTAACTCCTGTGCTATCAGCTTTGGGGCAGGATTTACCCCATGACTGGGTGAATTTATCTTGTCCATGTTTTAATGTAGATTGTCTGACTGAAACTTTTTTTGGAATAGTTGCATCTCCCTGACAAAATACACAAATAATGAACATCAAGATCGTGAATGTATGAAGATGAAACTTCCCTTACTACCTGTTCCCTCAGAATCTTTCAAGGTCTTTGGGGACAAAATGAAAATCTAAATTTTAATCTTATGGGTGTCTTATGGGTTAAGCTAAAGATTCTGACCAAAATCCTCAGCAGAGCTTTGCTCCATATCCCCTATCCCACCTAGCTCAGCCACCTGGGCCAGGTGTACATGTTTCCTGGCTGATCAGCAACAGCAGAAAGATGTTTCTGCTCAAAGTAGCACTGAGGGAACTTCCAGTAATACAAGCATTCAAGTCATGAATGTAACACAGTACTTTCCAATAATAAAAGAAAAAAAAATCAGTAGTAATTTGTAAAACACCTTGCTTGAACACTACTAAGAACAAGAAACGAAACTGTTAAAGCTTTAAAGATTAATGTGGTTTTCACACAAGAAAGCTTAAGTGTTTTCTTGATCCATTAACAATTTCAGTATCAAACACCTACACCCTCTGAGAGCCATGATGACTAAGATGCTGAGCTCCCAATAAGCCAATTCACTCGAACACAAAATCAGTCAGTAGCAACTAATCTTTAAGCAGACTTCACTATACCCAAAACCTGCAAAACAAACCTCAGCAAGAACTCAATGAAATATGTTTCTTGAGCCCTAACTCCATCATTTCCAGTAAAGGTAAAATCTTGACTCCAACAAGATTTGAAATCTCTACTTTGAGATCTATTCTGCCCCCTCCAAACATGGTCACAAACCATCAGGAGTGGACCACTTCAAAGCTGAAATAAAACATTTCTGTAGAGTCACAATCAGGATGGTGAACAACCTCTCTGGACCATCTCTTCCATCTATCAATCA
This sequence comes from Illadopsis cleaveri, assembly GCA_013399915.1. Taxonomy (NCBI): domain Eukaryota; kingdom Metazoa; phylum Chordata; class Aves; order Passeriformes; family Timaliidae; genus Illadopsis; species Illadopsis cleaveri. The sequence goes on from VXBB01001703.1 coordinate 170,877, forward strand.
TTATACCTTGAAGGGGATTTTCAGGGAAAGAGCTTCTCTCTATAACCATAACAATGATACATTATCATACATCATTTAACTATTTAGAACACCTTTTTCCTAACTACCTTGCCTTGTTGAGGGCACTACAGCTACAACACCCAACACTGTAATTCTCTAATATGCAGAATACTCAAGCTTTTGGAACAGTATCTATAAAGCAAAGCAGAATTCAACTTCTGAGAAAAGCAGTATAGGAAACCTGCTGAGATAGTCTTTTAAGTGTTAGTATAATTCTGAACTTTCTAAGACCTATTGACAATTATTGACACAATATTAATTCCATTTACATATATTTTAGGTACTTAACAAACATATTTGTTTAGTACACATGCACATAATTCTGTTTTACATTGCTTTCAGCGTTACAAAAACCTCAAACCTGGTTCAGAGTCTGAATCTTCTCTTGGCACATCATCATAAATAACTTCATCCGGGTCTAAAACCAAGACAGAAAAAAAACAAACAAACAAAAAACAAATTAGAAATTTCCTAAAATTTGAATGAGACCAAGTGTTTAAGAGGCATTTGAACAAAGCCCTTAACATGCTTTTAGCTTTTGGCCAGCCCTGGAATGGTCAGGCAGTTGATATGCCGTAGGTCCTCTCCAACTGAAATATTCAATTGTATTTTAAAGAATTTTGGTTATATTGGCATATTTAAATACAATGGAGATATGACTCACTCACCACTAGCATTTTGCTTGCATATCTAGTCATTCAAGTATTGCAATAATGCATAAAGCAGTATATGGTATTTGTGAAATTTCAGAGTTTTATCTGCATTGCTTATGATGACCTTTGGTAGCCTGAAAACAAAACTCCACTTCAAAAGCCAGTGTTTCTTCTCCTTCTTAGAGAAGTATGGTATGTTCTGTGCCTGTTGAAGGCTGCTCATTGCCTTACTGAATAGCTGTAGAAAAGCTGAAATTGACTTTTTAAAAAGAACCAAAACTAAATAATGTAATGATCATCATAGTACATTAAGAGGCAGAATGTCAACGCAAATTCTTCAGTCACTTCACGAAAAATGTAAGATGAACTTCCAGCCCAGTGGGAACTGCTGAGAACAGGCAGGATAACCTGTTCTCAAACCACACAGTCCCTGTTCTGTTAAAATGCAGCTTCCAGCCAAGAATCAACAGTACACACCAAGACAGTGGCAATTCCTTCCCTTCCACCTCCTCCAAGGATTTATTTGCCAACTACTACACAAAAAGAGCAATTTCAAATAAAGTTGCAAATCAGACTCTGAATTGGAGCTTATTTCCACTGCACATGCATTGATGGAGCCAAATGACTTCCATAACACATGATTCCACAGACTCCAAAAGGGGGAAAAGTGAATGTTAACTTTATTCTAAAATACAACTTTATTACACTGTTGAATGTTCTAACTGGTACAGCTTGGTCCTGTAAACCTGTCTAAAAACACACATCAGAAGTGAACACGGATATTCCCATAAAATCTGCTTGTGCACACAGACACACACATACTGCTGATCACAGCTTGAAACTAACCACCTTCCACAGCTGTACTTCAGTGCTCACTTGTACTTACTTTCCATCCATGCTGTATTTGCAGGATCTGCAACCCATTTGGCCAGGGCATCATCCTCTCTCTTGGTCTGGTTATCTTCACTTGAAAAAGAGGCCATAAAATAAAAGAACTAAAAATTACATCACAATATTTTTAAGCATCTATGAAGACAAGGCAGTAAATATCTTTCTGCCTTCTAGTTTCCACTCCAAGGCTGCTGATTACTCAAAAATGTTGCTTCAGTACATAGTTGGGTGATGAATAATCTATTCTATCTATTAGCCTGACAATTTTAGTCAAAAAATTGAAAACACTTTCTTTACAATCTTAAAAAATACTCCACTTTCGAGTTCATCTATCAGAACACAGAAAACTCTCTCTGAAACAGTGAAGCAAGAGCTTCTTTTTCATAGTAAATAGGACTAAATACATTCTGGGTTACACCAGGAGCCATCAGGCAAAGCTGTTCTCCTCCTCCACCTGGTGCCATTGAGGCTGAACATGTAGCAGCACATCCAGTTTTGCCTTCCCAACACTTCCCTGCTAGAGAGATGTGGAGAAATTGAGGCTACCTCTGGAAAGATGTAGAGAAACTGAAGTCAGGGACAAAAGCACATGGTTTGCAAGGAAGGAGATAAAAGGCATAGATATCATTTAGATAGGTGAAAAGCATGTTATGGGGTGATCCAAGAGCAGCTACAACTATCCAAAAGATAGGTGATGGAATCAGGGTTTTGGTTTTTTGGGNNNNAGAGTGGTTGTTGAATTAGGGTTTTTGTTTTTTTGGTTTTTTTTTTTTTTGGTTTTTTTTGGGGTTTTTTTTTTTTTTTTTTTTAATGCCACACGAAGGGGGAATGATGAACAGACAGCCCACTGGAAGATTTGGTTTGGACATTTGGGGAGGTAGGGGGGGACAAAGGGTAGAAGGGAAGGTAGCATAGCAGTGAAGACTGCTCAGGGAAGCTGCAGCATCTCCATCCTTAGAGGGTTTGAAGGCTCAGCTAGCAAGGCCACAGTTGATCTGATGGAGTATTGGCATTGGTCCTGCTGAAAGCAGCAGGCTAGACAAAATCTGCAGCAATCTGTTGCAGCTGACATTGCCATCACTCTGTAAAAATTCAACCCAGTGTCTTAAAAATCTCACGCATAGTTACACACACTGGTGCTGATTTTAGTACATGATCAGAATCACAGGACTAAGAAAGGGAAAAAAACCAAACCAACAAACTTGGAAGCATCACATAAGGAAAATAAAATACTTATCAAATGCCAGCTTTCTTAGGAATTAAGTTTTTACAAATCATTAAAACATGATGAACTGGCAATCACCTATTCTGAGGGTCCTCCAAGTTTACAGAATTATAATGACATTCTTCAGTTGCTGACTGTGTACCTGCCAAGTAGAAAAAAAAAAAATGGAAAATGCTTGCAATAACATGTCAGTTAAGCTCAAATGTCAAATTGCACATTTTAGCATAAGAAACTGATTTTACTAGCTCATTGCTAAAGAATAATCTCCTTCTTTGCAATAGTTTTATTCTTACATGTGTTTAAAAAAAAATGAAGTTTCTTCACACCATGCATTTTTGAAAATTAAGTAATTCAAAGACACAGTCATTAGTAAGAAGAGCTGTTAAGAGGAAATTACAATGCCCGATGCATTTAATTCTATCTCTCAAACATAAATTTCTCTACAGGTAATAAGGACCACACAAACATTCGCTTTCACTTGACAATATTTCTAATGGTGGTAAAAATCAAAGGCTGGAATAAAGGCTGGAAGTACAGAAGAATTGCTGCCTAGCTAAAGAAAAGTATATTCAAAATACAAAAATGAAAAGGCAGGGTATGGGGAGCTTTCTTTTCTTAGTGTCTTGACACTAAGCTGTCAAATTTCTCAAGTCTGGTTACAAAATGGATATCTTGTTTCTATAGTAATCCACAGTTATTGCCCTTTCTAGTTTTCTCTTCTGTCTTAAAATTGTGCTAGAAGACAGAGAATTAATCAAATCGTCACGGGAAAAATTCCACAGCAACTCTAAATCCATGAGAATTGAAAAATAAACAAATAGAAATGCATATAGAAAAGGCAAAAGGGAGAGGAATTTTGCCAGGATCTAGAAAAAACAATAAAAGGTATGAGAAGAAACCATTTGGCCTGAACACTGAACTCTGGATCTGGAAATTATTTCATTACGTTAAAAAGGAATTAGCATTAATCGTACTCACCCAGGCTGAGTGAGTATATTTCACTATACAGGAAAGGTACCTGAGATTACCCAAGGATTCCCCTTCAAATAAAGCCAGGTGTGTGAATACAGTACCTTCCTCATCCACAGAAAGGCTGCGTATGATGACAGGACTGGAGTAGGCTGGCAGTATCAGAGGGAGGTTGGAGGGCACGGCATAGCCACAAGGCACCGGGACAGAATAGCCACCAGACAAGTTGGGACTTGCACATTCATCTTGAGGGCTTGGTTCTGGTGATGAGGATGGGTCCTTATCTTGGATTGGGGAAATATTTATGACTGAGTAGGGATTTACTTTGGCTGGAGTGCCTTCTGCAGCAGGTTCTGATGTTTGCAGCTTCTCACTGTTTTCTGAATTATCAGCACCTTTAGTTGAAAGATTAAACAAAAATACAAAGTTTTACTCTTCATACCTGTTCAAGCTGCTCTAATAGCTCTTTGCAAGTATGCTAAACACTGACTTAATCTTTACTATACAAGCTGGTTACAACCTATGACTCAAAATTCCCACACAGTAGTGCCAACTTTACAGATGAGGAATGCAACAAAAGCAGAACAAGATGAGTTACAAAGATGTCTATGGAAAAACAGTAACTTGACTGACATAAGCACATGAGTCAAAACAGTCTAAATCCTAAAGGTTAAAATCTGGATTCTAGATAAATTTGAATCTTACAAATATTTTAGGGGTAGTCATGAGGACAAGAAAAGCTCACTGGAGGGACATTCCTCAAAGTGCAGTTCTGAAAATGCTCTGTTAAGAAAGGGAGGAATAAAATAACTTTACAAGTTTTCCTCCTTGAAAATGTATTGTTTTCTGTTATACAAAGTTCCCAGTATTTTTGTGAGACATGCTGAGGTACAGCAGAACCACAGGCCCCTCTGAAGGGAATTGCAGAACTGTATCCTAAGTGATCAAATGATTTTAAGCTGTAAGCACAACTTCACAATAAGGGTGAGCAAGCAATACATGCTCAGGGAAAGATAGTGTTTAAGTTACAGGTTGTCAAATTGCAGTACCTGAAGAGTTACCTATCTTTAATTGGCATAAGCACAGTGAATCTGTTTATAAAAGGAAATTGGATCAAAGTACGCAAAATCAGCTGTTAGCAATTTGAGCAGAATTGAGCAGCAATTTCCAGACTACACCTCAGCACTGAGAACATCTGCATATGTCATAAAAAAATGTTTCAATATTTAGCAAAACTTCTGATTATGAATGAAACTCATAGATTCAAACTCCCCTTAGTTTTATGTACAACATCTCAAGCTCAGCAACCAGCAAGTTTAGCTGTGAAACAGCTTATCTCAAGCCATCAATGTGCCTTAAGAACAGCAAGAATATACAGTTTTTCTGTAGGATGACACTCAGACTATGTCCAATCCATTGGTTTGGAAGTCACACTTGAATGGGAAACCTCACAGGAATTACACGTGATGGTCACTTTCCCTATCAGATCTACCATACTGTAACTGGCAGGAATATTCAAAACACTTGCAGGGTATTTCCATGTGTGAGAGACTGGACTATGACTCAGAACAAATTGACCATTTTTGCAGGTGCTTGGATGCTTTGCTGAGGCCAGGTTGGCAAGTCTGCAAAGAGAAGGCAGGGAGTTTTTGGGTGTGAAATAACAAACCTCTGGTCTGCGTAAGACAGTGGGTGAACTTATCACCACTAGAGACTACAAACTGGGCTCTGAGGCCGGAAAGAGGCAGACCTTGTGGAGATAGGATTGTGCTTTTTATCATGCCAAACTGCCCTCCCTTACACACACGCCCACCTCCCAGGGAAGGTCACATTCACACCAAGGCTTACTGACATTAGAGGCAGCTGCCTTAGAAGAGGTCATAAGCTGTCAACAACCCCTGAAGTGCCCTCAGACTCATTTCTGACACCCTCCACCAGAGAACTGCACGTGATCAAAAGACAGCGTAAAACGTCACTTGGGCACTCCCACCTGAACCTGAGAATGCATTAACCCACCAGACTTTGTATTTTGTGGGCTTTGGCCCCCATCTCTGACAGATCAAGACCTTCAATTGACACTTCAATCAAGTCTCAACACAGATCCACGGGCGGTGATTAGGTATCTTCCTAATCTTACCCTTTCTTTCTCTTTCTTCCTTTCTTTTCCCTTATATGTTTTCTTAAGCAGGTGGTATTTTTATGCTTTGATATTTCCATATTACTATATACAATAATAACCAAAATGGCTACATATTTGCTTTCCATTGCAACCAAACTGTTCCAAAATACATGTATATTTACAAAACCCCAATATGTGTATATTTACAAACACCACTCATTCAGTGTCGTTTCACTCTAATCTGCTCCAAGAGATCTATTAAGAAGAATTTGAGTTACCCTCAGGGGCGGGGCGTAACACCATGGAAAACTCTTGTTAAAGTACTTATACTGCACTGTCAAGAAAAGGCATCTTATGATCAGTCTTGACTGTTTAGCCCACTTGAGGTACAGACCAACAGGCTGACTTACCTGCAGCACCAGCCTCTTGGTGCTCTGTGTTATTTCCAGGACCAGGAATAGGTGGCACAAGGGCTTGCCTGTCTGCTTCTGGTATCTCATCTCCACTATCGAAGTCAAACTGTTCTCCCTCATCCTCCTCTTCATCATTTGGACCCATGACTTTTGGTTCATGCTCTAGAACTGCAAAGAAAGACACACCTTTGGTTGTTTGCTCTTCAGAATGATTTCATGGGACCAGTAAATGCTCCACATTACAAGCTTACACAATGAACCCTTAGATTTTTAGGTTACTGGAACAGAACAAAAGTTGATTGATGTGTTGATAACCTCATGCAGTTTCAATAAATCCTTTAGTGCAAACAAGGAAACTACTTGGAAAGAAATAAACAAGTAATAATGCAAATATCCTTGCTTTTGTCATAATGCCAAAAGATTTTTAGAAAAACACTTAAACAGCCAATTTTTAGACAAGAAAACTGCACAGATGAATTTATTTGCACAGGGACTTTGCAACTTTATAACTTCAAGTCATTTTTCCTTTCTAACTCAAACTCCTATGTCTATTCCTTCCTAACAGTGTCCAAATTCCAGTGACAATCACTTAGTTCACACACTCCAACAGAGACCAGCACATTGGTTTTCTGACTCTAATCTCAGACAGTTTTTAACCAAGGACCTCACGCAGCATGGATTAGCCCTATTACCACACATACGTGAATTCTGGTGATGGGAGGATGTGGAACCTCTGAAGAAGTAATGGCTGAAATAATGTCACCCTAATATGGATGGCTGAAATAATGACACCCTAATATAATAATAGGAAGGGTAGGTTTGGGGTTTTTTTCTCTTTGCTTGTGAAGATACTGTAGCACAGATTTGGCACTGTACATGGGGCTGGAGAGAGAGCAGGAAGAAGTACACAGCAGTTTCCCCCATGCTATTGGGGAAAACCCATGAAAATTTAAACCCCTTTACCCCTACGATATAAAACGATACCCTAAAAGAGATAAAGATGTAAACACACAAGTACGTTATAAAAATTTACCTGAAGGTGATAAGGTACCCCTCCCCCCTCCTTCCTCAGGTAACACAAAATGAAAAATAAGTCTTGCAAAGATGATTGGATCTGCTGCATCATGCTGATGTTATCAGCTATCCTACCATGAAGGACACATTTTTTTATCTTTATGATAAAACCCACAACACCCCAAAGCTCTAGACTGCTTAGATTGTCATGGTAATCAGCATTCCTGCCAAGGCTTCTGTTTCTTCAGGCAGGCTGAGCCAGCATATTTTGCCACAGCCACAAATAACAAGATCTTTCATGCAGCCTCTCTGCAGGAGAAAAAGTGAACTAATTGCAAAAATAGTAAGGAACATAAAACCAGGGTTATCCTGCAGTTATTGTCATGTGTTATGGCTGAGACAGCAGGACATTTAATTTCACTCTGATGAATTCCTTTCAAAAACTCTTCTGTATGAAGTCAGGCTTCTCATTTTTGCTTTGTCCATTAGCAATTCTTTTTTTCCTGAAGGATGCAAGAAATTCTTCAGAGCTCTTTCAAGTGATTAAAGACAAACATGGCATTCTTCCTGATTCAGCATCCATCTGACTAAACCGTAATACTTGTTGCTCGACAGTGTAATGGGGAAAAGAAACAAAAGGGGGGAAGATGTCTTTTCAGCACGAGTAAAAAGAATTAAAAATTGGACGTGCCACCTAATTTTTTTCTGTGGTGGCTGTTAACACTGCCCCACTTCATTCATTTCAAAACATTTACTTTGCATCATAGATAAACAAGGCACAGAACCTGATAAATGGGCACTACAGCCTGGAAAGATCCTGTAATCGCATCACTGATGGGACAGCGGGTTAAGATTACAAAAAGAGACAAAAAAAGAAAGAATACATTGTCTGTCAGAAAGGGTAGACAGGAGACAAACAAATATCCTCAGTTCAGAAAGTTTCAAAACCGTATTTCAGTTTTGCATCACATCTACATTTGCTTAATTCTGCAGGCCTAAACTGTAGCCTTTTAAATTTACAGATACCTTCCATCACATATTTAATAAAAGTATTCTCCTTTAAGCTTTTAATACCAAGGGCATACTATTTCAATTGATGGAAAAAGTATTTTAACAAAAATAATAAAAAAAGAGGATGGTGGCTTTTTGCTTCAACTTAAGAGGTGTTCAGAACTGCAGATAAATACAAATTATGTCACACAAAAAAAAGACAAATTCTTGTTTTGAAAATACCTATTTTCCACAGCTCTTTGTGTTATGTCACAACAACACACAGACAAAAGCTCTTTTTAAGTGCTACAATTAGGAAGAGTGACAGCAGTTAGACCCAGGCTGAATCTGGCTACTAAATACCACCACAGATCTTGTAAAATTTCATGCTTATGAAGATAGCCCCAGTTCCTCCTACCCTTTATCTGTAAATCAAAAGAGCCAAAAAGTGAATAAGGCAACTGTTCCTNTGGGGGGGGTTTTTCAAAGGCCCCTTCCCTTGCAAAAAACCCACAGAGGACAGCTTTTTTTTTTTTTTTAGCATAATTTTAAAATGCACTGTGTTTTATTTTTTCTGAAGTAATAATCCCACAATGCTTAGAATGACAGAGTCTGTCTGGAATTACTTCAAATAATTAAATTAGTTACTACAAATCCAATTTTCCCTTTCACCACTACTCACATATTTAGCTTTATGAGTGCCAACTAGAGCAATAAGAATACAAAAATTGATTGAACTTGTTCATCTCATGGCAATAGCATCCTGAGAGCTCTGTAAATGCTACAGTGAAATTCTTGCATTTATAAAAATTTCTATTTGGAGTTTTCAAGACTGAAAAAAACCCCGATATAAAGGAAAAATTGTCTTCTAGTTAAATTAAGTATAAAAGTGCTAATTTAGAATCAGAAAAAGGAATACATGTTCTCAAAACTGTGCACAGCACACAGTTTTATGATTTTTTTCTGTGCTTTATTATCCAGTGAAATGACATTTCTTAAATTTACTTCAAAAATAAGCTCACTTAGGTTGTGTTTACATGGACCTACTGGGGCATAAGCAAATTTAAAAAATGTTTGGTTGCTCTGCGAATTGCAAAGCATTCTTGGCACCATTTGCCTTCCCATCCATTATCCTCAAATTATTTATAGCTCAGTGTAATACAGCTAAAGGAGTTAAAAGAGTGATATTAATTTTAAAGCCTAGATTAAGTCAGCAAAGCTTCATTAACAATTTTCTTAAACAGTTTATTTTAGTGATACAGAAGTAAGATAAAACAGCTCTGCACTTACTATCAAGTGCACTTTGAAGACAATATGGACACACTGGAAATAATAGAAGCACCCCAAATGTCTTTCTCCCCCTTTTAATCTTGTAAATCCAGGAGAAGTCAACTGAAGAAGTTAACTTTCTTCCATGAAAAACCACGATAAAGGAAGAATGAAATAGAACCCCAAGCACAAACAGTTCAGCAGTCTGGGGCAAGGTAACAATAAACCTGGAAGCCCTGGACATAAACAGGCATGCAGCCTCCAAGAAATATAAATACTTTATGTTTTAAGGTTTGAAAGATATTTTTAGAAATGGAAGGCTTCTGTATAATTAGGAATGTCATCTTTGCAATCAGCTGTACTCTTTTTTTTTTTTTAAGTTCACAGGCTATTTTATGGGAAAAAAAGCAGAAATGCATCTATTATATTTAAAGAACTCAATAACTACTTTTAGTCGCTTCTACCACGACCAATGAAGGAAATAAGTGGACAATGATTCAAATGGCACAAATCTAATTATTATTTAGTGAAAAAATATGAATACATTAATAACAATTGAATACAACTGAACCTAAAACACACTGGCAGGAGTTGCCTGCTCTTATTCCAACATGCAGTTTTAAAACATTTATCTTTTTTAATCATTATTTTGGATTGCAACCAGACACTTAGGACTGCAAAGACCCACCTTCCTCTCAAAAGAATTCCCCAAACGATTCAACTTTCTAGGAATATTTGAGTATCTTCAAATACACAAAACTTTTTAGTAAAAAAAAAAAATTTAAAATGTTACTATCCCAGAATATTTTTAGATATTATAACATTTGCTAACTTACACAGGTTACACGTCAAAACAAACTGCCAGACATACTAATCTAAATGTTTATTACTTGTCCTTGATACATTCCAGAGATTTCTCTGATGAGATACCCTTCCCTTTACAGATCCCCTCCCTGTATTTCTAGACAGTTAAAATCTGCCGAGCTTCATATGGAAGTGTACAATAGAAATAAGTACTGAAAGCATGCAGATACCAGGAAATAACTCAATTTTTAAAGTTACCATTAATTTTGTAAAACTAACCATTTGGGGCCAAACACACCCTGCTGACTCTGCTCCAGGATAAATGGCATGTCAAGCTGTTCCCTTTCTATTTCAGAAGAGATTTCGTAGCAGAGGCTTGGTATTTGTCAGGATGGTGAACCTTGTGCTAGGAAACACTCATGCCTGCAGAAGCTTCCAGATTTGGCCAACTTTGTAAAATAACAGCTGCCTCATATTCAGCAGGAACTTGAGGACAAGTTTCAAGAAAATTGGACACCACTGGACAGAGACAGCCTCTTGCTTCTCCCAGCTTGAAAGCACTACTTAGGTTGTATTCGTACAGCTAGAAAGAAATGTGGTATTTTCAACCCATTCATCTCTCACTTGTGACCACTAACTCTTCAGTTCCAGGAGAGAAGACTGCAGTTAAATATTCTTTATTTAAAAAGAATACTCTGGTACTCAGCTGACACATCACTTATGCCTTTCCTCAAAGGACACCTGCACCTGCACAGGGAGAGCAGTGAGGTACAGGGCAGGAGGGACCCTGCGGGAAAAAGGCTGAACTGAACCACAAGCGCTTCTGCCAACACTGCCCTTCACTGACACTCCCCAGTCACACAGGACATCCACCAGCACACCACTGGCATCCATAAATCACCCCTCCCTCACAGAGTCACACGGGTGGAAAGTATCTATTTTGCTGGGGGAAAATAAACACTTAGGACAAAACTGTGCACGCAAAAACACACGAGCAAGCACTCCTTCCCATGGGAAGCGGATTGGAGCCAAGGACTTTCATTCCCCTTGCACTCACAGTTGTGCTAAGCTGGCACTGCAGGGAACCCAGGTCCTTGTGGTACAAGCATGCTGCTAATTACACGTACATCCAAAGCATGACCACAATGTCAGCATTACCAGTCTCTGTGGAAAACAGTCACAAAAAACCCCCAACCAAACTAAAGAGTATATATTCATGCAAAAAGTGTTTTCAGTCATGGAAACAGAAGCAATACCATATGAATTAACAGGCTTTCCCTGCAAATAAATAACAAAGAAATAAGTACAAATGCCTCTTTAGTATTTTACAAATACACACACTACATACTAATTATGTTGTTGAGCATGCACAACAGATATTGTTCTTCTGGATAAAAAAACAAATTCAAAACCAGAGTCAGAAGAGTAATGAATCTGCCTGCTCAAGCTTCAGAGAACCTGCTAACAACAGCATGCCTAATATCTAAAATATTGCATTCCTTGAAATAAAGCCCAGGTCTGTGGATGTTAAAAGAGATTTACAAATAGCAAAAACCCTGAAGTTTACAAAATACTCGCAGTGCTAAAAAATTAAGTCTTAATTAGCCACAATTTAAAAGAACTGATTTGCAAAAAATCAAAAGTCTAAAAAAAAAAGCATTAAGACATGAAACAGGCTGTCCAGAGAAAAGCAGGAGCAACACCAGCAGACTGGCACTCCTTTGTAAAGCCTCATCGTGCTTTTCAGTGCTGGCTACCTGATAACCTGAAAGGCAGATAAGTAAAATCAGTGTTTTGTGGCCATTTACTTGTATTGGTATTGCTTGCTGCCACCAGAAACACAGATCAAGCCTGGTCCAGAGGATGAATTTGCACCATATTAGCACATTCTGACACACGAATTTCACCAAGAAATTTTGCTGGTGCTGCAAGGAAAGCCTGTACAGACATTATTTGGAATCCTGCATAAATACATGAGAGAGCCCTCTCTATGCTGAAAAGCACCTATCCATATTAAAGGCAATTTCCATCAGTATTCAAGGAATACCAATACACTTAACCCTTAGCACCCCTGAAGTCACCCATCTGAATTGGTGTAAGTGCCACTAGGCAGCTGAGCTGAGGTACAACAGGTCTGCTGACGGCGGCTGTGCAGCCGAGCTCAGCCTCAGCTACTGCGCACACAACCCGCTGAACTCTCCTACAATGTGTTGCCAAATGGACAACCCACACAGGGAATAGGAAAACCAGAGAGCTCTAATAAAACAGAAATCAAACAGCAGACTACTACAAAGTCATCGAGAAAATGAAATATCCAGCTCTGGCAGTGCAAGGACAGAGCATGTTGGCCAACCATAAGGTACAAACGACATACAAAGGAAAGACAGAAAAAATTTCTAGAAAATGTAGTTCTGGCCATGTAGTCAACAGTTTTATGAAAAAATAACCATTTTTAAGGAAACTTCCACCAGTGACAGCAGTCTGGCTTGTTACTTACTTCTATACTTCTTTTTTCTATCAGTTATCAACTATCAACATCTCTATTTCCAAATAATTACCTTTAGTTTGAAGCAATTGCTGTTTAATGGTTTGAAGTACATGCATTTCTCTAATACAGTCTGTTTAATTCTAATTAACAATATAAAATTGCTGAATCATCTAGCAATACCTTGGATCAAAAGCTTTTTAAAAGTAATTGGGAATCCTATGAAGCAGAAGGCATCCAGATGTTGCCCTCAGCTTTCTTGGTTTTCTTTGTTTGGAATCTTGCAAGCAGATTCTCACGCAGTCTCAACATCAACAATGTATATTTTTAGAGATGTTTTCATATTTCTCCTTTGGGAGGAGAATGTGATTGATGGTGGTATTCACCATCCAGGTTAAAGAGGTGGTGACCTAAATGACCAATCTCTTGCCTTTGTACAAACTGTATATAAGATGGAGTCGGATGAGGAAGAAGAGAGAATGTAGAAGAAGATTGTAGAATAAAGTATCATTAGCTTTCCCTTCATATGCTGCTTCCTGCCTCGTTCCTTCTGAGGGTCCGATCCTCCTACATATGGACCCGAGTGTGGCATCCTGCTACATCCAGACACGCCCTGGAGATCTAAAACAGGGAGCATGAGATCCCACCTCTACAGAAAGAAAACATACAGCTCAGGTGCATACACTGACTATCATACTAAAGAAAAGCTGAAAGCCAACCAGAGCAAAAGCTTGAGTTTTTAGGTCTGGGATCATTCTAGCAGCATCTTTCTACCAGGATGACACAGTCTGGTTAAGAAGTTAGCAAAGGATTTTGGTTCATTTTTGGATCATGTTTTTTCCTCCACCTTGGCAGCAATTGTACATACTTCCTAGACTGAATCTTCAGATGACTTAGACAAAGGGATGCCTAAATCCTGGATCATTGGTCTTGGCTGAACAACCCTTTGTCTAGCAACGTCAACACTTAAGCATTTAGTGGGTCTCCCCAAAAGCACCACTTAGAACACCTAAAAGCATCTGACTTCCAACAGATGCTGACATGCAGCCGTTCATACGCTCAGCCCACCTCCACAGCAACAGCGCACGCAGGGATCAGAAGATGCACACAGCTCCAGGAACCCATTGTCCTTTTGGACACACTGCCAAAAGTTCCTTGTTCCCAACAATTACAGCTCCGGCTAACACTCTGAGCACTGCGTGCAACCTGTTCACGTGTTTAAAAATAATTAAGATTTAACTATTTGTGTTTTCCCCTTGATGAATTCTGGACAAAGAAACAAACTAGGTATTAAATTTTACAGCAATTTACTGTATCTTTTACTAAAAGAAGTACAAACTGGAACAGAATGGTTATGTTCTGTGAATCCAGGACAATACTGGAAAAATTTTGGATTTCAGCTAGCGTCTTTGGTCCTCATTTCTATGGTTAACCCTCCATTTAGCCTCAAGAGCACTGATCAGATAGACTGATTTGTAAACTAAGCAAAAATAGCAAAAACTATGCAAAATATGACAAACCTATTATTTCAGCAACTAATGAGGAGGGAGTCTTATAGCACCCCCTTTCTTAGTATTTCTTTTAATTATTATTTGAACACATCGTGATCTTCTTTGCCCTAACATGGTAAGATCCAATTTTAGCTCAAAAAAAACCCTGTGGAATTCAAGCAAACTCATGAAAATAGTAATTCTTACATCACTGAACTCTCAGAAATCCTGTTTTACAGCACCCTTTTAACACACCTGCTACCAGAAGTTCTATTACCTTAGTGGATACTGGGCAACAATGGTGTTTCCTTGGGAGCTTTCACTCCAACAGCCTCAGGAGCCCTTCTCACTGCCCCCTTTCATTAGCCATGGAACGGGAGGGAAACTCTGCCTTGGCCCCGAGACTGGTCAGAGAAAACCACCACAAACAAATATCACCATTCAGGCCCTCAGCCAGTCCACATGGAAGTCAGGAAGGAATTTTTTCCAATGTAAAGAGTCTTGTTAAGAATTGTGTATTTGTTTTCCCTGGCCAGGTTTTGGTAGTGCAGAGGCTACAGTGGTGGCTACCGTGAAAAGCTGCCAAAAGCTCCCCCATGTCCAGCAGAGCCAATGCCAGCCAGATCTGAGAGAGCTGCTGTGGGGAAAATAGACTCCATCTCAGCCAGACCCAATACAGTTGGCAAGTGTTCTTCTTATGCAAATATGAGTGGGTCACCATCTGATACGCATGGGGAAACAGCAATCCCAGTCAAAGTCAATTTTACTTCTACTTCCCTTTGCAATACAGGACACTGCTGAGATCCTCTGGAAAAAATACACCTAACCAATTCACTGCTCCCAGGGCAGCACCTGTATTTCCCTCTGTCCTCCCCTGCCAACATACAAAATGGGGAAACACAGAGACTGGGAATCATCCATCAGCTGGCATCCCCACGGCACAGGAGCACAGGCATCTTCCCTTCCAGCCCCTAGAGAAACTTCTATCAGCATAAGGTTATCCAGAAATCATCATGCTTTCACCTAAACAAAGTTAATGAGCTCAACAACAGACTATTTAACAGTAAGACATATTCTTGCAACAACCCTTCTTTGACCTACTAAATCATCTTGTGTATTCATTTTAATGGAAATATGATAAAGCAAGAAAGATTATTTCAATGAGGAAGAAAAAAAGAAAATCTATACAGAGGGTTGGAAAAGTCTTCTCCCAAAAATGTTTAACACGTATGTTTTTCCTCAGATTACTAGGCTTAATTTCAATTCCACCATGCAGGAAAAGCAAGCAGCACCTAACAAATGTCTCATTCAAAAATTCATACACTTCATTTATTATAACACAGACAAACTTTTATCTGAGTCAAGCTCATGCACAAGGTAAGAGAATTATAACAATTTATAAAAAATGTGAATCTTTCTGTAAACTCTAGAGTAGAATCATTACAGAGGCTTTAGGCATGGTTAGTGAATATTTATTGAGTTCAGTGAAACAGAAGTAAAAAACTCCAAAAAAAATTTCTCAGTTCTTTGCCAACAATTCATCCCAGCCAGTTAATGATAGATACAAGTCCTAAAAAGGCAAAAGAAGTATAGAAAAAAACCAAACTCATCCTCTTACATGTTGGCTCACTAAAATTAAAATTTCAAACCTTAGTTTCAACTGCTCATTGAAAGAATATCCAAAAATCAGCACAAATTCCTTTACAGTTTTGGGGGATTTTTTTTAAGCAATCAGTACTAGTTACCATCAACCAATGTTCAAGTTTTGCTGCAATCCCCTGTAAGGCCTTTATCTCATCATCAACTTTCTGATTAACATGTCTGGGCTTTGTCCCTACACAGACCTAGCAAGTAAAGTCAAGTTACCTTAAAGAGCAGCTGAGTAAACAGGAAAAAACCCAACAAAACAACTATATCTTATTATTCAGAAAGAAACCACCAAATACTATCAAAAGAATTAAATCACCCACCAAGAAATCCATAACAGTAACATCATTTAACATGTTCTAAACATCTAGTGAAGTTTTTAACATTTTTCTTAAAAAAAACCAAAAAAGATACAGTTACATCTATGTTTTCTTTGTGAGTACTAAACTCAAAAATAAGCTTTTTATTGATCTATTTATTTTCTATTTTTCACTTTTCCCAACACACAAATATACTTGGCTAGAAGAAAAAATACGTAATTAGGAGTGACATGTGATACCATAAATGGTTTTTGCAAAGGGAATTTTCTTGTTACTCTTCATTACACAGCTTGTCTGAATTGTCACATTAAATAATTAATCCTTACCTTAAACAATGCATTTTCCTTCATTTACTGAGAGAAATGTGACCTTTAGAAACAAATAAATTGTTCTGTTACAGATGGGATGTCAGACACCAGCAAGCTATTGCCAGTTTCAAAAACAAGGAGCCATTCATAACTACAATTCATATTCTGTTCTCATTCTTCTGAAATCTTGGCTCCCTTTTTACAATCATTTGTAACTGTCTGTATGCTGAAAATAGATACCTAACAATATTGTTCAGCCCAAGACCAACTCCCTTCATATCTGCAGCTAAAATTAAGCAATGTCTTATTTTCCCAATCACAGTAAATAAATACAATCTTAGGGTCTTCAATATTCTGTACTTTCAGAAACTAAATCATAAAACATACAAGTGCTTCTCTTGTCGGTATTAAAAAAGCCCAATTTAACTATCTCTTGTCTCAGTCACAAAATTAGCTGTTTTAAACTGTTAAAATATGAATAAACTATGATTTTTTTCCCACTAAATAGTAGAAAAGGTACCTAAATAATCTGAAAGAAATACATATAGGATACAGAATAAAAGGCAGCTTCCCTGGCACAGAAATACACTCGTCTCTACAGCAAAACATAGCAGGTTACCAGCAGCTCCTTACTAGAATAAATAAATTTTTTCTATTAAGTTGGTGGGGTTTTTGCTGAGTTTCAGTTTTTTGGGGTTAGTGGGGTTTTTTTCTTTGTTGGTGGAGTTTGTTGGTTTTTTGGGGGTTTTTTTTTAGTGTTTTTTTGTTTTGTTTTGTTTTGTTTGTTTGTTTTGTTTTTGTGTTTTGTTGTTGTTGTTGTTGTTATATATTATAAGGTCACACCAGTGGAAACTTTTATGAGAGCACAGTTGTTTCTACTTCACTCTTACCCAAGGACACAGACCAGACTTCCTTCTCAGGGACAGAAGAGCAAGGATTATTTTAGTGTTCTGGCCCTGACAAGGAAACAACAAAAAATAACTGCGGAAAGACAGCACTCAGTTCCATACAGGATATCCAGATTTAAGTCCTTGGCCTCCTTGCTCTACATGTCTCCATATCAGGAGCAAAGAAATATCCCACTCATAGGTCTAGAGAGCTGATTTTTTTATATAAAAAGGTGTACGAAATTGGTGTCTAGGAGATATTTTTAGTCTATTACCAGCTTTAGGAAAAAAACAATTTCATTTCAAAGAACATCTTAAATCCCAAACTTCATCATGACAAGGCTTCTAATCTAGCTTTACCCAAGGAACTGGGGACAGTGGTGTGGGTGAGAGAACATCGGCTCTCCACTACACTTGGTCCTTAAGGGTGCCTCTCATACTTCTCAAATGAAGATGACTCTCTCTCTCAGGTAGAGAGAATATTTGGCAATAATATGAAGACTATGCATTCAAAATAATTCTTACAATGTCCTCGTACAAACACTTTCAGTAAAAGTGAATTTTCAGTATTTAATTTTAAAATTTTAACAGACCATTTATGTTAACTTTCTATAAATGGGAAAAAAACAAAAGTATACTCAGTATGAGGAAATATACCCAATGCTTTCTAATAGTTTTCACAGAGAAATCACATGAGGCATAGTGCCATGTACCAGAAAGAGTGAGAGACAGACGTACGCAGAGACAATGAAATTGCAAAACTAAGCCTCCTTGACACAGAAAGTACCCCCAGTTTCCTTTGGGCAAGAAACTGCTTCTCAGGTATCCATCCTGCTAGGCAAACAAACACAGCTTTCCTTTGGAAATAGGCCCTGATAAACACCTCTCAAGACCTCACTTAAACAAAAGGACTTCCACTTTGCAAGATCACCAGATATTTTCCAAGAAGAGGAATGAAAACCTGTCAGACATGAAATCTCCTAATAAAGCAGTAATTGAACAAGTACAGACCATCACAGGTAAACACCATCCTAACATTAACATCCAGCCTCCAGTCCCAGCTGTTCAGTGTGAAGGTAAGTCCCGTACACAAGAGACTCGGTGTGGTTCCAGATTCTCTGAACTACCAGCTTTGTAATTCCTCCCTCCCCTCTGCAGTCCACAGCATATCCTCTTGTCTAAATAAGTTTGGTTAAGGATGCTCCATTACAGCAACCAATTAAAAGCATAATTGTAATTTATACCCACAATAAAATTTGCCATTTTCATTTAGCTTTTTTTTGTCGGCAGAACAAAAATCATCCTCCATTTTATTTCACAAGATAGCCATGGAATTCTTTTATGTAAGAAACTCTAAGTACCTGCACTTCATACCTAAATTCGTATGTGCAGACACACTAAAGAAGGGGACGAGTTAGCATTGTCATCACAAGTATCCATTTTGGAAGTACTTTTTTTGGATTTTGCTCTTAGACAAGGAAGCCTTTGCATCTACCCCACCCCAACTGCTCCCAGGTTGCTAAAACATACATTCCTTCAACATACACAGAGAAAAATACTAGGAAATGTTTAATCATTGCTAGAAGAAGAAGCTCTTTTTAAAGCAATCTAGAGGACAGAACACACAGGCAATAATTTTTCCAGGTTACTCACTACTTGAATTTGCTCTGAGGTAGGAAAGGTAACCAGCACAGACTTGTCACTACCTGATTAGCAATGCATGAATGGAATGTCCAAACACCTATGAACAGGTAAGTTGCATAAGCAGAATAAATTAAAACAAATAAAATATGTTACATTCCATTCTTTTATCACATGTAGTTGTTCCTTATCAAGTAGTGGCAGAAGTAGCTTCCCTATTGACCTTTACTGCCCCTTAACTTAAACAAGGTATAGATTCAGACGTCTATGGCTAATGAAAACACATTTTTTTAACCTTTCATCTATTTTCTTGCAACATCTCCATGACAAAGATGAAGGTTTACTACTATTGTTCCCCTTTGTATACATTACAATTGATAAAAAATAAGTTTGGAGAATTTTCCTGGCAAAACCATAGAAAACTTACTCAACAAGAATAAAGTTGAGATTTATAGTGCAAGTTATGCACTTGTAGATAGAAAGGAGCCCAGATGACTTTCAGCACTACAGTATTGTTAGGACAAAAAAAAAGTAAATAAAAAAATTCCCACAACATCGTAAGAACTTTCTTTTAAAGATAGCAATTGATTCATCTATGGCCCCAGTGTGGGATTTCAGAATCATTATGCCAAAAGTAAGAATTTTTTTTAATGGTTCTGCACCCAACAGGAACATCTTCCTCACTATGAGCTAGGACAAGCCACCCATGGGCCCTGACAGGTGCTGCTCATCCCTCCTGAACAAACACATGGATGGCCAGTATATATGCACGCAAAATAAAATTTCATTTGTTAGTTGTTATATATATTTGCTATCATACTTCGCCCTAAAATGCTCACTTCTTTTCCACCTCCAAAACAGGTAAGGAGAATTATCTAGAAAGTGAACTACAATGTCTTTTAGTGTCATTATTAAAATTTATCTTCACTGATAATACCTTTAGTATGTCTTTAAGAGTGTTAGCAATGGCAAACTAAAAAAATATACACGTTCCACTAGTTTCAGACAAAGCTTTTTCAGGTGAGAGAGAAGTCACAATACTCTGAGCTGGAAGGGACCCACAAGGCTCATCAAAGTCCCACTCCTGGCTATGCACATGGCCACCCTGGAATCATACCATGTGCCTGAGAGCATTACCAAAGCACTTTTTGAACTCTGTCAGGCTTGGTGCTGGTCTCTGGGGAGCCTGTTCCAAATCCCCACTTACCTCCCTCCCCTGCACCCCTCACCCTCCCAAAGAAAATATCAATTGACATTGATGCAACATTAGGTAGAGCAGAATCTCAATTTATGTTAAATAAATCTAATCCCAGCCTATTAAGAACTGACATGTCTGAAAATAAGGGCATGACACACATAGCTCTACACGTCACAAAAACATTTGCTGTGAACAAACTTGAATTCTGGAATGGTACTGAACTGTGTCACTCTGAAATCTTGTCAGAGTATACCACAAGCTGAAATGTTGCACGAAGTTGGAGCTGTTGCCACAATTATTGGCTGTCTTTGAAAAACAGCAGCCTCTGCTCAAGTGGAAATATTGATTCCTTAGGGATGGCACTTCCCCTACAGCACTATATTGCTTTGGAGATGGATTATCCTGTAGAGACAGTTTCACAGTAACTGTCACTAAACAAAACTGAGCTAAATTCAGGGTCCTGACCATGTGGATTAGGACATGGACAGCCAAAGAATTGTTGCCAACAATAACCTCAGTGATATCTCAGAGCATAAATGAAACTGCCAATAATGTTGGACAGAAATCTAACCCATTAAAAGCTGATTTCACAAGTTTCTGCTTCTTTCACATTCCCAACTCCCTAGGTAGTATCTAGTAACAGACCTCTTCTGCGGCAGTGCCTAAACTAGAGAGAAAGTAGTTTTGATCTAGAATGATAATTCCCAAATTTCTAAAGTGCTACACCTGAACAAAACTAAGATTAAATCTTCTTTTATACTCAAATGGCTTCATGTAAGTTCTGTGTGAACATTAAATGAAATGCCCTATAGGCAATAATGTATATAATTTATATATAATAATATATGCATGTATCAATGTATATAATAAAGTGCGAGTCCATAAGTAATATTGTCCTATATAAGGAACAGATAATATGATACAGAAAAATCACTATCTGTACAAACTATAATAGCAACTTAACCAACATAAGAGCAGGTTCAACCACAGATCCCTGTAAACTTATGTTTTGGGATTACCAGAACAAGCACATAATACTTCTATGAAGTCTCCCAGCATCCAGCTACCAAAAGCCAAATCCTATGAAGTATTAAAATATGTAGTGACAAGCACTACACAATGATGTGCTTACAGGAAATCAAACAGCATAAAAAAAACCCACATGCAATGTTCTCTTTGAGCATAACGCAAAAGGCAGTGAGACAGCGTCTTTGTAGATCCTACCTTTGTGCCCTCAGACACCTGGGTTACACCAGAAGCGTCTTGGGTTATGTAACCAAAAAAACCTGTTTATTCTATTCCATCTGTTGAAACCCGGTTGGGGAGGTGTTTTTTCTTTATCTGTTGTGACTCCAGGAGGGAGGGGGTGGCTGCCTTTCTGATAACAAGCCAGCTGTTAAAACCGGGTGGGGCATTGTTTCTTATCTCTGTTCACCCTCCCGGGGGATATCTTTTGTTAATGGGCCATTAAAGCACACCAATGACATGACACATTCCATCATCCCATTGNTATTTCACTGCTATATACTTACCCTCAATCTCAACTTAGAGAAATAAAAATATGAGAAATATTACTTAAAGAAGAGACTAAATAGCAACTGATAGAGTACAAGATTGGATGCCAACATGCTGTAAACTCAATTATTTCACAGATCTGACATTATAGAATCTTAGGAGAAGGCCAGTGATTCCCATTTCCCATTTTGCATGAAGCTAATACCTCAGATAATTCCATGAAAAATAACTGGAGAGCATGGTAGCGACTGTCAGATATTTGATTCTTCACTTCATTACCCTGAATTTTCTATAAATACTACAGTTTCAATTATTCCAAGGGTTTAGAGCAGAGAAAAGAAAACTCACCAAGCTCTTCCTGATTTTTCCTTTTGATTTATTTTATTTTCCTTCTTTTTTTTTTTTTTTTTTTTTTCCCTTCCTATTAAAGTCCTCTTTTTTTCTTCCTATACAAGTCCTATTGTATTTCTGACTTGGAGTTTCTCACTGGGTTTGCTTTCAAACCACTACAAGTGGCCATGCAGCTACCAGTATACAGCAGGCAAGGGGCACTGAGTGTTAACTTTACACAATGAGCCCCATAGTCCAGCATCTGTAATACTCTTCTGTAAGTGTCTGTACTCTGACTACACAGAGCTGCCATAGAAAATACATATTTTCAGATTTGGACTGCAAGGACCAATTGCTCCCAGGTTCCTTCCCATCATGTTCTAACTACACCAGCAAGTGAAGTCCAAGAACAAGACAGGGTAGAAGACAGGAGCTCATGTTTCACAGAATACCACTGGGTCCAAGCCTTAGGATGATATGGGAAAAGGGAATGTTGCAGAGGTAAAATCACTGCTGGAAAGATAATCAAATTCTTACAGAAAAATTGGCTTTAAACTCCAAACGATTTCAATTACCTTCTGGTGGTGGTGGAGGGAAATCCTCTGTGTCCATTCTAGTGTATCCAGCACACCTTTAGCAGACTGGAAAACTCTGCAAAAATGAAGGGAACATGTTGTGTAGATTAACACAATTTCCAAATATTGAGACACTTCTTTTCAATTTGGCCAAGCTTATACCTATTAGTTAATACCATTATGGAAGAGAGGAAATTTGCCTGGCTTCTTGCTTCAATATGAATACAATCCAAATTTTTATGTACACAGCCCTCAGTATTTGAGCCAATTCTTTTAATGATCTCAGTAAGCCAGATGAAGAAAGACGAAGTTTTTAAACTATTTGGTACTGTGCAATTCCCACTGTGACAATCACAAGGAGATTACTAAAACATGTTATTTCAGTCTCTGTTTGGAGTACATATTCCATCTCAAAACCTTTGTGAAGGGGTGAAGGATAAAAATTCTAGGAAGGTTATCAGTTTTCATGATGCTTTTCTCTATTCAGCAATCAGAAACAACAAACTTTAACTATACACTTTGTACACAGCTTCTTTCCTTCTTTTTTTTTTTTTTTGCTAATCTTAAAAATTCTGCTTGAGTCCCTTTACTTCCACTTTTCCTAAGGAGAGCAAAGTACTAGCGAGCAAGTTCCTGTGGATCTTTTCCTTCATCTTCTTTTCTCAAATGCCATTGATCTCACGTTTTAAGGAAGAGAAAAACTCTACAAAGCATTCCCCTACTTTGGTATTGAATACACGGCTGAAGAGAGCAAAGCCCAGAACTCATGAGAGAATCATCCCTCCTTCCCCATAATGCTACTCAATAGTGACATTGCAGTATCATCCAGAAGGAAAACCTACTGTACTAAGCAATACACACACTCTGCCCCCAGCCCATTTTCACTCTAACTCAAGAGACAGCATGTCAAAAAGACAGATTCCAGAATAAAGCTGAAGAGAAAAAAGTAAGTTTCCAAAAGCTACAAAAGACAGTGGAAGAGCCAACGCTGAATTTTCTGTACTACTCTTGAGTGGCCCATAGATGTTAATCTGAAGTTGTTATCAGTTCTGCTGGCAACAAAATAGCTCAAGCCCTTGGAAAGTCTCCATAGCCCAAAAATGAAAAGATTAAGTTAAAGGACACAGTGAAATCCAAGGTACAGTGGGCAAATATTAAACTAAATGGATCAGGATACAAAGGTCAAATCAATTGCCACTTACAGAAAAAGTGACAGTGAATAGAAAAAGAAAAACTTCAAAAAAGGATCCAACCTTAGGAGGCACCAGGCAATTTTCCTCCTTAACATTAGGTTTGCAAGGGTGAATTATCAGTTTGATGTGCCAGGAAGGATAACAACTCTGGTAGCACAACATCCTATTATGATGAGACATAATTCATAACAACTTCATTTACTAAGCATACAAAATTCCCTTTTAAATTGTCTTAAGCTTTGGTAACTCTTAATCCAGTCCTAGACAAAATGAAGTAGCTTCAGAGCAAAGGCTCAGAAAGGATTCACCCACGTATACAACATCTGTCTACAACACAATAAATTCCACTATGTGCTTTCACTATACAATGTTCTGTCTAAAGCTTCTCTAGAGTTTATATCTGCAGAGCTCCAAGGCGTGTTCCTGCTTACAGATGTCTGGAATGCATCCTGCCACACCAAAACTGTCAGCCAAAACAAGCGAGAGTTATGGTTTGAAGAAATGGCTATTTTTTATATTTTTTTAAAGCTGCTCATGACTGGATCATAGGTTTTTAAGTGTGACACATGCTACCCAGCAAACCTCTGAAAGTGAGACTCAGCACCTTTTCCAAACGCATCTTTAAGAGTGTAGTTAAAAGGCTTTCAGAATTTTTTTTTTCTTTAAATATATGATGCAAGCTTTTAAACATCTATCAAAATTAACTTTCAACAATGATTTTTTAAAATAAATTCCTTCCTCACCAGCAAATATTAACAAGACACAGAGCTGAGCCATGGAGCTTGATTTCCATTTTGATCTAGTTCACAGTGACATGCTTCAAATTACACAAGAATTGTGTCAAAGAAGGACACAGACCCAGTGTTATAGTCCTACCACTGACCTGCTTGCTCCCATCTGAACAGTGCAGTTATTCACAAGAAGAAAGATACACTTTCTCACTTAAGAATGCCTCAGGGTTTGATTTATACATTACATTAACTCATCTTGAAGTTCCACATATTTTTCACTACTTTTTAGATGCTGAGAAAAACCCTGCAGCAGGAAAGAGGGCTTGTGTATTACAGATTGCATTAATACCTTCCAAAAAGAAAATAATTGCCATATTATGAAGCAGACAGCACATTCATGAATGATATCTAATAGCACCATATATCTTTCACTCTTCTTTTGAGAGGCAGGGGAACTAACTCAACTTCAAGGTGTTTAAATCAAGATTAAGGCATGTTATTTAATTTGACTAGCAGCATATGGTACATTTGCACTGGTAGCTCAAGCACTTTTCCCACTGATTCTCCTGCTAACAGTTACACAGCACAGCTTACCAGTGCATTTAGACAATAATTGTGAAAATCAAAGCTCAAATTAAGCTGAAAGGGACTTCCAAATGTTCTCACATACACTCAAGACAGGTGTTTTCAAAATTAAATCGGGTTACTCAGGGCCTTTGTTCTCCCAAGTTATGAAACTCCATAAAGGTGGAGGTGTCACCACCCCCCAGAGCATCCTGCTCCTGAGCTTATCCAGGAATTCCAGGAAGAGTTTTTCCCATAAACTCAACTGGAGTTAGCTTTGCAGCAACTTGCGGCCATTGCCTCTCATCCTCCTGCTGTGCTCACCTGAAAAAAGCCTGGCCCCACCTTCTTTCCAACCCCACCAGGAAGCAGAAGACTGCAATTCAATCCCTCTCAGTCCTTTCTTCTCAAAACAACACAAACACAGTTCCCTCAGCCTCTCCTGACCTCTTCCCACCCCAACCATAGCAGTGGCCTTTACTGGACTTGCTCCAATTTGCCATTCCCTCACAATGAACACCAAATTCCAGATACAGCATCGAGACTACTGAGTAGATGTTACTTGGTTTAACATAGAATAATATTTAAAAAATTAACAGCTTTTAAGACACAGAATATTAAGATTTGGTTCCAAAGGTATTCAAAAAACTGCAAAAAGAAAAAGTCCTTATTGAACATGAAAGAAATGTGCTATCTTATTCACGCATATTCCATCATAAAAATACAAATATGAATAACTGAACAACTGCCCTGACCTACTCAAAATGACATAGAGGTTATAAAAATATGCTGCTCTTTTCCCCCATGTAATATTGTTTTCTCAAACACAGTATAACCTCTGTTTAATGACTCAAACTGTACCCTTCCAGACTCCACAGCAATCACAGGAACAAAGGGACAGAAAGAAGCTCTCAGAGTTACTTAGCTGAAAGTTTAACATTTCCCATTGCCATCCAGATGTGAAAGGAATTCACACGACTTGGTGCTCATCACCTTCTTTGCTTCAGATGTGGGTAGAGATAGTTGTGGCTGCTAGGGGCCACAAAAGTGGTCTACAGATTGTCTCCTTTTCCCCTCTTCCCCCGTTTCCCCTGTCTGCCCCATATACAGCAGACACAGGGGGAGAGGCAAAGGAGCTCTTGGGCATTTTTATCAAAGGCAGCTGACCCACTCTGGTGTAAACATTGGTCCTCACTTCCAATGTCTACTTCCTGATGTTTTCATCCAGTCCTTTCCTGCCAAACTGTTAGGAGGAACAGGTAATTCTTACTCATATTTACAGACTGGAAGAGGAAAGACAGTTTTCCAATTTTTTAAGTTCCCAGTTTACCTGCTCACTTATAGCTGAACCAATCTCAGTAAACCTCAACTATTCCAAGCCTAAGGGACTACTGTTAAAAAAAAAACCCACTCGTAGCACAATAGCATGCTTTTATTCCAGATGTTTAGCAACTAACTTTCTAAGTTTGGCAATAAAAATCAGGAATAATCATATTAAATGCATGCATTTTGAAACAAAAAACCCACAACAGGTCCCTTATTATACTGCAGTATATTCAGCTCCTGACCAAGTTTGCAATGCTTTCTAAGTTTTAAGTTGATACGTAAATACCACATACCACATTAAAACCAGATGTTCATGGACAATGTTTCCAAAGCAGCAAAGTCCCCCACAGTTAAAGCAGTCAGATCTCCAATGACACTCACAACAGAAACCAAAATCATCCAAGTGTGCAATGGTCCCTAAGCACAACTCCTAACACTTCAAATTTTCCACCAACTACACTCACCTTTAACCATGGAAGCTGGTACTGAAGAAAGTGGGAGTCCGTGATGTTCCACAGCAGGCCTCACAACCTCAAAGTGCTAATACCTGCAAAATCTTTGAGATTGAAATTCCGATTCCACAACAAAGGGCAGCTTCAGCAAATGAAACAAAGGCAAAGACATCTTTATACTTGTCCAAAGACTATAGAAGAATCTCAACATTCCTCTCTGAGACTCAATTTTCCTTTCTCCTAACCTCTGGTAACTCCTTTTGCCTCCAGGACTAAGCATCTCAGCTGCGTCTGCAGATCTGATTTTATTCAATGATTTCCTCTAATTGTGGGACAAACAACAGACTATCAGTTCTAAGCTAAAGGATTACAAATACTGACCAACATCTGCATTTCCACTTCAACAAAATTATTTTCCGACAGTCACTACTTTTACAGAAGTCAGAACGCAACAAAAATGGGACTGGCACAAACTCTGCCAAAACTACAAGGCAGAGCAGCATTCAGACCTGGGGGGCACAGAATTTATGTACTGAGCTCCCAAAGGGCACAGGCTGCAAAGCTTTCTCAGCTCTATCACCCTAAGAACTGTAAAGATGACTCACATACCTTCTCTTTAGGGTGTGTGCACTGTAACTGCAGCAACATCAGGATTCTTCATTCTTAACACTGCAAAGAGAATGAACATTTTATAATAGGAAAAGGAAGCTGAATCAAGCAGGCTCATTTCCAACAAACTGTGGAGAAAAGCTTAGTCCCAGCAGAAATGCAATGCCTCTGAGAAAGCCTGAAAGTCTAAAAATTAAACTAAAAAAAACCCCATCCAAACAACATCAAAAGTTGCAAAGGCAAAGCCCATGAACGTCTAAAATCCCCTTGTGTCCACATCACTTACTGAATATTGCTGTATAATGCCCAGTTGAGTCTTCTTCCACCTAGAACTACAGAACTCCCATTATGAAGTAAATCTTGCTGAAATTTGGTATGAATACTCTTCCAGCAGTGCAGGGAAATGACAAGATAGAAGAAGGCAGAAGATAGAAGGTTAATTTCCTATTTTTTTTTTCCTTCTGTAGCTCAAGAAGGCTGTCTTACAGATTGAAAAAATAAACTTGTTCTCCATACAAGTTATTCCTAAGAAACTTAGACTGTAAATTTTTTAAAGAGATGTCTACAGTGAATATGAATGAAGCAGCCAGTTATCTTATGACAGCTTCCCATCCCAAGCTGTAAGCCATTAAAGAAGTCTCTGTATCAAGACTGGATCATTATTTCTTTTAACGTACATTTGGGTTTATTATTAGCTAAGAGTCCTGTTCCATACGAATTTTATTCTTAAATTTAGCATAAAAAAATATTGAAATCACACGGAATGGAATAAAAAACGAACTACAAAGGTTCAGGTCGAAGATTAATAGGAAGCCTAATTCTTGGCTCAGTTAAAGTTGGGCAACATTTTAATTCTTACAGCAATTCAAATAAGGCCAGATCTGCAGAGATGCACATTTTTCAGAATGAATAGAGAATCCACTTCAACAAAAGCTACTTTGCTTCTTTGTCTGCTCCACTTTCTCACACCAAACACTATCCTGCTCAAGACCAGATAAAATACAGCAGCAGCAAGCCCTGAAAAAGAAGCAATCTACAGAGACACCCCAAAAACCTGGCTGAAGATTGGTTTTCTAATCTTTCTTTTTAAAGAGTATTACTTCACCTAGATTCCTGAGCAGTACATCACCTAGAGGAAGGGAAAAGAAGAGGGAAGCAAAGATTGCATTTGTAGATTTGTCCAAAGGATCCTGATCACAGTGAAATCAGCACTGTTAAATTTTTAGTATTTGTGTTCTTTGCCTCTACAGGTAATTATTGCAAGGCAAATTACAGAATCACTGCTTGATACATTTGTTCAGGTTGGCAGGAGATCATGTAGTCCAACCTGCTGCTCTAAGCCAGATCCACTACAGAGTGAGACCAGGCTGTTTTATCTACTGAGATACTGAAAAATCTCTAAAGATAGACTGCATGACCTTATCAGGCACCCTGCCACCTTATTTTGCCGTCTTCCTAGAAAAAAACATCCTAGTCCTTACATCTAGCTAGAACTACTCTTACTTCAGCTATGACCATAGCCTGTGGTCCTGTCCCTTTTCTCACAGTCTGCAGGCTGGTGGGAGCCAGGCCCACATGAAGCTTCTTTCTCCTCCAGGGCACTGCTCCCACTCCCTGATATTGTAGCAGCCTCGTGCTGAACTTGCTCTGTTTCTTTCACATCCCTCTTGTACTGGGGTGAGACATGGACACAAAACTGGATGCAATACTGCAGGTGTGGTCTGACAGGTGCGGAGTGAGAGGAACCCTTCCCCTCCGAGGAAACATTCCATCCCAGGTGTGTAACCTTCCCCTCCTCATTGCTGAATTCCACAGAGTTCTTGCCAGCCAGCTCCTCCAATCCACCCAAGTCCTTCTGAATGACGACTTCAATCTCAAGCATAGCCACTGCCCACCCCTTTCCCCCAGTTTGGTGTCACTTGCACATTCCATGAGCAAGGGCGGATGGGCTTCTGTTGCAGTGCAGACCCTTACAGGCTTCCACTTCATGCATAACATTAAACTGGACACTCCATCCATCCTATGATGGACAGCTGGGGCTCTCCACTGGTCACCCATCTCACGTTACAGGCCAACCAGCCACCTCCAAAACCAACCATCCCACCAGGCTTCCACCCATCAAGCAGCACACGCACCTCACAATCACATTCTGCAAAAGACCTTGCTGAATCCAACACAAGTATGTGGTTTTATTAAGCTCAGTAGCAATATATTTACTTTACAAATAGAAAACCTATGACCTACAAATGTTTGAGGAATGGGAGGAATACGGATAAAAAGTAAACAAGGGAAAGGAAGAGGTTCTCAAACATGCACTTAGGACACCTAACTTTTTTAGTGAATGAGCCTTACTCCTGTGTTTTGTCCTGGCAACTGTTTGAACACCCAAAGTAAGAAGACAGGCATCACTCCAGCATTCTCAGACCATCCTGGAGGTCAAGAGTACTGTAACAAATTGCAAGCATCTGAAGAATTAAAAGGGAACACTGGCATCATACACTTTAAATCAAGAAATCAGGTTTTCTTCTGTGCCACACAAACTAGAAAACTGCATCACTGGATCAAGACAAAGATCCTTCATGTCCCACATGCAAGCAAAATAAAAATATATGAGTATTAAGAGCATTTTTCTTAATTTGTGCTACAATTTGATAGCAGTCAAGTAACTTCATCTGGAAAAGCAATCATATTTCTGCAATTTCCTTTTTTTAATTTAATTCAGATTAGTAGCTTTCAATGCTGGATATAAAGAACTACCTTAATTGGAAATATCCTCATCAAGGCTTCTATTTTGTAACCAGGGAAGATCCTCATATGCTTCAGCACACTTCAATTGAGATGTAAACCTACACAGGGTTTAGTTGCATACATATTATTATAATACATGTGTAACTAGAATTATTACACAGAGAGTTTAGAAATGGTTTTTATTAAAAATGCACCAAAATATCATTTAGTATAGTAATTCTGATCACTCTCTACATGTAAAATACAGTAATTTTGTCACAGGACGTATATCTCTTCCTGAAACATGGTTTCATTCTCCAGCAAATCAAGGTCTTAACTTGAAAAAAAAAAGCCACAGTAATGTTATTTATGGATACAGTCAATAAAGCATTTTTCCCTCTAACTGGACATTAGTCAGACATTCATTACAAAAGCAGAAATTCTTGTTTCAACTTGCACTAAACCTGTGCATCCTAGTTTTATGAGGCTTAGGTTGTCTTTCAAGATACCGATGACAACTGATGAAAATTTCCACCAGAAGCTGTTTCCGACGATGTAAGTGAAAGGATACACTGAAATGAATATTCAGTTACTACTGCTGCCTGCAAACCAGGTCCTGACAGAGACACTTTAGGTAAACATTTTCAGCTCTTTGAGTACTATTGTCCTTGGAAAAGTAACCATGCTGTTTCTCATCAATGACAACTTATTCTATCTGATCATTAGAAAATCATCCAGTTGAACAAATGTATTTCCCCTGATGAATCAAGTTAGTAAGAATACTAACAGAGTCTTATTACTGAGTTTCAAAAATATATTAAGTAAAATATGGAAATACATTTCTAAAAACAAAGTTAAAATGCATGCTCTAGAAAAATAACACTATATTCATTGATTGTCTAACAGCAAAATTTTATTCAAATAAATCAGAAATCAGGTAATGCAGCTGTTAAATCATTTGTTACAGGAAGAAAGAAAAATAGCCATAGCACCTGCAAAGAACAGCCCTTGTCTTCAAAAAATGTATAATGAAGCTAGACTCCAACAGAAGTGTAAGTTCTGCATCTAGTGCAAACATCAGCAGTCTTCATTCTTCCCTTGAATTGGAAATTATCTAGTAGACATCTTTCTTCTCAACCTCCTACAATTTGGAAGTGAAGTTTTTAAAACCCAAATTAG
The DNA here is from genome assembly GCA_013399915.1 of Illadopsis cleaveri. Classification (NCBI taxonomy): domain Eukaryota; kingdom Metazoa; phylum Chordata; class Aves; order Passeriformes; family Timaliidae; genus Illadopsis; species Illadopsis cleaveri. The sequence continues at coordinate 202,461 of VXBB01001703.1, forward strand.
TCAATCCATCGTTTGCAACAATATTGAATATTAAGTATGAATTCTAAAAGGACACTGAGGATGAGACTGAGAATGCTTTAGAAAAGTGAAAAATATAAAAACAAGAGACATAAGCTCAAGACTCATTGTGATCCTACCAGGAAATCTAAATATTGCCATCTACTTCTCAGTAAGTTATTATCCCATTTTACAGATGAGGAAATAATGTTTAACCTCCTTCTTGGAAGTTTTTTGAGATGTATAAGTCTGTATCTCTAAGGAAAAAATATTCATACAATTTCTGCAATTTTTTTAATGCATTTCGAGAAACAAGAGATTACAAAAGAGAAACAAGAGTGAATGTCTGACCTTGAGCTTGGATCCTAATAGTTCACATTCATGGTTCAGTCCCAAGTAACAAATATTGTACAGTACAGTAAGGCACTGAAACAGATTTTCCTAAGATAATGCCCCTATTCAGCAGCACGTAAGTAGAACAATTTATTTTGCCCTGCTTAACTGCTTCACCCACGCATTTGACATTAAGCTTCAGGCTTCCTGACTGAGCAGTGCACATGTAGAACATAATCAATGTTGTGCAGTTATGCATCACTTCCCACAGTCTTGCTGATTCAGGCAATTCAGAATAAACATGAATCAAGTTTTTGATCTAAAAACACAAGTTTGAAAACATATTTTTCAACTTTTGTTTAGCATTACTTGTCATCACTCCCTTAAAAACAAGTTCTAGTTTCACATGTTCCTGTTTTCTAAATAACCTGCACTATTTTGGTACAAGTAAAACTCAAGAGTCTTTATGATAGGAAAATGTCCAACTGATTAAAATCTCAAAAGATGTTAATAATAATGCAGAGTTTTCTTCCATGGATATGTGACAGAACTTGAGTCTGCTTTCTGCAAACCACACGCTCACACGTACAGTGACATTACTGAGAAAGATTTGAGAACAAAAATAATAGTGAGACATAGTTGTACAGGTCCATAATGAGAATTCTGGTTTACCTTGCTCGTGTGCCTCCTACCTCCTTATAATAAAGAGCCTCTCTCCCTTATGATATGCCAGCAGTCTCCCCTGAGTAACTCTCAGCCTTCAGTTTATGAACCAATCCCTGAAAATTTCCAAGTATCCAGGCTTACAGCTTTTCTACTTGCTAAACTACTTCTAGATTCAGAAATTAATTTACCAATATTAATTTTCCACTAAGAGATGTAATGACATTGTATTAAAAGGAATGGGAGGGGGAAAAAAGTATCTGTAATAAATGCTGATTTTAACAAAATATGATCTTAGATATGAAAAATGTCTCCCTCATATGTTGTCTAATACATACAAAATAAAAGACTAATTCATACCACTATCAATGAAACCTCATTTATGATTTCATTATAACATACAAAATGTTCAAAAACTAAGAACAATTGCATTCACAGTGTTTAACACTGTAACTCCAAAGGCAGTTTCTCTAAGGTACAACTGCCACAATAGATATTCCACAAGAAGCATCCAAGGATAGTCCAAAAATGCACTTACACCTCAAAAAACCATCCAGAAGCTGAACTTACAGAAAGATAGCTCAAAAAATACCTTTTAGAGACCACATGACAACTCCATGGGATCCCTTCTAACATTCTAAAGTAAAACTGTAAAACGGAAATACATAAAGAAAAAAGTAAAATAGGAGTTACTGTACATAAGCGGAAACAAAATTACTGCCCCACATCTGTAAAATGAAGAAAATAAGTACCCATAGAGCTCACTTCTCCATCACATACAAAATTGAGAACAGTGTACTACACATAAATAAACAAATAAACCGACTGCATATCAAGTTCAGTCTGAAAGTCTGAATCAAAACTGGTCCTCCTTCTGGACTGCAGCATTTGCTTCCTGGCTGCTTCAGAAATAGGCTGAAGTTTATACATTTTCTACATCAGATTCTAAAAATAATTTTTAATTTACATAGAAGCAGTTAACAGGCTTCCTGTTTACCAAATAAGTAATGTACTATTCCCAATTGCATTAAATTCCGTTTACAATTATGAAGTTTAACAATAGCCCTTCGGGTTTGTTGTCTTCCTCTAAATGTTTATAAACTATGCAACGATTCCTAAACAGCTCAGAATCAACTGAAAAACTCCTCTGCTGTTGAGATTTCTTCACAGAATCATCAAATGGTTTGGATTGGATTGGAAGAGACACTAAAAATCATCCAGGTTCCAACCCCCTTTGCCATGCATGAGGCAGGGACATTTTCCACCAGACCAGGTCACTCAGAGCCCCATCCAGCTTGGCCTGGCAAGATAAAGCTTGTTTTACAGTATTCCAGTATGAGAAAGGATTTTTGCTGTCTACTGATGAGTGAAATCACAGCCTATCTGCTAAGCATTACGATAGCTCAGGGTCAAAGAGAGCTCCTCAGCATAGAGGGAAGGAGGCAGCTCCCTTTTCAGTACTTAGTGTGCTCATAACTGGCCTGTTAGAACCCATAGCACAAGACTTGTACATTTGGCTTCCCCATCTCAGACCTGCACTGCCAGACCCCACACACTCATCACACAGCACTGGGGCTCCTCTCCAGACCCTGTGGAGTACCAGCTCCTGAAGCCCAAACCCACAGGATGCTGCCAGGTCCCGACATTCAGCTGGAGATGATGGACATCCCATTGCTCAAGTGTCTGTCTGCTTCCATGGTCCTCTCTCCTACCATATCCATCTGTGGGTATCAGCCACAGTAGCTCCACACACTGGAAACCCAGTACATCACAAGACACCTGTTGCCACTCACAGAGTAAGTCACATCTCATGTACAGTGCCAAAAGTAATCTAAGGAATACACAGAATATATTACAAAAATCTTGAAATCTCACTGTAAAGCCTCTGGAAATATCAGATTTCAAGGTAGTATCTAAAGAACTACTGTTCATAACCAGATAAACACATGTAACTAGTTCATGGAGTACTAAGCCTGAGGGTAGGAAGGAAAGGGGGAAAAAAAAAAAAAAAGACAAGATAAATTAAACAAAGCAAGTCAGATTATCAAGATCAAACAGATCACCCAAGTGAAAAGAATGAAGGACCCATTGAAGAAAGCAGCTGAACAGCCAGAACCTCTGCCTGAATAATGGGCTTGAAGTTGTAGGCACCGAATATGTCCCCACACTCAGGCAATAAACCTGTGTCTCCCAAGTGCCAAGAGAAAATTTAAAAAATGTTATACTTCATTTCTACTGCAGAACACACACCGCAGAACTCACTGGGGTTGACCATGCAGAGTGAAGACTTTAGGAAAAAAATTATTTTATTTACAATAAAAATAGCCACAAACTAAACATGTTGGTATAACCTCACTGTATTTAGCATGAAACAGTTTTAAAGCAATATTTTTTATTTCCTGACTCATGAAAAAAAGACCCCAACCCTACACCTTTTTATGCTAACAGTTGAAGTGCAAGACTGAAAAAAAAGATGTTTTTTACATTGCAATTAAACAACTTAAAACCTGCTAGCTCAAGGTAAAAGCCATGATCTTAGTATCTTTGGGAAAAAAAAAAAAAAAAAAAAGAAGGATTAAAGAAATATGTAAATAAAAGAGGACAGAATTTAGGATGGATAAAATTGTTTTGGCTAAAAACACAAGCAACACCTAAAAATCTTTTAAATAAGCCTCTGTTGTGGTCAAATTATTAATAGCTGCCTTTCCAAGCACTTGGTACTGCCTACTGACACAGCTTGCTCACTCACTCATCCAGTGCATGACTGGGCAATCTTTTAAAGCTCTTCTTACTTTACTCTGTAAGCACAGGGCATCTCGCAAAAGTAACTACATGGTCTGGGATCACCACAAACAACTATGTAACAGCCGATAGCTGCACCGTAATTACAAAGAAACGAAAGAAAAAATACATAAAAAGACAGTGTTATGGTGAAGAAGTATTTTTCCCCTGTTTCAAGACAACCAATTTAATTGCAGATGCCAACTAAAAAACTAGTCCACACCAGCTTTGAAGAACGGGGAAGGAATGGAACTCCAGCCCCCACGGGAGATGTTTTCTACAGCCATGTCCGTAGCTAATGGAGAGGGGAGGGAAGCTGGAGCCGGCGGCTCCCCACACCGCGGAACACGAAGGAGCGCACACGCGAGAAACCCCTCGCGAAAACCTCGCGGAAGAAATTCCATCACAGTCCACCAGCGCGAAGTTTGGCCAAGGCGTTTTACGGACCCCTCGCACGCTCGCTTCAGTGACCCACCTCGCACGAGCAAAACCTCTTTAATGACAATCACACACCACGCGTCCCCCCTCCTCCCCCGCGGCGGTGTCCAGCGGCTGCTGCCCCGGGCCCCCGCAGCCCCAGGGAGGCAGCC
>VXBB01001703.1:213462-244655 GCA_013399915.1 Illadopsis cleaveri
CCTTGGTAACTTACGGGGAAAAAATTCTTTAGAGAGAAAAAAAAACCACAAAAAACCAACAAACCTAACCCCCAACATTATCCACCATATTCCTAAGGACCCAGAAGTGACCCTAACTGGCTCTCAGAACACAAAACAGCAGCAAGCAATGGCACAGCCAATTCCCTTGCTTCCTAATTTGTGGATGGGTGAGCAGGCCCCACTCCTTCCAAGCTTGGCCTGTCTGCCACCTTGAACTATGAACAAGGTCTGCTATGGCCTTACAGGTTTGCTGTATCATCATCATTCCACTCCAGTCACCAGTGTTCAACTTAGGAGAAAGAGGAAGGCACAGTGTGCTGCAAAATACTTGTTCCTGCTCTGTGGCACCACCACTAGCAGAATGTGCTAATTGGTCAATCAGATCCAGAGCATGAAATGTCTCCTCCAATACTGGAAACCCATCTAGGGGCTGACAACTACAGCAACAGGCATAGCTTCCTTCCTTAATGACCACTGCTTGCATTTTTTTGTTCCAACTTAAATAACAGTGCAATGACACAAGACCAAAAGATTGTAATTGCTGTGTAACATTGTCAGAACAAGTCTGCTCCAATATTTTTCTGAGAACATGTTTAACATTACCACATTAAATGTATTTACCTATTAATTGAAACACCTGAATAGCAAAATAACATTTAAATTCATTTTACAGACCATTTACAAAAAAAAGGGGCGGGGGGGAGGGCAGACTTTACTCATACAAACGCTATTATACATTGTTCTTCTCATCCCAGTTTGTACCTACACACATCTCTCAGTGGAGCTGTACACATGGATGTCTTGTTTCTGCTTCAATTAAGCTCGGGGACTTGCTGCAGAGGCAGCCAACCAGTTGCTTGCACTGCACATTCTTATAAGAATAATTAAAATGTCAGTAATGATGCTGTGTTCCGTTGACTCACAAATCTAATAAACATCAGGAATTAATTCCTGGAAAACATCCTGAAAAATGCTTAGAACTGTATTTTACTATTTTGCAATGGGGCAAGTGTTTGGACTTTATGTTCGTTGTTTTTGTTGTTTATTTAAGGTAGCTTATACTAAACCATGAAATATCATGTGGTACTAAATGAAGTGTCTTCACACTGTCAAAGCCTAATGCAAAAATGGACCACACACTTCAAATGCACAAGCCAGAAGGGTCATTCCCAAGAGGTGTTTTTTAACTGTTTTTAATACATACTTACACATAGCACAGCTTCTAGTGTTCTAAACATGCTTGTGGGAATAACACATGAAATGCCGGTGAAGGGACATTGGTTTACAAGATTTTTATAGCTATTTCCATGAATACAATATTACCTTTGTCAAGATTAACATTTCAAAATAAATCACTTTTTTTTTGCATGCACTGCAAAAACTGTTTAAGCGACAAATAGCAAGTGAAAAATAACTGGCATTATCTAAATCAGTAAATGAAACTCACAATAGACAGCTATTCAATAAAATACTTTTATTTATGTACAGTGTAAAGATGTTTTTCAACAAATGTTATATTGTACCAGAGCAGACTTGAGTTTGCTTGACATTTTTAAATTCACTTTAAGGGGGAGTCTCCCTGAGGTTAAAGAAGGTTTCTTATAACTGTATGTCACATAAATATTAATCCATGTTATCACAAAAACACTCTGCAAGAATTGGACATGGATATTTAGTGGAAGAGGAAGATGGGCCTGACAGGAGACACCGAAAACTACTAGACAAAAGTACCGCAGTGGTAATGTGACTCCTCCAAGTTCATGACCAGTACTGCAAGTAAGAATAAAAATAAAAAAATTGGTGGGTTCAGGGGGAAAAACAATGACAAGTTTTGGAAAAACACATAGGATAGAAATGGAAGAAAACACGAACTGTGATTTAGGAATGTTGTATGATGACAGTAAGAACCAGATGACTGGACAAGGTGTCTCAGATCAGACATTTTTCTTTATAAAAAAACAAACAAAAAAACCCAAACCAAAACAACTGAACACCATTATCCCCACCACAGTTTGCTGCTTTGTGTTTTCATTGTTTGGGTTTTTTTAAAAAAAAAAGCTTCAGCCAGAAAGGTGACACGAACACCACTCCTCAAATAAGCTTGTTCAACAAGAAAGCAGAGCCAAGTCCCTAGCAGTCACCTTGGCAAACAAATATTTCACCCAAAATCACATCATTCAAGTTTTCCAAATCCAAAGCAGCATACCCTGTGTGACCCAATCCAGCCACTACTGAAGCTGACCGAATTTTTCTACATGGGATTGTGGATGAGGCTGTATAAGAAGGCCCAACAGGACTGGGATCAATTTCAGTTCAATAAAATTTACAAACAAGACATGGCTACTCTACCTTTGGGCTGAAAAGGAGCACTTGGTTGTAATGGTTAATAGACACCAAAACCCTCAGTTCAAGAACTTCTTCAGACTTGCTTCAGAGCAATGTGACTTCCACAATAATAAACCAGAAAATCCTCCTAAAGGGAGCAGTCAACAGACAGTGAAGAATCCCAGAACCTTGGGATTGGAAGAGACCTTACAGATTATCTCCTGCTGTAGGCAGGGACACCTTCCACTCCACCAGGGTGTTCAAAGCCCCATCCAACCTTGCCTTGAACACTTCCAGGGATGGGGCATCCACAACTTCTCTGGGCAACCTGTGCCAGGGCCTCACCACCCTCACAGGGAAGAATTTCTTGCTAATATAATCTAACTCTCCCCTCTTTTAATTTGAAGCCATTACCCTTGTCCTATCACTACATGCCCTTATAAAAGGTCCTTTTATACTCAAGTATAAAAAAACAGGCTCTGTGTAAGAGAATTGGTAACTCCAACACTAAGCCACGAAGAAGATGAAGAAGAAAGGTTGTCTGTACTTTTGTTGTATTTCTAGCTGGACTGTAATGTACTCTTAAACCAACAGAAATAAAGTAAGTGCTGTTATTTGCTTTATTGCATGGCTTTCTTGTTCTAGCAGTTCTACCGGTGTTTACATTAACAGAGACTCTAAATTATTATTCATTATATAGTTAAGACATGCAAACCCTAACAGGCTTTCTGTGAAAAAACTCACACTAGGATGCAAACTAAAAAGACTGCACTATTATGATGAAAACACAATTTTAATGAAATATTTTAAATTCAATTAATAAAGTTACACAAATTAATAATATAAAATATTAGACTTTAGACATTTAGTGCTATGACATAAATTTCCAGCTGTTTTCAGTCTCAATTCACTACTAACCCCCACCCTCCCTATTCTTTTATTTTAGCACATAGGAAGTTCACATTCTTTAGCCAGACACTATAAAAATTACACACTCATCCTAAACTTCTTCTGATGCTTCCATTTGCTGTTAGGATTCTTCTGCCTAGCTTAGAAATAAGAAGGTAGCTCCAAATTTAGATTTTATCTATTAAATACCAGCACAATAACAGACGAGGTTCTGTGTAAAATTACTGTGATCCTCTCAGCCTGGTTTTGAATGGGCAATTTCAGATATTCACCACTTCATCATTATCAACAAGACCTAGCTATATATTTGTGAATAAAGTAAGAAGTTTCCTCCCCATCATAGAACAGCAATTCAACTCTGCGTTCACACAGAGTGAATTAGGGAACACAGAAATCTGACCACTTCCTTCACTCAGAATAAATCAAATACACTCCCACCAAAAATTAATAAAATGGGGCTGTTTACACCAAAGAGTGCTTCCCTCACACATTTAAAACAATATGCTCCACCACAGATCAGTCCACAAAGTCTCTAATTCATGGCTTGATCTAAAATTATTCACAGCTTGGGCTTGCCCAGTCTAAATGCTTTGGGAAATAAATCTGTGTAGCAGTTATGACACACAGAATTCCAATTAACCTTTTTTTTTTTTTAATCTCATTTGTTCTGTGCACCAAAACTAATACCCCTGTCATTCTCCTGCCACTAGGTGTCACTCTCTTCTATCGTGATTTTTATCCCTCCATCCACTTCCCAAAATTTCACCCAGGAACAATCCAACCACAAAAAGTGGGAGAACATCCATCACCATTAGTCCCTACCTAAAGAGCAAACCAGTTTCTCAGGTCAAGGAAAGATTTTTATGATGTGGCAGAAAAAGTGCAAAGGATTGTTAGTGTCACTTGGTACGTTCTTCAAAGTTAAATAAAAATATTAAAACAATTGAACTCCTACAGGAGGTGAGAGAGGCCTTCCTCCATAGAGGAGTCACCTCAGATTCTGAAACCATCTAAAACTAAGTGCATTCTCAAAAATAAGAGGAACCATAACAGAAGCACTAGGGGAACGAATTGCATGATCCCTCATGTAGGACCTACAAACAAAGTAATTTTACTAATCAAGCAGCATTTTTCTCAAGGACAATACAGAGTCACCTTCTGGTGTTGCCACTTGTATTTCATTGATTTGAAGCCCAGAAGGGGCCACTCTGATTACCTACAGACCACTCATATGGCAAATGCATGGATCTCCACATGCATGGTTTTTATGGACATGAACTCCTCCCATACTGAGGGCAACCTGAAAACTGCAACTTTGAGTGAGCAAACACTCAAACAATTATTTTCCTGTTCCTTAAGTGCACTTAAAAGAAAAAAAGAACAAAAGCAAATACCCAAAAAACCTCAAACCCACAAACCAATCAACAACAAAACCTAAACCCGGGCCATGACTGCATTCTTCCACTGAGCAGTTTTGCCACTTGGAACGATTCACTGGCACGCAGGACTTAGGTACCCATGCATACCTAACTTGGATCATAATTGATCTTAACAAACAATTTAACATAATTTTCAGTATCAGTATCTCCACTATATGTGAAATAGGATTCAAGCTAAACTTGATTCAAGCTGAGCTTAATAGATGACTTACTGTAAAGCCACTTTGAAGCATTAGGAAAAGAAACATGCCATTAGGGAGCACATCACTACTAAATTATGAAATACTGTCCAATCTGACAAATTGTTGGTGTCATTCCTAACAAGGTTGAAGTTCTTATATGCAAACACATAAGAAACACAAAAAATGCTTTTAACACTTGTGATACATACAGAGTGCTACCAGCAAGCAGTCACTGTGTCAATGAGCTTCTTGCAAAATCTTCTAGTTCACGTGCAAAGAATGACTTTGCATTGTATTCTTCTGTTACTCTGCTGGGAAATTGTTGTTTCAGTGCTATATCCCCTTCTTTTGATGTGTTTCACTATTCAGTTTTCCATTTTCCACAGCTTTATTTTCAAAGTTCCAGTCAGTTGGGCTGAGGAGTTGCTGAGTTTTTTTGTATGTCCAGTAGGGGTTAAGTATTAGTGTGACAGCAAATAATCCCGAGAATAAAACAATAAAGTGAAGAAGTCCCAGATTTTCTATAATGGAATTCCAATTGAAAATACACACCCACCACATGTGGTAGGTCAGAATCATGCGGCAGTGAAACAGATGGATCATCACCCACTGGTTTGCCTTCCAGAAAAAGGTGCTAGCACGGCCAGCCTAGAAAAATGAGAACACAAAGTATGCAGAGTGAGATTGTTACTTCAAGATAAGGAACTGAGGAATTTGTAGAACTAATACCAATATCCACCTTTCACGCACGCACACTCTCAGGCATTTTTTCCTCACACTGCAATGTTATACATATACAGGGCACCCCAAACTGGGCATGGACCGATATCACCCCACTGTGCACACGCACACAGCCCCACACAAACCCACATGGAGGCCTGCACAACTGCCATCACAGCAAAAGCAGGTATGCCAATAACACAGATTTCAGTTGGATAAATGCAGCTGTGATGAAAAACTATCCAAACAAGCCACACAGATTATCTACGGACAAGTGAAATGCACGAAAACTGTAACAAACGTAATCTGAAAATTATTCACATTCTTACCTTCAGAAGCATCCAGGAAATGCATGTTGAGGGAGTACTCATCTCCAGCAACATTCCCATCAAAGGCAGATAATGTCCAGATTTCACATTAATTACTAAACCAGCCAAGCCACCAAAAGCAAGCAAATGATGAACTACTAAGAAAACATCAAATGTTCTAAAAATAACATTGGACACATGAACTGCTACATTTTCAAGCAAGAAAAATCCAGCTGCTATTAAACAGTTAAACCAACTCCACTTTTGCTGTGAATAGACTTTGTCAGCATGAAAAACAGGATCTATGAGCAAAGCCCATAACCCAGCAACACAACTCTGAAGTCCAAAGACACCACGTGTGACTGCCATGTTCCAAAACACCTTCTCCTTTGCATGTAAGGCACGGTAAGTGGCACTTCTCCAAGAAGACAACCAGTGAGACAGAAGAAACACTCCCAAGTAGATTAAAAAACCAGCAGCTAAAAAGGTCAAACGAATTTCCCATAAGAGATAGTCCCAGTCCAAAATGGTCCCAAACAATGTATCATCATTTGTAGGATTCATTTCTTCTCTTTTGATACTTCTCATCCCCACTATAGTCTCCTTCATGCCTATTTAGCCTCCTTTAGCTATTATGCAAAGCAGTAAGCATGGACTCTTCCATCTNTAAGAGATAGTCCCAGTCCAAAATGGTCCCAAACAATGTATCATCATTTGTAGGATTCATTTCTTCTCTTTTGATACTTCTCATCCCCACTATAGTCTCCTTCATGCCTATTTAGCCTCCGCTATTATGCAAACCAGTAAGCATGGACTCTTCCATCTGGAACAAGGAGAAAAAAATTTAGTGAATTTTTAAGTACATCCATTTATATAGATTCTAAACCACTGAGGGCTCACATCCACTTCAGTTATGACTTTGGGCCTGTTGCCATTAGGCACAGTCATCCCGAAGACAGGTAGACAAAAAAAAACTTAACAAGATTTACAACTGGCCTGTGAAGTCCCAACTAGTACAAAGTAATGCACTGAAGCAAACGCAGACGAGGGTCAAGTAGGAAGGCAAGAAAGAGGAAGAGAAGCAAATCCTGTTTTGTTACTTATGAAACTTTTATTTCAACAGCATTCAGCAGTTATTGTCCTACTCCCCTGCTTTTCTCACATTTGCTACAGTTACAGCTTTGGGTGCAATTCAGAATCTCAAATACAGATCCAGGACATAAAACTACAGAAAACTAATGCAATAAGGGGGACCACTTACATCAAAAAGGGGCAGTAATGGTGGCTCAAAACAAGACTCTGCAGTTTCTGAACATTCAGCCACTTTCCAAAAAAAACCCCATATTCAAAAATGGAAAAAGGATATGGAATGCAGACAAGCAACATGATTACATATTATTAGCAACATCAGTGTAATTAGCTAAACAACCCAGCATTAAGTGCCTCAAGTTGTCTGAAACTTCCTCAACACAGTGTAGTTCAAAAACAAAGTCTTGTGGGGAGGGAAAAAACAGATCTGAACTCCAGCTCGTTTTATGAACCATACAGGTGATATGAGCATGACCACCACACCCGCCGCAACCTGTGAGTGCTTAACACCACCGTGCGTTTGGGAGTCTGGTGAACGCAAGAGAAAAGACCACCGAGGCCACGGAGACCACCGAGGGCAGAGCGCCCGGCGAGAAGCTCCCGCCTTGCTCCAGCGGGCAGCAAATGCCACCGCCGCTCCCCGGGGTGAATCCTGTAGGGCACCGATGGCCCTGCCCTTTGCTCGCAGGTGCCTCGCTCCAAGCAGGGGGATGGCCCGGGAGCCCCGAAGGCCCCTCGCCCACCCCACGGCATGACACTCGGCAAGAGCGACTCGAAATCCCAGCAGGCCCCCGCCCTCGTCTCCCCAGGGGAAACCAGGGCAAAACACACCAGTCCCACGGCACGACCAGGCCCTGAACAGCGCGATGCACTGCTGCAAGCCCTGGCTCCAGCAGGGCCGCGACAGCCCCTCCGCCCCCGCACAGACACGGCACCGACACCCCCCGTAACCCGCCCCGGGCCGTCGAGCCCCTCACGCAGACCTGGGGACCGGCCCCAACGCACAAACCCCGCTCCTCACCCACAGTGCTGCCCGCAATGACGGGACGGCCGTTCCCGGCTCCGGGACTGCCCTCCCCGGTCCCCCAGGAGTGCCTGGCCCGGCCCGGCCCGGCCCAGCCCGGCCTGACCCGCCTGGGGAGGCCCCGACCCGCCTGGACCCGCCGGTTCCACAGCACTGCCCGCAGCCGCCGGGCGCCCTCTGCGCATGCGCCGCCCTCAGCACCAACCACCGGGCCCCACGATGGGGGGAGGGAGGGAGACGCGGCCGTACCACTCGGGCAGGGGGAGCCTTGTTTGCAAGGTGCCTCTCTCAACCTGAGAGCAGCGCTGAACATCGGCCCCTCTGAGAGGTAAACACTGGAGAGATGCCTGCTCAGCAAGACTGATAGTAAAAAAGATATATCAGTGGTGGCAGAGCCAGTACATTTAGCTATGATTATCCAGTTTCATTAAAGCCAGCAAGCTATTAAACGCATGTCATGATGATCTGGTCCATGATTCTCTTCATATTCGTGACAACTAATGTTGTCATCCCAGTGACTCAGGCTGAATCTCCCGCGGTCACTGAAACTACCCCGGGAGGCTTCCTCGGCTGTGTGACAGCCCCGCAGTGTACTTTGTTTTCAGCAGGAGTGATTGGCAGGGACTGTGAATTTTGCCAGGGAAATGCTCAGTCCCACAACAGATCAGGTGATTTCTCAAAATGAGCGACCAAAAAAGACAAATGAAATCAAGCCACAACTTCTATCACGCGTAAGATGGGCCTAGAACAGCTGAAATCCTAACATGAGTCTATATATGATGAGAGACCAGAGCTGGAAAATCTGCATCGGCAGTCTGACGTGTTCTTGGTTTCTAGATGGGGAGAGGGAAGTGCTGCCATTGCCTGTGGAAAACTGGGTCCTGGCACCATAGCAGGATAACTGGTCAGCAGCGGGTTTGTACATTTGCTTTTAGTTGCTAATGTGATACCAGGGTCTGCGGCAGACCCGTGAGTACTGTGAAAAGTGAGATCTGTTCTGTACCTGTATCTGAGATTTGTATGCTACCTCAATAGTTTACATACAGGTAGCCAGCAATGCCTGTTTGTTGGGAAAATCTGGGGACAAAACCTACCTCTTGTGCCTTCTTTTAGTATGCTGAGTGTGAGACACCTTCACTCTGAGCTCCTCTGCAGACAGCCCAAGGGGACAGCATGATGCCTACACACCCAGACACTACCTGTGTGCCACTGAGGTGAGTCACAGGCGGACCACACCTGCCACTTCCCTACCAGTAACCTCAGGAGGACCAGGAGGACCAGGCTCAGCAGTAAATGCTGAGAAAGAAATTTCAGCCAAAAAATGCTGATTTCATACAGCAGGCACGAGTGACAGAGGTCCTAATGACAAGCTCTAGCAAATTGGTCTTGCACAAGGAAGGATTCCTTTTTGCACAAAAGGGAGAGTAAATTTGTTGCAAAGTCTTGGGATATTGTTACAGCCAGTTACTAATACTGATGGGGAAAAAGGACCACAGGGCCTGAGAGATGTGAAGTAAAAAAATCTGAAGGAGCTCTCACTTGAAAAGTACTTCCAGCTGATGGTAGATATTCATTTACCAACCCCAGTTTTCTAGCAGGTGCTGGAGCTGTCCTGGGAAACTTGAAAAGGATGATAAAGCTGTTCAAGCAAAAGCTGGAAAGAAGTTGGAAGAAATTACTCTCTCAAGCAACATGATGGGGCTTATGTACCAAGGGCATGTGTTTTAACTTTCCCTAATTTTATTCTTTGCCAGAACTGTCTTTAAATAATTCCTTTAAGTTGTCAAGGAATGAGATATTTTTACTTACAAATAAAGATCTTTGACCTTTGATAGTGTCGAAAGCAAGATCACTGGCTGTTGTCTTTCTTATGGATTTTCTTTGTCTTTGCTGCCTTACTTGCCTTCTCAAAGCAATATTGCATATTTTAGTTACTGGCAGCTATAGCCATGTTGAAATAGCTCAGTGTTACTTTCTGAATCTTCTACTGATACAACAACCATACTTAGTAACAGCTTTTTTACAGACGTGTCATTATGATCACTTCAGGTATTTCAAAGTAGTTCTTCCTGCAGTGAGGCTCATCTTCCACATTGTGTCACATTCAATTCTCCTTTATACAGACATTCTGTCTGGGTGCTACAGCATGCCGAGTCCAAAGCTAAATTTCCTATCTAGACTGTCTCAATTTTGGAAGAGTTTCTCAGCATCTTCAGAATGTCATGACTGGAAGAGCAAAGAGCACCTACTGGCAGGGATCCCTGCCTGCAGTCTGGATGATCCACTCACTCCTTGTAGCTAAAAGCCTCTCCATACTGATTTGGTAGCGCTTGCCTGAAGTCAAGAACTGAATCTTTTTTCACTTTACAATACCTGTGTTTTGTTGCCTCAATGTCTGCATCTATGTATCCTCCACCATGTGGGGGCTGCCTTTTACTTTGAAACAAGTGGTTGCATCCCTGATGTGAATTGAAAATTACTTCAGTACACATTATTCCCAAAACGTGTATAAATGTTGGGTTCAGAAGGTAATTTTCACCATATTGCTGCTTCAAATGGATCCATGCCCAATTCCCAGGAACCCTTTAGACAAGTACCAGTCTGTTCAGGTAAACCTTAGCATACCTTAGTGTCATAACAATAATTAAATACTGCATGGTGTAACAAATCCGTAGCTCCTCTGTTTTATTTACAAATACACAGATACCTGATGATAGTTAAAAATGTCTTTAGTTTTAACACTTTGGTTTTCATTATTCCCCAAATCAAAGTGCCATGATTCCAAGTCCTTTTCCTGCTCCCTATGCTTCCAGAGGCAGACTAGTCCCCTCTCAGTGGTGTGAGAGCACCTAAGAGGTAGGCTCTAGGAGATGAGTATGGGTGACACAAGGCCAACCAGTGGCACCTCCAGTGAGAGGGGAGCCGACTGTTTGTGCAGAGACTGCAGGAGGATTACGGAAGGATTTTATGTGTATGTGGTGGGAATACAGAATATGGCCAATCTGTGCTTCCATTGCCATTCACAGTGAGTTATGTGTTTTAGGACCAAGTTAAGAAAGGCATTTCAAACTTGAAATCAGATTAATCCATCCATTGCAGAAAACTGTTTGTCCTGTAAACATTTGCCTTAGGTATTTAGTGGCAGAAAAGTCCACAATAAGCCACCCTGAATTCTGCCTTTTGCAGTGGCAGCAGAAGGGACTTTTCTCTCTGAAGGAGACATGGCCTGATGGGGCCAGAAGTTATCTGTGGCAAAAGAAAAGAGATGGAGATTGGAAGAAAACCTGTCTGATGAGGCTATTCCCTGATCATTTTGTAGCTCTTTGTCATCCTCTAAGTAGCATATGAAGGAACTCAAGTTACTGCCTAAGGTTATTTTCATTCATTTTTTAATTCCAGAGTACCAAACACTTGTAGTCAGTGTATGTTGAACTAAGTCATATGATCATAAATAAAACCTGAGCTGGTAATCTTCCTAATAGAGGATAAAAGTCTACTGCTATTTTAAAAGCCAAGACCTCACTGACTTCTCAAAAAGTTTTAGACCTCTGCTCCTAAAGTTTTAGAAAAGCTTTTTAAACTGAAATTTACACCTTCTCCACCTACTAATCTACAATCTGGGTTCAAATCTATGAGAGTTTACTACTAATTATGAGAGCTTTGGTTCAAGTCTGTGGGAGGCTTACTGCACGCCTACCTCAAGCAACACTGTGGCAACACCAAATGCATAATCTTGGTTTTTTCCAGTGCTTTACACACACTCTCAAAGTTCTTCTGATTCTTGTTCAACAAGTACTTGTGCAGTAATTCCTAGATGCAAATCACAATTGTTAAAATAAGCACTTGGAACATGCTTATTTAAGGCCTTTTTCCTCTTAGCTAGTAGGAAGTATACTTGACTTCTTTTAGAAAACCTGTATTACAAGGCTTTCATGTGTGCCATGGGTTCAAAATGTCCTTACATTGCATTACATATTCATCTACCTAGACTGCTGTGTTTTCCTCAGTACTGGGAGATCTGCACAAATGCTTTTTGTATTTCACTTATAGTCAGTTTTAAATAAATTGATCAACTCCTCATGCTTCAGAACAAATAGTGAAAATAGTTGCCTTGAAACACTTGATATTCTCAAAATTTTAAACTATTCAGATTTGCTGAGCATCCACACTTTGAGTTACCAGCTATGGTAGCTGATCACAAATCAGCAATGGTCACAGCAATGAAACTGTTGGTTCCTGTCTATTTGAATCTTTCCAGATAATGGAAGTGATATAAAAAAACTGGAGATTCTTTACTCAGTCCTTCTCAAGGCTATCCCCCATTACTGTTTGTGAACATTCCATGAAAATGCTAGAGGTATACAACCACTGTTGAGTAGTGTTGGATATTTCAGTTTCACTCCAAAAGCTCTGTTACATGTCGACATAATTCAGGATATTACTCATATTACTCAATCCCGTGCTGTGACATCTGGCCATTCATCATCCACTGCTTAGTTGGACCTCACCAAGTACAGCTTTTAGGCAATTATTCCTTCACTATTTCTTCTTTTCTCATTCTTTCAATTCCATTTAAGGCAAGATAGCCTATCCTTGGTTGTTTTGGGGTTTTTTGTCTGTTTGTTTGTTTGTTTTGTTTGTTTTGTTTTGGTTTTTTTCTAATCCTAATTTATGTCTGTTTTAATACATGACACTTTCAAGGTCTCTGCTCGGTCCAACCATTTCTGTCATGAATTTATCTGAATCTCAAATTCTCTCTTCTGCTGGCTCTACAGTTAATCTATGAATCAAGTCATTGCAGCTTCACCTCTTTCTCTCCTGAAGTTCATTCCTCACTCCACAGACTTCTTAGCCTCTTTCCATTTTGCAAGCTTCCCTTTATATTCTGTGCACTGTAAGCATGTCTGTTGAGTCATTGCTTAAATATATAATATTTTGATAATATATTATTAATATATGAAATATAATATATTAAATTTTTTTCTCCCTCTTTTCACTACCTCTGTCTAGTCAATGGCTCTTTATGGTCCTATCTGAGGATCTTCACGTTCTAGTGCCCAGTATCACTGGTGTCACTAACCACTTGTTTTACCCCATAGGACCAATAAGTAAGAATAATACCAATTGTATTCAGTCCTAGGCTTAAGTTCCTCAGTTGCTTCTGGCAGGCTTCAGGTAAGTGCCACGAGGTGATGATAAGATCTTGGGTTTGTAGCTGAACCTTTTTATTCCTCCCTCACCAAACAACATGTCTTAACAATGTTTGCTGGAACAAGTTATTCTGCTTTAGTGTTTAGGGTCTTGCTTCACAGCTGTAGTCATGAAGGTTAGCCTTATCTGGTGTTTCAGGTTGACCCAGAATGTCTGGTCTTTCTTTCTCATTTCTCACACAGTTACCTCCAGTGCCTCTTCAGGAATCAAAGGAAAATACTGTGTCTGTCTCCTGGAATACATGGTTATCATTCTGGGATTTTATTTAGCTTCAGGTAGTCTCACTTGAATAGAAACTAGGGGATTTACCAGCAGGTAAAATTATGTTTGTCAAATGAGAGCAGCCAATGACTACTTACCAATGGGTCTCTAGCAAGGGTGTGATCCCAGGTATCACCTCAGATCATGTTTCAGTTGTATTTGTAGACAGCTACAAACAGCTACTG
Source organism: Illadopsis cleaveri (assembly GCA_013399915.1). Taxonomy (NCBI): domain Eukaryota; kingdom Metazoa; phylum Chordata; class Aves; order Passeriformes; family Timaliidae; genus Illadopsis; species Illadopsis cleaveri. The sequence goes on from VXBB01001703.1 coordinate 227,137, forward strand.
TGAAAATTATCCAAGGTAAAGTTAAGGACCATACAATTACTGAGTGGCAAGAGTGGGCAGAAATGAGAAACTGTGGCCTCAGTAATATGACAAGTTTAATTTTGGGGATTTCAGCAAAATGACAGCAAATCCATCATAGTAAGAAGATTCTGAACATCTTAAATGGTTTCTTGGAATAAGCAGCCCACAAGAAGTAAAGAAGATGGAAGGTGACAAATTATTTTCTCGCTTTCAGCCTGATCCAAGTGGAACCATTCAGTTATTTCACAAATTGCAGTACTGCACAACAATTACAAGAGTAAACAGCAACAATTAATATGAGAAATAAAAAGTAAAATCATTTTTGTTACAACATTTTGCTAAGAATAGTTGGAAGAAATGTATATTTAAAACAACAGCTGTGAATAAGCTGCTTTGATGTCAGGTTACTCTAGACCTGCAAAGATGGATTTTTTTTTTTAATTTAGTCTATTTAAATTTGTTTAGAATAAGAAGATTCTTATCATTTACTTCATGAATTTCTAAAAATAAATTCTACACATATTAATGCTAGTAAACAGCAGTTACGTTGTCTCTTTTAATCCTTAATATAGATTTTCATTTAACTAAGCCTGTGGTGCTGCAAAATCTCCCTAACACCTCCTTTTTCCTCAGAGCTAGGTTTATATGCAGTGGTCAGGAGTCAAGTATTTGATGTCTGTCACAAATCTGTCAGTGTTAAATGAGCCTAGAGCTTTCATCAGTCTGCTGTTTACTGCTTTGGTGTGCTGAAACAGAAGGCATCATCCAGCACATGACCACTGAACTGATTTATACCAGTTCGTGGTCAGGCCCTGTGTGGGCTTTTCCTATTTCTTTGTATTCCATTCTTCCTGAATTTTCACTTTCAGTAAACTGGCCTTTTCACTATTTGCTAGAGTCTTGCTTACTGCAGTAGGTTCATCACATAGTTTAATGTGAAAAGTAAGACTGAAAGCCTTTCATTCACAAGTCATATCCACAGAGGGAAAAGAATACATTTCAAAGGTGAGAAGGAACATGTGTCAGAGAATTTTCTGCCAAGTTATCCTCTCCTCTTTCTTGCAAGCTTAATCAAAACCCCACTGAAATAAACCATAGCAGGTTATGGGTGTAACCCATTGTAGTAGCCTTTAGAGTATTTTAAGGAAATTTAGAGGAAAACACACAATTAAAAAATCATACAATTTTAAAGAAATAAGGTTTTATGTAATCTTAGCCTTGGCACATCAGCTCAAAAGAGATTTTTATATTACATTTTGAACCAGTTGGCTGATTTCATCCAAAGTAAATATGATCTGAAAAGTTTCATAGAAATCAGTAGAAAGGAACTCCCAATTAGTATCCCATGAAAAGAAAGGCTGCACCACAAAACAGTTCTCTGTCCTGTTTGGCTACAGGTCCATTTATTACCAGAGATAGCCTAAACTCAACATCATGTCACCAGATTCATGCACAGGGGCAGCTCATTCTGCAAATTGCTACAGGCAGCAGAAGACCAGTGAGAATATCATGTTATGAGAGAAATTTCTGATGGAAAAATCACAGGAAACATGTTTTCTTTGCCTTGCTTCTGACAAAACAATTTGATTTTGCGATTCATAATGGCAACTCAGAATCATGAAAAAGATTTTCAAGCTTTTTTTCTCAGAAAAGTTGACATCCAACTTTATTTTTGTGGGATTCCTCACAGTGAAAAGCACAAGTAAGTCTTTGTGGACTCAGGCTGTAACCTAATAAGTCTATGTGTAAATTTTTGTCAAGTTCAAAGGGTAATGCTGTGGGATGGCCCCACTGGTGAGCAGCGGGCTATCGAAGAAGCCAGTTATAGTGGTCTGAAGGCTAAAGTGGGCTCCAGTTATATACACACCCTCCTTCCTTTGGGAATGATGATGCTGCAGCACAATACTATATCTGTTCACTACATGTGTACAGTGTGTTGGAGGTGAGTGTTGGTTACTGTTTCATCCTTTTATTTCAGAAGGCTTAGGCACTTGAAAATACAGCACAAGGGAAATTAGAATATATTCTGCATAAGTTTACAGCTTCACACTGATAGACTCCTAAATAAAGCAGCCCTCAGTGTAATGATTACCTTCTTACTAGGTACCATCTTCTCACTTCCACAGAACTTGACAACTTCCCTTAATGTGAAATCAGCTTGTTTTCTTGTTCTTGAAAAAAGAATCCTCATTCTGCGAACATTTAACTGATTCTTAGCCTTTTTATGTCTTTCAACACATCATTTTGCAATCAATTATGTTAATAAAGGAAAAGCCCTTTTGAAAGTTATAGTAAAGGTCTTCACTGTACAGAGTACATCAGAGTACATCTTTTTCTATAAAGGCGTCCTTCTGGACTGAACTGAAGTTGCTGTATTTGTGAATCGACAGAAAAGTGATACCTGCTTACACAAACTATAGAAAACAACAGCCCTAGTTTTTTGCCAGTTATTTGGAAGAAAAGACCAAAACTCCCATGCATCAGGCCCATCTTTATGTATAAGCATTCCAAATGAAATTAATGTCTGAAAAAAAGAGAACAAACTGAAGGCAAAAGAAGCCAGTTGATGAGTCAACACCTTTGTTAAAGGAGACAGTTTTTATAGTGTCAGAGGTGCAGGATCTCTGCTGTTCCAGCACCTTCAGGGGATAGGCTATTAACAGAAACTAGATTTTACCTGCCAAGTAATTCTATTTCTGATTTGGTCTTAAGGTAATTAAAGGTTTCTTTATTACCTCAGTCGGTTAGAACATGGTGCTAATAACACCAAGGTCATGGCTTCAATCCCTGTATGAGCCATTCACTTGAGAGTTGGACTCGATGATCCTTGCGAGTCCTGTCCAACTCAGAATATTCTGTGAAATAAAATGTCCCTCAGGAAATGTTTTTCACAGAAGAGGGTGAAATAGCTACACAGAATGAAGCCTCCTTTAAAGTCTTTTAGCAGGACTAGCTCACTTTTCCCTATAAAATGAAATCTAAATTTACCTACCAAATATCAAACTGAACAAGGAGAGAGCAGGTGTACTCATGAAATCATTGTAGGAGAGTTTACTGAACATTTAGCCCTTCAGCACATAGAAAAGTACTCTACACTGACAAGGCAGTAGATTTCCATTCACTAAGGTTAAAGTTTCATTCTGCTAAAGTGACTGGATTTGAAACTGTGTGCCAAAAGAATCAGATTAATCATTACCACTGCTGAAGAGGATAAACAACAACAAAAACATACTGAGTACTTCAGAATGACAGGTTTCTGAGGAAATCTGTGTATTGCAACAGCAATAAGTAATAAAATACAACTTTGCCTGAAGCCCAGACATAAGGACCCAGATACACACTTCTTATTTTATCCCATTTGAATAGTTATATATTCTCCAGTCTCCATTTTGTACTCAATACAGAGCTGGAATTTGTAGTTGGAAGCAGCATGAAAGAAGTGAATACATTGGCAATAGCAACAAATTGCATAAATCCAACCTCTTAAATTAACTTTTGTGATTTGAGTTATTGTGACTTACAAACCCATCATCTATTGCAGAAGGTGAATTTTTCACGAAGTGACCTGAAAAATGAAAATAAGAAAATACTTTCAACTTCTTTCAAAGTAACAATCAGGAATAAGTTCAAGAACTAATTGGTACTGCTGCATAACAGATTTCACAATATGATCACAGCCACTGTCTTTAGAAGTGAGTGGGAAGTGAATAAGAACAAAGAAGGGAGCTTTCAGAGAGCTCAATGGGCAAATTAAAATCCAGCATTAAGGGGGAGGTATGCATATGAGATTGGGATAAGTAGAAGCTGCCAGAGGAAAATCCTACTTTCTATTGTGCTTCTTACTTTGGATGAGAAATCAAGCAAAACTGAGGCTGCTGCACATGTTCACTGCAAGATCTGGCTGTGTTAGCAGAAGCTGTTGTCTTCAGCTGACCACTTCTCCCTCACCCTTCATATTGCAGTTTACTGCCCCTTCTAATCTTTTTCTGAGCTGCTTACACTCCTGTCAAGGCGAGCTGGGTTACCTTAACCAGTAACCCTTTTCTGACCTGTTGCAGTAAGCTCCAGGTAGGGAAGGAACAATTCTGCAAATAGCTTAGGTAATAGCTGAGATGGAATGAGAGTGCCTGGCAGTAGACCTGTCATGTCATTTTAGCTGACACAGCCTGGAGCTGGAGAAAGAGTGTCCCTATTCTGGTCCTTCAGAACTCGGGGTGACTTCCATGACTGCCATTTGGCACAGTTTCATATGCAAAAGATTCATAAAGCACCAGCCCTTAATAGTAGAATACATGGTGTAAGGGCTTTACAAAAGAGAAATCCTTGACCAAATCCTTATACCACAGACCTTAAGTTAGGTCAAAGTGTTATATGACTAATTATAAATGGAAAAAAAAAAAAAAAAAAAATTGCACCAAATGCAAAACAGTGTATAATTTGACTAGCAGCAAGTTGTTAGTCTTCTCCCTAAATATACAGTTTTTATTGCTTATATATGTTAGATGCAAGGCCAGTACCAGTTAACAAAGATCTAATGAAAGAGAAATGACAAATTGCAACAAAAGGGTCAGGTGAAAACATAGAATCAAATCATATTCGAAGTAACCTTAACTGTCATCTAGTTCCAACTCCGCCTGCCATGGGCAGGGACACTCTTGCTAAATCAAGCTGTTCAGAGTCATATCCAACCTGGCCTTGGAACACTTTCAATGACAGGACATGCACAACTTCTCAGAGCAACCTGTTCCAGTGCCTTACCACCCTCACAATAAAGAATTTCTTCCTAGAATCTAATCTAAACCTACCCTCCTTCAGCTTAAGCCTTGTCCTATCACTGCACATCCCTGTGAAAAGTCCCTGTCCAGCTTTCTTGCAAGCTCCCTTTAGGTACTGGAAGGCTGCAATTAAGTCACAACTCTTTCCCCCATCTTCTCTTCTTCAGTTTTTATGCTGCTTGTTCCACCATCATCAATACAGGTGAAAGACCAGTCACTGTGCTGGTCTGGATGACATGTGGAAAGGCACCTTCAAGTTACAGCACACTACATAACAGTACCAATGCTTGGAAACCCCCAGAGAGCAGATCATTGTCATTTGACACATGGTCCCAGCGAGGAGAATGAATCACCGCCAGCCAAGTAAAAAGGCAGAGCAATGATTAGGCTTTGGAATTGCCTGACTGGGAATTATTAATAAGAAGCACACTTAGATGTCTCTTTCCTTGAAAAATGACCACATTGTTCCCAGACTGCACTGCAATGCATTTTAAAATATGCAGCTGTCACGGGACATCTCTTAGCAGGGTATAGCTACAACCCCAAATAATGTCACCTTCTCTGTAATCCCTTTGGACAATGCTGGTGAAAATGTCCCTATCTGATCCAGAGTGGCCTCTGTGAAAGCTTGCTGACAAAGGTGGCAACATGACCTGGAGGCCAGGATGTGTCCCAGTGGTCTGTTCTAGGGTTATTGCTGGCTGTGGGGGAAGGAAGTATCCCCTGCAAAGGATATTCTAATACTGTGATTAGAAGAAACAAATCAAGACATAAGGATTAACCTACCTAACCAAGCTATGACATTGTTATTTTCATTGAATAAATTAAAGAACTCAGTGATTAATATGTGCCTTAAAATTATTTACTTCAGTCCTCTGAGTAACACAGTTCAATGGACATCCATTATTTAATTTGCTTCAAGTGCAATAGATGTTGCTGAATTAAAGCATATCTACCAAATAAAAACCCCAATGTTGATTTAATTCTTTTTAGTGATGGGCAACCCTTGATAGATTATTTCAAGAGTTAATATATACACAGATAACTAATGAGAGCATTGTTTATGGTCTGAATTGGTTTAGCTTCATCTTCCAGTCACTGAATCTCATTATACCTTCAACAGCTTTGGCATTTATAAATTGTGATCAAGGAGCCTTTAATCTTTGATCATTTAAATAGAACAAGCTTTTAGGATGATTAAGCAATCTATAAAAAGTTTTGTAGTTTTAATCTATAACTTTTTTCAATCTTTATTTGTTTGGAAGTAGTATTCTAGTAGTTGTTTTCCCAGCAACTTATAGGAAAATACTATGAAACTACTGCATCTCTTTTCTAGCCCTGTGTTTGTACAGAAAGACTACCAGAATGATCTCCAAATTTCTTTCTACATTTCTTTTCCCTGAACACTACTGTGGAGGTATGTCCTTTGTGCCTAAAGTCATAGTCTTACTTATGACTAGGGTAGGTGAGCACCCTTTTCTGTGATCAAACTCTTGATCTCCCATTTAATCATGGTGTGACTGCTCCTGTATCCCCCTGGCATCTCCACTGGACTCATAGGTAAGTGTAAATCCTCTTCACAGAAATGCACTTTTTAACTGAGATGCGGTAGGTGAGAAGTAATAGATTTTTAAACAGCTCTTTAACTGTAATTTTCTTTGTTTGTTCTGCTCAGTTTATTTCTGAAGGACAAGACAGTGAACTTAAAACATTATTGAAGGACCTTTGGTCTTACTTATCTACATGGAAATAGGCTGTAGAATGTAAGCATTTTTAAAGAAAGTAGTTTTTATATATGCACATATTTTTAAATGAAATTATTCTACTACAGTTCTTAATACTTTTGTACTGTCAACACTTTTGGCCATAAAAACATGGCAGAGTTATTCTATTGAAAAGGAGAGTTGTCTTAAAGAACTTTCTCTTGTAACATATTAAGTGAAAATGTTCAGGTTTGGGTTTTTGGATTTGTTTTTGTTTTTTTAGAAAAGCAGCTCAGAGACAGATGTTAGGTTAATGAGCTGAAGGAACGACAAAAATAAGTGTGATGTGATGTTGCCAGATTCATACCAAAATATCTAAGCAGAGATGCTATATGAGCAGCTGGGGAGGGCTGAAAAAATGTGAGGCAGACTACCAGTCACAGTTCAGTATGAATCTCGTTCAGAAGGCTCTAGGCAGGAATGGAGGGACATTTAGACAGAAATCACAACTAAATTGACAGTAAGAAAATTAGGGAGGTCATGAGGGTCTTCAGCTAACCAGCACCAGGTTTCCATAGACTCACAAGGATGTCAGCCTTTTACAATGCAGCAGCCACTCCACAGAAAACATTCATCCTGGAATAAATCAGTTTTAGCTGTGGCTGAAAAGTGTTTTCTCAACAGAAGGGACAGCTAATCTGTTACCGCAAACACATCCTGATGTGTGCACTGTCAGCAGCTGTTTGCCCAGGAAGAAGGCATTGGGAGTGTGCTTGTATGTGCATGGGGAGGACACTGACAACGATCAGTGTCTTCAAGCTTGTCTAATAAATACTCCTGTCATGTCTACTCCCATCCCATTGTGCAATACCCTTAGGCTCAATTCTCAAGTCACTCTCACCTCACTGCAGTGCCTATCTCCCCTCTCTCTACTACTGCAAAGTAAGACATCCTCAACCTCTTTTCTCTTCCCTACCAAAACAATACTCCAGCCTGTACCTCTGTCTCTTCCCTGTTCCCAAATATCTCTTCTGCCAAACTACCAAACTTTTCTCTTACAAGTCCCTTTATCCAAAATCATGGGATCCACCTCTCAGCATCTTCCTGCCTCAGTATTTTAATCCTTCTGGCTCATATTCCTTTCCTATGGTTTGGCTTGTTCACAATTGACAGGTCATGTTTCTGTAAGACTACTTTAAAAGATGGAGTGAGAGTGGCTTAAAGATTGACTTCTCACAGACACTCAAGGTAGAGTTAGTAGCATGTTTGTTTTCCTGCTGACATGATAACAGCTTCAGATGGTTTGAAGGGAATCCTTTTCAATTAAATCTTGTGTGTTCTAAAATTAATGCATAAAACATCTATTTCTTCACACAAAGAACAAAATTTAAGCTAGACAACAAGAGAGGTCTTACTTATTTCTTTCTTAGTGTTTCTCAGCAGTTAAGTGATGTTTCTCCAGAGACTGGCTACCCTGGAGAAACAAATGGCTTCATGCCTTAGCTGCTTTTAGCTCAGACCTCTTACCAAGCGCACAGCAGAATGGCAAAAAGCAATCAAAAGCTAATTCAGCAGAAATGTCTAAATTCAGGAAGATATATGGAATTGAGCCCATGCATGTCCATAATCATAAAAACATTTATGTGCCCAGTTTTATGAGCTACTCTGCAATGGTATCATTAAGCACCATCTGAGTACTGTGAAGGCTGTGCAACAGATGATGTAAATCATTGTCTAAATTACACTGTTCACAACTGCCTGACATAGAGGACAGAAAATACATCCTCTGAAATGCAAGGACATTTTGGATTGGAGAGCATATAAAATACAAGTATTTCTGTGTATGAAAAACAGAGTCTGTATTAGAGGAAAGTATACTGAGAGGACAGAGGTAGTGAGCAGAGTCCAGAGAATGCAGCAGGGTCAAGCAAGCATCTCTGCAAGACACTGCAGAGGAGAAACACAGGGAAGAAAGGAGAGTGTCAACAAAAGTGATTCTGGAAAAAAACCCCAAACCCTTCATATGTATTTTGGGTGTTATAAATACCAATTTTAAATATGTGAACAGATTTATTGGGGACAGCCTCACTGCAGAGATTTGTGGTAATTTATATTTCTGTTTCTAATGGGGAAGAAACACTAGAAAAGTACCAGAAAGAACAAACAGTAGGGGCAGAGGTCTCCTTGTTGATTTAGGAACAGTTTCTATATATGAAACTTGTTTGGCCATATTAAACCTTTCATTTGGGAGAAAGCAAGTGCAAAATTATTTTAGAACAGAAATTTCACACTCTTATCAGTGTTCTGCTTTGATGCCTTGTTATTTAACCTTGCTTTCATATTATAGCTAAAAACTGAGATTATGTTCATCGATATATCATAAAGGAGCCTCAATTTTCAATTTCTTTGCTGTGATTCAGTAATTTTGCAAAATAAGATAATGTGGAGGCTCATGCCCCCAAGGAAGACCCAGACAAGGTAGTGCATTCAGCACTCCCTTGGAGGGCCACAAGAGTTTAAGAAAGTTAGCCAATCCCCATTTCCCCAGTTGAATACCTAAAGCCCTTCCCTGTATGTTAATTACCTGATTCATGATTGGTTGTTCTGTACCCCGGTTCTCCCTTCCCACTGGTCCAAGTTTCAATCCTCTGATTTGTTTATTAATCTCTTCCCTGATTGGGTAAAGTTTTCAATCCCTGACCCCATTGGTTGTTTGTAAGGCCCCACCCCCTTTCTCATGTGTATAAAGACTCGATGAGCAGGTGCTTTGTTATCTTTGAGACATTGGCTGAAGAAGAGTAAAGAAGGTTCTCAGAGATCAATCCTGGCTCCTGTGCTTCTCTTCTGCGCCGCCTTGGACTAGCCCTGCTTAAGAAGCTGTCTTGGCAGCAGAGCTGAGCTGAGATCACTTATGAGCCGAGATCACTCATGAGCTGAGATCACTCCTAGGCTGAAATCCCTCCACCAGGGTGCCTGCGCCACCTGGACTGAGGCTGCCTTTCTCAAGGCAACTCGCTAGGGAAGGTCGCTGCCCCCAAAGATCCCGCCGGAGGCCTAGGCGGGTTGCGACAAGATAATATTACAAAATATTTATTTATGAAGGTTGGAGGTCTTCTTAGGCTCTGTGAAAACGCTATTTGCTAGCCACTTATTTTTCTACCATGGGTTTCCCTAATACTTCTTAGCTGTTTTCTTTATGTGTCAGTTAATTTTAATAAGTATATTTTAAATTAGGCATCAGCTATGTATTAGAGGGTTGCTTTGTTACAAAAGCATGGTTTGTCCCACCTAAATGAAAAATGCTTTCAAGTTTTTTTTCAACACTGCAGCATTTTTGTTGAATGTATGTATGCATTTATCAATTGACATTACAGAGTTTTTCTTAAGCTCCGTCATGGGTGTACCCCTAGCATGTTGAAGAACAAATAGGCATGTGCTTGTGATTTCTCTGATTTGAATACATCCTTCAGGCAACTTATCTATAAAATAGAACAAGGTGCACTTTGAATTTTTACCTTACTTAGGAAAATTGTGTTGGAGAAAAATGTCACAAATATTCAGAGGTTGGCTCTGCCTTTAGGCAACAGGTAAGCAGAGGAGAAAAGGAGAAAAGAAATCCTAGAGGTCTTCAGAAAGGATGTTTGTGGTGCATAGCTCAGCCTTATACTGTATATTCCCAGGAAATGGAAAATAAACATATTTTCGAGGGAATATTTCTTGACAGATGACCTCTGTGTGATCTGGGACCCAAAGGACATCAATGACTTGGTCACCATCTTCTAGGACCGTACGTGTCCTGATGACTTGGCTGTTGGGACCAGGGGCTCAGCAGTAAGGAGGCACTGCTGCAGTCAGGGGAGATCAGCAAGGCAGCCCTGCAAAGGACAAGCATGCTTTTGGAAGCAATTGGGCTCCTTGGCAATTGCACAGTTTGCTGCACAAGATCTGAGGCAAGGCAGTACCAGTGAGGCTTTGATGACAGGGCCAGGAATCCACGTGTGCCTGCCAAAGCCTGGGAGCCAGCCAGCCAGCTAGGGTTGTTTCTTTCTGGGTTATCAGCCCCATGCATCCCCATGTCTCTTAGAAGCAACCCAAGAAGGGTTGCTAGCACAGAATAAATGTGATACTGGCAGGAAGGTTCAACACAGGTCACAGTATAGCAGGCACATCAGTTTGCATTGAAAATGTGCTGGCTACTACTTGAGTGAGCTCTGTCAGAAGGAGACATTAGGGAAGGAGAAAAATAGTATTTCCAGAGAGGAGAAATCTCTGCATAGACTCCCATCTACCATGGCAGATGTGATCTTTGCTTTTCCCTCACTTGTTTTCACGATTTGTGAGAGCCACACCAGACAATGATTCACTACATCTGCCACTGAACCCTGCCAACCCATCTTCCTGAATGACCACTTTAGGTCTGAGGGTGCATTTCTGACCCCAAGTGCAGAATATTCTGTATTTCCTCTTTTTTTCCTCTGTTCTCCACAAATAATCTGGCATCACATCAGAGGGAAAAAATGGCTCTTCACATGGGTGTTGTAGGAGACAGAGAAACCTTTGTGTAAAGATGAAAATATCAGATGGATATTGAAGGCAGCACAGGAGCAGAACATCTGAACAAGTTTGAGGAATAGAAAGAGAGGTCCCTCTTACCACCCTCTCTCAGGACTTTGGGATTTCAGTCCATTTCTGAAACAGTTCATTGATCATCTGCTTTACTAAGGCAAATTGAGAGACAGAATGAAGACAAATGTCTCCTGCATCCAGCACTCCAGATAGCTGTTGACCCATGGTGACAGCCCATGGGCACTGAGCACCCCCAGCAGCCGACCATGGCTGCTCAGGCTGGCTGGGAGTATATGAAAACACATCAGGCGCAGAGCTAATGCAGTTGGCACTTCATCAGCTGCCTAGCATTCTCCATGCTCTTGTCAAAGACAGCTTGAAGCAGTAGCTGGTTCTTAATCTATTTAGATCAGACCATTAGAGATAGAACAAGAAAGCAGCATAGCACTGTACCTCTGATGTAGGAGGTAAAAAATTAACTCATTCTGTCTCACTTTCTCTATCCACACTCCTTTCTGCCTTCAGTAAAGCATACTTCTGTGGAGGAGGGAGCAATGGAAATGGATACCCACCATGGCTCCATCCTGCCGAGCTCCAGCCTTGTGGCTGTCAGGGCTCCAGGAGACCTTAAACCTTCTTAGCTTCATGGGAGATGCAGAAGGTCACAGTGCACACAGATGCCTTCATAGTGTTCAGCATCTGTGCCCCACAGTGGAACAGAGTCCAACATCAGCAACGTCTGCCTAATCCACAGGCTTCTGATCAGCCTTTTGTAATGGAAAGGGGCTTTTATCATCCCACAGCCCCTGTCTGTATGCACCAAGGCAATGTACAGAGGCAGTCTCACTGCTGAAGCTTTGGAATTCAGTCTTGGCTGGGAAGGAAACAGATCCAGTTAATATTTCTTTTTCCACATATCTGTTTACTTTCCTTAATTAAAATAGGGCATTGCTCACAAAAACAATTGCAGCAGCTCCAAATAAAGCAAATTAAACTCTTTCAGAGATTAAGGCCTGCAGAAAGGCAACAGTCTAATTCATCACACATTCACAGTCTGAACTCTTGCACAGATGCATATCTTACAACTACTCCAAGCAAAGTGGGGTCTAGCACTCAGCTCCTGGAAGCAGTGTTCATGGGGAATTACAGAGGCTGTGCTCCCAGGGGAAGAAGGTATGACTAGGCTGGGTCCCCGGGTGGAATTTTAGTTACACAGTTCTTTCTCCACCCTGTGGCTGTATTTGGCTTTACAGACTCTTCCTGAGCAGCTAGGGACCTGTGGCAGGGTATTCACATGCCTTTTCCAGGGCTGTAGGGCCAATTGTATTGTTTGGTTGTAGCTGTCCCTCCATCTGGGGTAGGAGGTGTTCACAGGTATAGGTCAGGAAATACGTTTGGGGGGTCTCATCCTCAGTTTTAATATCCATGTTTGGTTTGAGGCAGGTATGAGAGATGCAGTTTTGTCTGGTTGGGAGACACAATGCCAGTCAGTGGCACAGGGTCTGTCAACCCCTGGATGGCTCTGGGGACAAGCAACCTTCTGCCACTTAAAGGTTAATATAATGTTTTCTGAGAAAGACTGGCCTGTAAAAAGGATTTTACAATTTCTTGCTTTAGTTCCTAGTCTTCAAATTTACAACTTTATATGATCTAAGAGCAGCCTGCAAGAAATACTACAACAAACCCCCAAAATTATAGTCACCCTACTATTCTTGTCCACTGACAGGTTAAATGTCTGATTTATAATTGTTACAAATAAGGTCAAGCACAGGGTAGGACTAACCTCGATACTAAAAGCTCCACAATAAAAAATTTCAGTAGCTTCATAGTTGACCCTGTAAAATCCAGTAATTAAGACTGAAACTCTCCTGAAGGACTGAATTACTGATGAAGCTCACCTGAGTTTCAGTGGCTAGAAATTAACTGTTCAGAAAGCGTTTGGGTGCTGGTTCCAACAATAATTTTACTAAAAGACATGTCTTGCTGTGTCTCACTTGCTGACGATTCAAACATCAGAGTGGCATTACATCACAGCAAGAGAAGTTATAGGGTATATAAATGAATGAGATTTTGTCTTCTGGACGGGAACTTGGCCACAGCATTCTGTGTATAAAGATCCGACACATTTTGAACCTTTCCTGGGGTTTGCCACTCTTTGGCAAATTCTCCATGTGCTAAATTCTAATTTGCAGAAACAGCGTGTGGCTGTGACTCCACAGCCGCAGGTCCGCAGCCGAGAGGGCCTGCGAAGGGCTTGTGGTGCACCCCTAGCCCTGGCACCGCGGAGCCCGGGGTGCTTTCTGAAGAACTCAGCTGCGCTCCCAGCTTTCCCTGTTTTCCTTTTTATTTATTATTGATTTGAAACCACGCAAACACATATAATTTCCCCTCACATTTTCTGCGATTTAAAAAAAAGACAAAAAACAAACAACAAACAGAAAACCCAACAAAAACCCCAAGCCCTGCAGCTTTCCCGTGCCGCTCTCTGGCGGGGCGCGGCGCTGGCTCCGAGCCGGCCCCTGCCCGCCCGTCGCTGCAGCTCGGCTGCCACCTGGTGCGGGCAACGGCACGGGGACCGGGACCCGGACCGGGACCCGGACCTGGACCCGGATCTGGACCCCGACCCGGACCCGGACCCGGACCCGGACCCGGACCCGGACCGGGAGTGTCTGGCTGTGCGCCGGGGGGCACACAGCGCTGGAACCGGGCAGGATCCGTCTCGCCCGGTCTCCTCCCTGTCTCTTGTCCAACCCGGCAGGAGGTCACGGCGGTGTTACCACAGGGTCAGAAACCGCTCGGTTTGAAGCTCAGGGGTCCTGAAGCCTCCGCTGGCTTTCCGCAGCGATGCCGATGCGTGTGCGAGGGTTACGGCTGGACGGAGGGCGGAGATGACGCTCCCCCTGCGGGTCTGAGCGTTAGTCCTGGTTACAATCGCAGGGAATGGAGCACCCACTCCCCGGAGCAGCAACAAAGAGCAGGCTGTTGGTTACCGCTTCCAAAACGACAACAATCCCAGATGGGGGAGCAGGGACATTTTTCCTTACTGGTACACAGGCTCTTAACAAGGCTCACCATCACCTGTCCCGGCGCTGCTGGCTCACAGGGGTGTCCAAGTCAAAGCTGCCCGCGGTATTCCCAGCTGCCGCACGTCCCACCCATGTCTCCCATGTCACCCATCTCCCCCAGCTGCCGGACCCCTGAGCCCCGCTGGGGACAGGCCACTGCTGCCCATGTCCTGCGCTCTGCCAGCGCCCTAAACAGCCGTGGCTGCTCTCTTTCACCGGGTCAGCAAGAACCCGATGCTGGGAAGGATGCATGGATGTTAATTCCAGGGAGATAGACAGCCATGCTGCTGTCGTGAAATCAGAACTTATTCGGAAAGCACGGTGTCAGGCACACGGATATTTAGAAAGATCTTGCCAAAAAGGGGCACAGCTCCTCATCTGCAGAACGACTCCTCGGAGCAAATGGTAGCAGTGGCACTGCTTCTTTGCGTCACTTCCACACTTTTCAAGTAATTACTATTAAGAAATCTTTTTTTTTTCTTTTTTNAAGAATGGAAGATGCAGTGGGAACTTCCCTTGCAGAGAAATAGAGAAGATCCAACAGCCAGAAGGCTGGTATGGGACAGGCATGACACAAATCTGCAGAACTGAAATTACTGTTTTAATTAAATAAGTAAGCTTTTAAAGCAAACTGTTACTTAAACATCTTCAGTGTTTATTTATTCATGGAGCTGAAATGAGATCTGAAGCTCCCAAGGAGTCCCTAAAATCTTGCTATTTATCCCACATGCCTGAGGCTACAGCATGCCCAGTGAGTGCCTGTCATTTCTGTGGGTTTAGCAGCGATAAATACAGTGGCCCCAGCTTTCATTTATAATACTGTATTAGTGTGAAGGGGTCATAAAGTGAATTCTGCTTATTTTCAAGATTTAGGAGCATAAAAAATAGCAAAGCAGACAGACGGGAACATGGCAATCATTGTGTCCCTGATTTCTGGAAAGAAACATAAGGCTGAAGAGAAGAAAAAGGTGGATTTGCTGAATTCTGATCATTATGCTTGAAGCAAGCACAATGCTGTATTTACTCAGAACGTTTAAAGTGAGATGGTATCACTAGAGCATGTAATCCAGCCTCCAGCACGTCACAAGCCATTAACATTCACTCAGTCAACCCTTTATCAGGCTTCATCACTTGAGTTTGACTAATGCTTATTTTCAGAAATCCAGTTATTGTGCTTTTGAAGGCCAAAGAAATGAATTTGCTGCTTTTATTAGCAGCTTGTTCCAGTGACTAATCTCAGTCTTAAAAGGCAGGCCTTCTCAGGAGTTTGAAGCAGTCTAGCTTCCTCTTGTGTGCTGCCTGTTGTACTTTTCCTTGCTAGGCTAAAAAGCCAATTAATTCCCAGTACTTCCTCCCTGGAGAATACTGATATATAGAAATCAGATGACATTTTAGATTTTTGAGGTTGGAGTAAGGTGGGCTGGTTGGAGATTTTTTTTATAAACTAAAGAGATTATTTTTGTGCTCAGCTGTTAGACATTTTCTGAAGTTTAATGTAACTTTCATGACTCTAAATTTGGGGGTGTCTTCAAAAGACTATAAATGGACTTGAAGTTCTATGGCAATAATATAAAATAGGAGGGAGTTTAACCATAATTAGAGCTGAACTTACTTTCTGAGCTGTTTTACATGTAAATGTAACAACAGCTTGTTTGAAGTTGCTTTTTCTGTTCATAATTTTTTTCTCATTCCTTCAGAATGTTCTGATTTGTAGGTATTGAGATGACTTGCAACACTGGACTATTTTAGGTAGAAATTATTAAAGGATTGGACAATTCACTGTGGAATGTCTTAATTTTTTTTTTTTTTCATTCTTTCTGGTGCAGACAGCATTTATCCAGAAAAAGCACTAGTAATATTAATAGCAGCAGAGCAACATTAATCCAACATGGTGCAAGAGAAGTCTACTAGAAGGAAACTGCCATCAAAATGTTATGGAAGATCTACAGATGGAGAGGAATATCCTTTGTCCTCCGTACTCTCAACTAGGATGTGACTAGTACCTTGGCTACTTCATTCTGACTCTGAGTAGCTATGCCCCACCAGTTAGTATCAGACTCTGGTAAATGATCCTTTATTAGTGCTTTGAAAATCCATTTGTAGTTAATAAAAGTAAATTTTGAACTGACCTATGTCTTTTCTCTAGGGGGATAAACACAGGAGATACTTAATATTGTTTCGAGAATAAGAACAGCAGATTTTTCCATCCCTAAATATACTAAATGATGTCACTTTTCTCATTAGAGAAAAGTTGCTGAGCCGAGCCAGGTGCAAAGTTGCCTTCAATGAGTTTTCTGCTTGGCCATTGCCTATGGTAGTGGACCAGAGCAGGGAAGAGGGCAAATCACAGTCTTGGAGAAGGAGGGTTTCATGTTATGACAGTTCATCCTGATATTTATGATGAATTTTCGTTTTCAAATTGTACTCTTCACTTTCCAACTGAAGCTAATAGGGTTCCTTCTTGCCTCCAGTACAGAGAAATATGTTCCAAATGCTCATGACACAAACCCTCATGCAGTCCTTTCATATAAATGACCATTTGTTCACTAGAGCAAAGCAAGTGATTTCTATCCCATGACCTCTCATTAACTCAGTTTTTTCTACCAATGGTATCAGACAGTACCAGGATTCGGATTGCTGCAGCTATTAAAAGTTCCCTTAATTGCTGAATTTCAGGGTAATTTAAAGGTAAACCCATATGGGCAGGATGGAACTTTCACTTAGACACTCCCTTTAAAATCACTACTGGAACAAATGCTCAGTCAGGCAAGAACTGTCTTTCACAGTCTTTTTAATTTAGAAGAAACAGAGTTATTTATTATTTTCACACAACATTGTAATAATTTTATTATTTTTGGAATTTAAAAATTCATGTATCTTAAAATAGCAATATCAACCTTCCAGACCAAGTTTTACATTGTTATTTTGAAACTGAAGAAACTAGATGATATCTAACTTAGCTTTCACTTAAGATACGCTTTAAATTATTTTACTTAGCGGTACAAAAGGAGGTATTCTGTTTGCTTGATTCAGTGCTCTAAGTGTAGGCAGTCAGAGGACAAACTCAGAAAATTCCAATTGTAGATTTTAAGTTCAAGTGCTATTCATGAATCCACAGGGATTAGCCCAGGCCACTAAAGTGGGGGTCAAGGTTACTCAAGCATGAGTACAGAGTCAATAGCAGGTACTTTTATAAGATCTGATATACTTGTCTTGACTTTTTGTTCCGTGGATATACTGCTGATCCTCCCTGGCTGATTATGCATTACTGAAGGGAAATTGCATCGGCAATATTTTGTAGTGAGTTTGATTTGTTGATTTATTTTTAAAGCATTAACAAGATCTGAATATTACCTACAAATCCTTTCTCTCACTTTTTTTTTTTTTTT
>VXBB01001703.1:244714-259793 GCA_013399915.1 Illadopsis cleaveri
CTCTCTTTTTTTTTTTTTTTTTTTTTTTTTTTTTTGTAATTTGAATGAAAAAACAACAAATAAAATGAACAAAACGTATTCTGTGATTCAGCATTCTTGATGTTTTTATTTATTCATTTATGCCTCATTGCTTGTCTTGTGTCTTGTAATGTGTCTCCTGGCCATTAATTAGAATTATTGAAGTTCTTTTATGTTCAGATGGGAACTTCGTTTAATTTCATTATGTAGTTTTCTCCTTGCTGTGTAATAAATCACTGTGTTTACTTGTAGTTTCTCACACTTGCATATTATGTGGCTGCACTGTCAGTGGGCAAATGGAGAGAGGGTGCTGAGAAACCCTCCATGAGCTGACTGGGAGCTTGTTCATCCTGCTTCCCCACAGCTCGTTTGGCCTAATAGAATCTGTATTCAATCTATTCTTTATAGGACGAGGTACAGGTTGGGACTTTTTTGAACTTTTGCACTCTGCAAGAGTCTTTTAAAATCTCCCAACCCTTCAACTCCAAACTAAAATCCAGTTTGGTATGTGAAAGGACTAGACCCTTCCATCATTTTTACTGTCCTCCATGAGAACTGGTCTCTTAAGAGGGCTGAGACATAGCTGAATAAGGGTCTGTTGTTTTTTCAGAGGCACTGACTGGGAGTAGCTGAACATCTACTGTTGAGTAGCCCTGAATTCAGTCTGAGCCAGGGCAGATAAGTTCCTATTCCACCCCAGCAGCCAGACTTGGCCTCCATCAGCACCTTTTTTGCATATATTTCTTCCTGTTTCCTGAAGCATACCTTTCCTATCCCCTGGCTCTTTTCCTGTTCCTCCTCTCCAAGCTTGCTGCCCTCCTTCTCAGTGAGAGTTAGATTTCTTCCTCAATAAATTCTTGCTTCCTGAGCACTAGACAGGAAAAAACAAACATCCCTGGAGATACTTCCTAGCTTCCAGTTAGCAAAATCTTCTCAGCCCAGTCTCTACAAAGCTGGAAGAAAAAAGTAGAGGGAAAATCCTGGTCTCCTATCCTTCCCTTACTGGGCTCTGCATGATCACTGTGACCTGAAGCTCCCAAAATCCTTCCAGCTTGAGCTGCCATGCACAAATGGCTTCTGTTGACTTTTTTCCACATGACTCATGCAGAGATGATCCTTACTCTAGACATACCATGGAGTTCCTCAGTGCTATGATGCTGGTGAAATGAGTATCGCATTTTTTTAAATACAAACAAAATTCATTTTCTTCCTAGTCCCACTTATAGAAATGCATTCTTACTCCTACAAACATTCTGCCAGATAATTTCCTGAGTTGCTGACCAATGGCATGGAAAATTTGAGACGGAAGTTCATTAATGACAAGTACTGGTATAAAGGAATTTATTGTCTATGCACATGTGTGCATGTATTGGGAACACAGATGCAAGCTGGTTGTGTATAGTTATAGCAGATGAAGCCAAGTGGAAGAAATGAAATTAAAATTAAAGCTTTTTAATAGCACAAGCATGGTGCAAGGAAACATTTGTAGAACTATATGACAACATGAAATCCCCCAAACTCTCTGAAAAAGAGTGAATCATTACCATTGAAGAAAGTTCTTGAATTTGGTGCTTACACCGACTGCTGATATATTGGTTTAATGCCTTTTTTTTGTAAGCTCTCTCTGGAGAAAAAAATAGATTCTGCTATTTCAGCAACATACATTGATGGCCCAGATGTACCCGCACAGTCCCGAATGTAGCTTCCCTCTCACCTAATTTTTGGGAGCCATAGTTCCCATTGTACATGCCCTGCAGGTGCAGTTGTTTCCAATCATGTGGTGCAATGTAGCTTGTCAGGCAGTGGATGCTCAGCCTCAAAGGTTATGAAGACCTGAATTTTTTTCCCCTGCATCACTGCAACATGCTGACAACATCTGGAACAAAACCCCTGTGGCAGAGGGACAAAGCTGGGGCCAAAGTATTCTTGGCTGACAAGAAGCAGGCACTGAAAATAGATCCAGTAAATCCACAGTCTGATCACACTTTGCCTTTGAGAGAGCATTTCCGTTCTAACCTATGCAGACACACTTCAGAAACCATTATTCCCAAATATATCTGTTTATTTCCAGAAAGAGAAATATGTTATTGCGAATGAAATCTGTTCAGGAGTTTGCTATCACTTTTGGGGAAAATGTGCTCAGATACAGCAATGGGTGGCAGTATAAACTTCGGAAACACAGAAAGCTGTGCTCAGGAATGCTGGCTGAGCCTGTTGGACATGGCAGCTGCGCTGTGCCTGTGCCAGCAGCCCCCAGCCCAGCTGCGCAGGGCACGTGAGGGTGCGGCAATGCTGCTGCAAGCCGCCTGCCTTTGGAAACACATCCAGGAGGGCAGGCTGGGAAGGAGGTGTGATGGATGCCTCTCATTCCTCACACTTTCCAGACTAGCAAAACGGGACTGTGAAAAGCTTCTTCTGTCCTGTTTGACACAGCCAAGCCAAAAGGAACTGAATAATTTAGTGCCTCTGCAGACTGTCCCTTCAGACAATATTCAAAGGCATGCTCTATTCTATTTGTTTCTGTTTCCTTCTTGACAAAGAAGAGTAGAAGAACTACATTTATACCAATTTTTATTACAGGTTATACTGGTTTATTTAGTTAAATCTAAGAAACAGTGAGGTTCCTTCCAGAATAAGGTAAAATGAAGCAAGAAGGGTCAAAGGGGGGTTGCCTTTAAACCAGCATTGTACAAGGACGAAACTCCCAGGACCCTGGAAAGTGTCTGTTTGTTTAGAGCAAAAGCAAATAACATTATAACCTTGGAGATATCCAGAAAGGGAGCACATCAGCAGAGAGAACACTGATGTAGTGGAGGTTGAAAGGGCCGTCAGCTCCTCTTATGAATTCTGAAATCCACATGTCCCTTGGGTAATGTACATTTGTGCAATGAGAATTACAGCAAGCTAGATACTATTTTGGTCATAATCATCTTTCATTTTTAGCTACTGGAAATGAACTTGTGACTGAAAAGCATCTATTGTTCATTCCTATCCATCTCTGACATCTCTCACCCACTTCTCCAGGAACAATTTTGCTCATATATTTTACTTCGAAAACTAACCCCTTTCATGAATTGACTGAGAGTTATCACTCATCTTGTTCCTGAACTCACCTAACCTTTTTCTTCACAGGTAAAAATACAATATTAGCTTCACCAGAAGCCATTAATCTTTGTCCCAAAAGTCAGTAGTCCCAGTATAGCATCTGACACTTGATAACACAACAGATCATCATGGAAGATATTTACAGGTATTTCATTTGTGACAATAAAGACAAATACTTAGCAGCTCATGGCCCAGCTAGTTTGTTTTCCAGAAAAGAAAATCTGATCCCAGAAAGAAGCCAAGGAAGGGTCACAATCTGTTACGTCTCACAAGGTAAGTGCCATCAAAGTGAAACACATCACAGATGGTAAATGTGCCCCAGAGGCTCCCTACAAGTTTTTCACATGGCCTGAAATGCTGCCGTCTGCTCCTCAGGTCCTTCTGTGCACAAAACCCCTCCTCTCCTTCTATCCTCTGGTTCTCCTACAACACAGTAAATTCTGGGGGAAACTTTGTAGCCCCTGACTTACAACAGCATTTTAATTACACTTACCTTACTTTGATATTAGGCAACAAGCAAGCTGGGAAATGGCACACAGAGGGAACCTCCCCTCACATGTGCTATCACAGCAGGTTTTCATGTGGTCTTAAGTGACCCTTCTAACTGAATGGATAAAAATTCACATTTATCTCCAGGTATTAGGCTTTTTTCCTTCTTCAGTAACTAATTAAAGATGTAAAATCTGATGGAGGGTTACAGCTTCTTACTTGTTATTTCAAATGAGGATGCTCTTGTAAAATTTGTTTATTCCATGTCTCATTAAATAAGAGGACAATAATATGTATTTTGGGAAGGTTTGGGAGAATGAAATTAATCTGAGTGGAGGTTTAAAAGATCTTGAATTTCTTATACACCAGTTTGTCTCAAAACGGTAAAAACACCTCCTAATTGAAGCTGAAAAGTGTCTCAGTGAATTAGCTCATCTCATGCAGAATCTGTTTGTTTTCTGGCACTCTATGCATGTATGTATTTGATTTGAGATCTGGCTGCAGAAACCAATATGTAGTGTGAATTAGCCCAAAAATGCTCTTTCACTGTGAAGCAGAATTACTGTAAAGTCCTATTCTAAATCAGCTAAAGCAATCATATATTTCTAATAAGCAAAGGATAAAGAATATAGCATTGACATTGGTTTTGCTCTATAACTTTTCCCTTTCCTCATCCTTTCCTTTCAGCTTCCTCCTTCTGTGACTTAGACAAGCAAATAGTTTTATCATGAGATACAGACATGCACAAACCAAACAGAACATGATTTCTGGCCATTTAGAAAAATTAAATATATATAAAATTTACAGCTGCCCCTTTTTTTTTTTTTTTTGTATGGATAAAGATATACATACATATTATATATACACATATACATATACATATGTATATATATATACATACACAGGTATAAAAAGCCACATAAACTCATACAAATATGTAAATATAAACATTTAAAAAATTCTAAATACCAGATTTTTTTTAAGATGTTGTTGATGTTTCATAAATTTATAAATATTTTACAAAATTCACTTTGACATATTCAAACCCCAAAGCATAATATTCATCTGCTTACCTTACTGTTCACTCATGATTTATTTCCTATCTGGCAAAACTCATTTATCACCTCTATTATGATTAGGATTATGTCACTTTTTAATACACTGAATCCTTGATTTTTACCAAAGCTAATTTCCTTTTAAGATTTGTCTGAAGCCGTCTATTATAATATACTCCTCCAGGATCTGCATTTAAATTGATTAGTCATTATTTTCCATTCCATTGACCTAAGCCCTGTCCTCCTCAAATATTTCAGTGCCAAGCTCTGCAGCGAGTGTGATGGTGCTCAGTTGCAAGGAGGAAGACAAGTATGGCAATGACAGGTGCAGAGCCCTTCTGACAAGCAAACTCCTTCATGTTTTGGATAGCTCTCACCTATGCAGGTGAGTTAGCGTGGGTCACAAAGGATACAGGAGCCACACAATAACCACAGAGACTTCTGGAGAGATTTGGGCTAAGCAGGTTATTAATGTGTACTCCTGGTCAGGATCTGGGCTTCCGTTCAGGAGTAAAGGCTGAGGTGACGTTACTCCTCATGTAGAGCAGAAATTTTCTTTAGATTTTTTTTTTTCTTAATTGCAACACCTCAAGCAGCCAAGTGCCTGCTACTAATAAAAAGGGATATGAACCTCATACTGAGAAAAGGACATTGCTGAGTCAGCTGCTATCACCAGTTTTCTGCAGTTCCCTTATTTAGTATTAAGGTGTTTTATTCAAGAACAGCCCATCTTTGTTCCTTTGTGAGCTGATAACGCCATAACACAAAGGAGAAGTGTGGGAAGGCAGATAGAAATAGTGCTAAAGGCAATCCTGCCTCTCATATATTGCTGCTGTGTTAATTGCCAGAGAGTGGGAACAGCCTTGCCCTCACAGCTGGGTGTAATAAAAGAGTGAGTTAGTTGGTAGAGACTTAGTTGGAGTTTACTAGTGGTGCTGTGAGGACAAAGGGATGAGAAGTGATGTGAGGGACAGAAAGGGTAAGCTATCATATGAGGGACAGACAGGGTTAGGTGGCCGTGCTAGGGACAGGAAGTAGTGAGCTGGAACTGCAGAAGGAAGAGAGAAGAAGGAGAGAAAAAGCCAGAGCTGTGGAGAACTGCCTATAGGATTGTTACATAGAAAAGGTGTGAAAGACTTCTACATGACATGCTGCTGATGCTTGAGCCCTCTGAAGTTTTTATTGAAGCACTTAAGTGCAGTGGCCGTCTCGACTACGACAGAGAAGTGGAAGCCCTGAGCACTCACCTTCCCAGGTGCTGAGGCCAGCAGAGTCACTAGCCTCTTATATCTACCTTCCTGGTCAGCTTCTCTGTCTGGAAGAGCTGGGGAGCAGCACTGGCATCTTTGGCAGGCGAATGCCTCTTTCACACTTGCAAATGGTCAGTTGCTTATAAATAGGATCATCTGTCAAGTGAGATGAGGGTACCAGTGGTCTAGGCACGTCCCTTTCAGAGCTTGTGTTCAGCCAGGATGCTGGATGGTGGTTCCTGTGGCTCTTCAGGGAGTTCTGACATGTGGATCACAGCTGCAAAGCCACATAGGATATGTTTGTTACCTTGTCCTTAAATAGTTAAATTGTTAAACAGGGATTTGCTACCCTTATCCAAAGAAAGAGAAGCTAGGCTTTTCTGCTAATGATGCTAATAACCTCCTTCCAGGGAATGGGGAAACAATTTCATTAACAGCTCATAACAACTCATTTGATTGAAACAAATCAGTATTTTTTTGATTCATCTTCTGAACTCTGTTCAATTATGTCATGCTTTCTAAATATTTTGTAATCTCTGTTACTTTCTTTCAAATTTTCTCCACTGCTTCTCCAAAACAGGATTTAATACTCTAACCAAAACTCAACAGTACTGAACAAAGTGGAACAAGAACCTCTGTAGCACACAGGAAATGTCCCTACATCCCCAGCATCTAACTTGCCGTTTTCTCAGTGGCATCACTGAATACCCAGCCAGTCAGTGTCACTTTATGGCATTATGAAACGTTTCTGCCTATCTCACTTGTTAACATTTTGTGTTTGAGTGTTTGCTTGAGATTCAGAGGGTAATTTCTACCATCTCAGACAGAATGTGGGTGGAAGTGGCTAAGTTGAAGATAACAAGATTCAGAGAGTCTGTATCCCACCATTGCCCAAATATGACAGTCTGGTTCCTAAACACAGGCAGACAAGCACACAAAAAGCATCCTGTCCTGTATCCCAGACCTGCTGGGGTTCATACCTAGGGCAGAGACAAACACCATCTCCACCCAAGTCTGTTAGAAGTCCTCAGACACTTGACATAGAGCAGAATGCAGTGCCCATGGAGATTTCTACTGAGCAGCCTGGATGGAGGAGGATGAGCCATGTCTCAGATACAAGACTTTGATTTTTATCAATCTGAAGACTTCTTCCTTCTATGGGTAATTTGTTTTAGCTTGGCTTGCAATGTCAAGTCCAATAATGTGTGCGTGCTGCAATTTAAGTTTGTGTACACATGGATGATTACACAGCATGATATTTCGTTAAGCCACACTAATTTAATGATATGCTAATACATTCACTATTAGATTTCCTCTTTTCTTAAGAGCATGTGATTTAGCATGTGTTGATTTAGCATCAGGTTGACTCTCCTTTAGCTTGGAATCACATTTTCTTTGCTTTTTCTCAAAAGAATATTCTATCACATCTGATTACAACATTTAGGATAGCATTGAATATAGCATTTTTTGGTTTTTTCTTCACTGAATTACATCACGTTGAATTTAGAAAGCATTTCTGTTTCTTGGGATCACTGAATTTTTATCATATCCTCTGCAGAACCTGTTATAGTTATTCCCAGGTCAATGAATAAAATACTCCCACGTCAATGATTTTTTTAGTAAATCATCAAAGTTTTCAATGAAATTGCTGAATAGTACTGAGAGCAGGTTAGATTTCTCTCCTTCTCACACTTCAAAAGGGCTTCAGATTTCACAAAAGGTCAGACATATATGCATATTTATAATAATATTTTTAGATGCATCTGTTTTAATTTTTAGAAAAATTTCATTTCAAGAATATTTTCCTATTTTTATATGAAAAGGGTGCACTGTAACTGAATCAAAAGCCTCAATGAAATGAAGATCTATCACAGCCTACTCTTTTTACCTAATTCCTTAGGCCATTCATCTTGTTAAAATGGAAAATTAAATTGGCTGGCGTGATATGATGTTGGCAAACAAGCGTTGCCTAGTTTTTATCACTGTTTTATCCTCTAGCTACTAATAAATTGCTTGTTTAAAAAGTCACGGCAAAATCTGTGCAGGGATTGTGTTAGGGCTGCAATAGGTTATGTAAGGTACTTGTCTACATTTCAAAATTTTCACACTTCAGCTGTGCTGCTACAGTTAAAACAATAGCAGCCTTCCACAAACCTACTGTCAGTGTCAGTGCAGTTCAACTTGAATAAATATGTTAATTCCAGAGCATGTACTCTGCACCTGATTATTTGGTTCAGCAATTGAAATAAAAATATGTCACATCTATGCCCCAGCTTTACTTGACCTTACTAGTTCATCAGCGATGCCTGTCCTCATTTATACGAGTATGCCTATAATACTGAGGCTGACATTCAACCATCTGTGAAGCTGTTGTACAAGAAACAGCTTGCTTGTTAGTCCTGAGATCCTTTCCAGATTGCAGGAAGGATCAGCCTATTTTAGAAAACTCATGAAGGCTAAAAGAAGCTCAGAGGTTACTGGAATTTCGACTAGAAGTGATCAAGGCCTTAGTTCTGATACAATAGTACAGAAGTGCTGTAAGTGATGCTCCACGTCATAACATCCAGTTACGAATGAAAATTTTGAGCCTTCCACAAAAGATACTAAAAATGGAAATTCCTTCATAGAAGCAATGAGCCATCAGAGATTTGAATGTTGAATTTTATTGGTCTTACTTGTCAAGACCTTTAACAGCCTCTTTGTATACCACCTGTCGATGGGGTGCCTAGCCCAGCCATTAAATCAGGAGATGTCATCTTCCACCTCCAGCTGGCTCAGAATGCCGGAATTCATCATCTTGGTGTTAAATTTTCAAACAAATGTCTTTCTTGAAACTTCCCTTCTTGGGAAGACATCCCTCAGGGTATCTTCCACTTCATTATCCCCTCTTTTTCTGATGGCTGCAAAACAAATGACAACTGATGGGATGCTGGTCTTCGTTTTAATTAATAGCATCTCACTTTTTCTCATCAGTTTCTCTCCTGTTTCCGCCTATCTGTTGTTTCTTATCTATTGGTTGGGCTGTGACCTTTTTGTGGTAAGGGAAAATTTTCAGTTTGTAAATGTACAATGTTCAAATGTACAAGTGGTCCATAGCTAGAGCTCCTAAGCATTACAGTAGTATATATAATACGTGAGCAATAAAAATCTAATGATTCAAGCAACTAGGCACTTTTCTATGCCAAATAAGTTTATATTTTTCATATTATTTCTGATAACTCCTTCGTTTAGACTAATCTTTGTTTCATGCCTACCATGGCTTTTGTCTAATTAAGAAATGCGGCAAAGTATTGATCAAATTTTCTGTTGAGTTGCTAAAACCATTCCCAGAAGGAGACTTGTCTACCCTGAAAGAAGCTGAAAACCATGAAGTAGGCTAGAAGCTTTTTTGGTTATTCTGTTGCAAACAATAAAAACACATAGAGATGATTCAAGATTCACTTTGTCAAAACAAATGCATTCACTTACTTCTGCCCACTAATAAATGCTTACATATAATTCAGTTTTGGGTTTTTTACAAGCAAAAGAGACTAGTGTTCTTTCTGTTAATGATACACAATGTTCTCACTCAAAATCAATGGATGACATTCTATACCTATAGTATTAATGACTATAAAACAAAACACATCAATGGAAATCCATTATTTGCTATTTTCCATCAGATTTTATATGCGTCTTCCTTTGATTTCAGCGAAAATCCTATCAAAATTATTTTTATTATTTATTTCCTAACACTCCAAAGGCTACAGGTCTAAAGCAATAGTTTGGTGTTGTCTACAAATTGCCTAGTTGGAAATGTCAGATTTTAAACTAAATAAAATTTAAAATGTAATAAAGAGTGTACTCTATTTTTTCTCAAAAAATTTAATTGCAGAATTATTTACAGGAGATGAACATAAACAATACATAAACCAATTGAAAGATGCAGCTTCATAAAAGAGCCTCGGGGCAAAATAGTGAAGCACATTTTCTTACAATCAGCTGGAGGTGAGTAGAGAACCATGAAAAAAAGAATAACTCAATAATAAAACAATTTTCAAATATGTCTTCAAAGTAACAAATAACATTCTGGTAAAGAAGATATTACTGAGAAGCAATAAATTATTGTAGCAATGAAACAACATACTGTACATTCAATTTAGGTATCCTGCATGCTACTAAATAGAATTTATCAAAAGAACCATAAAAGCATGAGAAAGAATTACATAAAATAGTTTAAATCTAGTGAAGTGTGGCTTTATACAGATGGTGAATATTTGGCACTCAGTTCATCCTCATTGTTGATATGATTTCTTATGTATATCTATCTATATATATTTATATATACTTTTAATGATAACTAAACAGCTAGTTTCCTGGTTCTAACATTCCTTGAAGTTCTATAGGAGGCATTTAATTTAGTCCTTAGGCCACACTTGATTATTTTGGCATGTCCATGGTAAATGAAAGTATGAGTTTTGTCTCTGTACAGAAAATCCTGCACAGTCATAGTGGCTTTTCTTCAGGAAAGAACAGTTTTAGAGCAAATAAGCCAGGCTACTTGAAAGGGATTTTTTTTTTCAGTCAGGAAATTAATGTATAAATTGAACTAAATAATACATACATGCTGAGCCCTTTTAAAATGAGATGGGCATTCTATTAAACCTCCAAAGGGTAAATCAAAGCATGGATATGAGCATGTGAATTCCATGGTAATTATAAACAAAGCTGGCTTTTCTTTATGAGGACTCTCTTCAGAGACTCAAACCTACTACTGAGCCCTCTGCATGACTGAGCTACCTGAAAGGAAAAATAAGCTCCTACAAAGTAATGGCACATTTGCTACCTTGAACACGGAGTCCTTCCTACATCAGACTTGCTGAGTCAGATATTGATCTGAATTATATTGATTCAGATCTGATATTTCCTTCTGGTTTCAGTTTTTGAGCATTGATTCTAATACAACTGGGATCAGAACTTAGCCCGGTGCTCTACAATAACTCATCTCACAAATAGGAAGCTTGTATGACAGTGAAGCTTTAGGAATGGGGAATAGTGTGTTGAATGAAAGAGTGGCAAGGTAAGAAGAAGAAAATTCCTCACAAATGGGCTGTGTTTGTGAATAATGACTATATATTCAAATAAGCCTCCCCTCATTTATGCTTAGGTGAAAATATCCATGGTTTTGTACCTAGAGAAGTAAAAAATCCTGTCCAACAAAACCAATTTAGAAAAATAACAATTTGGCCTTAATAAAATATAGAATTAAATTGCCAGCAGATGAAAACTGTTTTGTGTTTGCTCAGTTAAAGAGCAAGCCATGTAGACAGACTAATTTACCTTAACTACTCTCTGACTTCAAAAGCCCAGTTCTCTTCTGGCAATGAAGGGTAATGAGACAAAAGCTGGGTGTAGAAAGGTGGATCAATGAACGTGCAGTCTTCTTCTGCCATCATAATTTATAAAATGTGATATGCATTTAATGAGAAAAGATCTGGAATACTGTTTTTAGATACAGAATCATAGAATAGTTTATGTTGGAAAAGACACTCAGTAATGAATGCCATGGCCTCTTTCAGCTTTTGGAACTTTATTTCATTAAGAGGAGCTGAATCAGCCAACATGCGTTGGCCAAATTTTCTTTTGGGCAACACTCCATTTCAATTTTGGTTTTATACTTGCTGTCCTGAACAGCCTATTATGTAGTTAAACAGCTACAACATTATGCCATAGAGGTAGCTGCATTTCAGAGATAAATTAAGCAATTTCTGTCGATACAGAGGGCTTAATTCCTTACAGGACTCTGTATATGCATATGAGTATGCCATAAAACATCTGTTCCTGAAAGATGGTCCCTGGAGGTGAACATGGTGAATAGTTGCTGGTGGGCCATGTGGTTGCAGTAGGCAGTGAACCTGCCACAGCCATCAGTGTTGAGGATGAGCTGCAAGAAAGTGGCACAATCTACAGGAATGTGAGTGTTGACTGTGGTTCCTGGGTCTGGTTCTCTGGAACCTTGACAATGAAAAATCATCATGTGTATATAGATATATGTATATATCCTCTTTCTGTTCTGTGCAGTATGAAATGGTGGCCTCTTGTCTGCTCATCCTGCCCATGCAGAGAGAGGTGTCCCCGTTGCCCTGTCATAAAAGAACCCTTAGGGTTAGGGCCGAGTTCCACAAAAGAGCAGCTGCCCAAACCAAAGCACAATCATCATGCCTAAGTCCTGTGCCCCATGTCATCGCTCATGTTAGCTGGGCTAACAGGAATGAGCAGACCTGGGGAGAGAACAGGGCGCTTGGGGAAGGCTGCTTGTGCAGCAAGTACCCCAGATGGATCTCTCCCGCTAAGAAAGCGGGAGAAAATGCACTTGCGAAGGGGACACTTGCCAAGATTCCTGACCAAGAGGGCTCAGCTGCTGGTGCCATCAGCTTCTGTGCCTGGCACCAGCCAGGAGTCTCCTCCATCACCCTCCCACAGAGCTCCTCTACTGCCAGGACCTCACTGCCATTGTCAGGAACGGAAAAGGCAGAGATTGTTCTGGAAGGTTAATTTGACGCTCATCACTCCCTGCCTACTCCCTGGGGGATGGTATGAGCACTGACTGCCCTCATCTCTGCTTTGCTCAGGTCTTCCTCTTGGTTCAGTGAGTCTTTTCTTCTTCAATACAGGCTCAGACTGAGGTCCCAGATGCTGAAAGGGTGCTGTGGAAGGAAACTCCTCAGCAGCATGGGGACAGGTGGGACACCCCCCAGCATCCCGCCACGCTGGGTTACCTGTCCCAGCTGCAGCCCAATGTGGAGTTTGTGTGTTGGCTAATAAAGTGCTTGGAGATCCTTCTGGATGAAAGGCACTGTATAAGTGTGGGGTGTCAACCTGTCATACACCAGGAAGCACCTCTCTAGACATTAAGGGGTTTGTTGATATTCCTTACCTCGAGCACAGCTGGTGGATGGTATCCCTGCATCACAAGATGCTCTAGGAACAGTAACGGGAGTAACGTTGTTTCATGATTCATTTAAACTCTCTTACACTGAGGCTCTGGTTTCACAGGTTTTCAGTGCAAGCAGCTTGATGCCTGGAGCTGCCAAACCAGCTTCAGGCCTCCAATTGGCCTGCACAAACCAGCACTTGATGGGTCAGCCTCCAGTGCGCCCTTGCCACAGGTGCCAACACTGCAATGCTGAGGAGGACATCAAACCCACCAGCTGGGCAGGGCAGGCTCAAGGCTTTGAGTGTAAAAGGCTGAGCTGGGCTGATGTGGAGGCCTGCTGCTCCAGGCAAGGGGCCAGGGGGGCCTGCATGGAGAGGGCCTGGGACAGAACAGTGACACTGCCTGAGGTGCCATGGGCCAGGAACCTCTCGAGGGCACTGCTTCCACAAGCCGCGGGGAGGCTGCAGGCCCCAGGTGACACACTGGGCCGTGCGTGACGCTCCATCATGTAGCAGTTACATGCAAAACCACCCAATGACCAAACATTCCTTGACTATATACTAGATGCAGTGCTGAGGAAGTAGAGTACTAATTTACTGATACAGCAGGACGTGGGCTTATTTTAAAACAAATAATTTCCATTATATGAAATATATGTTATATCTATCTATATATATGAAATTCACACACTTTCCTATGCACGCTTTAATTCCTTCCTGACTGAGCTCAAATCTAGTATAGTGTCAAGGTTTAAGCATGAATTAAAATATCATTTTTTGGTATTAAACTGTAGGACATTGTTCATCTTTGCATTCTGCCAAAGGCCATTCTAATCAGGTGGACATGAAATAATAAAACACTTCATAATGTACTTCACTAAATTGCAAAGAATTTCAAATCTAAAAAAATATACAAAGCAAAAATAAGTATGGCAAATATCAACAACTTTATCATTCAGGCCTTTTTCCTTATTTAAATTTTCTGAATTTTGTTTAGTATACTTGTGTTTTACAGGCAATGACTAAATGAACAGCGACTTTCCATAGTTTTAATGTGTTAAAATATATATTAGCCCAACTAATATTTAATTAAACATTAGACTATTTTGCTATGTTCAGCTGTTCTGAGTGGGTCTATACCATGAACTCTCAAAAGAGAAAGCATTCTAGTTTCTATCTTTCTGTTTATTTATGTTCCTCCTACCTTGGTTTTGTAACTGACTTTTATTTTTGTGATGTGGGGTCAGATTACCATTGATCTGGTTATATGTTTATTAACATATGGTGTTTCTCATGTCAGAGAATGAAGCAATCTGACTGATTTATTTGCAACACAAATTTCGTAAGCATAATGCTATCTTTCTAAACTCATCAGGTGTACAAAATGTAAATTGAAATGGCTTATTTGCCTTAAAAGATATAATGTTACCTGTACAATAATTTAATATATTGCACTTCAAAATGTAATGTGCACAGATAACATTATCAGATTTGTTGGTAGGCATCTAGTTTACTTTTGATTTTTTCCAATGTTGTTTGTTTGTCTGGGTTTTTGTTTGTTTGTTTGTTTTGTTTTTTTTCCTTTTTGTTTGTTTGAACATGGTGGAAGGAACAGAAGTCATAGATTTATAAGTCTTATACTGAGAATTTTCTTATAACATCATGGGAAATGTAGAACACAGACTTCTCCAAGTCAGCATTATTAGGCCAGCTGGGATCTCAGTTGATCTGTAAGCTGTTTGGTTTACAATTTCTCTTCATAAAGTCTGATTGCTGGCGGGATCAGGTACAGCTTGTTTCAACCACATGACCTGTTGCTACAGGTAGGATGATTCAAGCGAGTAAAGCAAGTGTGATTCCTCTTGGAAATGTACAGAAAATTAGATAAAATGTATCAGCTGCCATAAGTATATATGTGTACATGTGTGTGTTTGCGTGTCTATTTTAAATTTCTTCAATCTAGGAAAAATACTGGCTTTGGTTTTGTGTGGATATTCTAATTAGCAGCTCCACTTAAGATACCAGTCTTCAAGACTAAAGATGCCAGTCTCTGCATGTAATTCTGTATTTAAAATAGTACAACAGATATAGGAAGTAGCATCAATATTGTACACTGCCTAGGATTCAGCTCTTGCCGTAACAGAAAATGCCTTGAAAACACAAGGGATGGGAAATATAACGTTTTCATCTATAGAAGAATATTTCAGGGATTTCTTAATTTTTATTCCTTTTTTTCCTTTTTTTTTC
>VXBB01001703.1:259871-329455 GCA_013399915.1 Illadopsis cleaveri
TTTTTTTTTTTTTTTTTTTTTTTTTTTTGCATTCTTGAAGGATATACATTCGTCTTGGTTTTTGCTTGAAATATAGTTTAAGGCTATTTGGTAAAGTATATACCAGATACCAGGCTCAATTTACCGGGGTGTCTTCTCACAGAAACTTCTCAAAACTTCATCTCTAAAGATTCGTACTTTGAAGCCAAGCATGCTTTATCAGCTGTCCAAAGACAGAACTCATGCTTAATACCACACGCTGTATGAAAAAGAGAAGGAAAAAACCAACCAAACGAAAGAAAACAGATTTGAAGCAATGTCAGATCTGCATAACCTACGGTACTTCATGTTTTCAGTCATCCATCAGGTTGCAGGGTGCATGGGATTTGGATTTAAAGTGCTCAACAGGTGAAGAACCAAAGTGCTTGAGTATAATTAAAGAGTTGTTCTGCCTATGGCTAAATACGTTGCATTTGTTAAAGCAGGTAAACAGGGAATGTGGTAGCTAGGGCTGTCTGCCTCACTGGGTTCTCATTCTTTTCACCAAAACTTGTGTTCAAAAGGATTCAATCCTTGGCATTGGGGGCTGCGTGTTACTCATTTTATTGCGTCTTCACCTGAAGACTTCTAAGTGCTAGATTGCTTGGTTGACACTGGAAGGTAGGTGAAGTGGAATAAATGTGTCCTAATTTGTTTTAAATGAAAGCCTCTTGACGGTGGTAGCTACCACTTCTCTCTTCTGACAATATGAGGCTTGAAAATATTATTTTCTTTATATTCCATGGCTGGAAATCACTTATCTCTTGAGTCAGGTTTGTTTTTGTTTTTGTTTTTTTTCCTATGTCTGAAGCAAGCAAGAGCCTTATTCTTGCCATAAATGATACTGCATAGAAAAATAGTTCTAAAAAAAAAATACAATTGTAAACCACAGTTCACCTTTACCTTAACATAACCATTTAAACTTATATATACTTACCACTCACATTCATATTTCTTAAACTGTTTACAACATCACAACTGGCATTTTAAACAAGCAAGATTTTTTTGTTCTCAAGGATACCCTGGAAACTCAATTGTTATAACAGTTTGAGAATTTGAAATAGTACATGTAGCACAGCTCTTGAAATGAAAGAGGGAAGGTTTATAAAATAAATATTAACATGTAAAAGAACTGTTAAAAATGCAATGAGTGGTCCAAAGGAGCGAGTATAACTTTTTCTTTACTCATCTTACTACAGAAGATCTAACTTTTTAAGGCTTCCGTTTTCCTTTCACCCATCACTCAAGTCCTCTTGCATTACAATTTTGCTTAGGTTTCAGAGTGTCGTTATACTGCTAACAGCAAACATTTCTTAGTGGACATTCCCACTATCACCAGACTTGATGCTTCTTGGTTTCTGATGAACTTTGGAGTTTTAGTGGCTGGATATCCCTGTTCATCTCCAGAAACTCGAATGAGATGAGAGGCCTAATGTTATTTTGCAGTAACAAAGATGAGAAGAGTGGCAGAGCGCATGGGTAAATATGTTAGCTGGATTCTAGGAAAAGAAACTGGAGGTCAAGGAGATAAATGGGTTCTTTCTTTCCTGCTCTTTACATTTGTAGCACCTTCTACTTGGATTAGCTAATGCCTCTAGTGAATGGTGAGATGCACCCATTTATAGTTTGTTATTCTTATCCCTAATCATCACACATTTTATAAAAATATAAATAACAAAAAGTAAGCTGGGTTCCATCTCAAGAGGTGTTTCTTGTTGTCCTCTGAGAATATATTGGATAAGTCAGGTCTTGACAAGCCCTATCCATTGTAGCTGATTGTAAGTCAGACAATAAATACAAAAAGAAGTAGTTCTTGCGGTGAGCTCAGCAAATTCTGAGGAAATCAAAAGCATTCCACTGTGCTTATGGCACAAAGAACACAACATCAAGGGCATATTTAGTGGAGAGAATGAGACAAAAATTACCAGGTAAGTGACAAACTGTACAAGCATTTTGTTTAAAAAAAGGAACTCTGCAGCAATCTGTCTTTAAAGCCGGGTTTGAGCCTCTGGGATATAGATCTCAATGCTGTCTGCACGCTCTGTGGCTGAATTCTGCCGGAAAGAGGCTGCTCGCTTGGCAGCCATCAGTCGTCTTCTCGCTTCTTGCCTTTGTCTGTCGGGTAGGTCCAGAGATTTTTCTCTTGTGATAGGGAATTTTCCTTTTGGGGGCTTCTTTGGTACAGGAGGAGGAATCTTTCTTTCTTCCTGCAACAGGGCATTAAAACTAAGGGTGAGCTGCATGTAAAAGGTGCTTATCAGCAGAGCATGCACATCAAAGACATGAAAGGCAAAATACTGATTACGTACATCAAGCATGCTCAATTTGTGCTTGCCCATCAGCTGACTAATGGATTACATGAACAGCTATCCACACTAGGGACACTGACAAAACCCTCTTATTTGACAACCATTATGCATTCTGCGGTTCTGTGCCTGAAAAAAGACTGCACTTCCTTCCACCATCCTTGCAGGTATTGGCACATGCAATCTGCACACCTCACCTTCATATGGATTTGTTTAATTTAAGCTGACACATTATTACACTCATTATAAACAGAAACACATACTGTCTCTCCAATAAGAATTCAGCGCATCTGTGTGGTCTGATCAAGTGAAAAGACTCTCTAAGATTAGCAGGACAGGATTTTTGATTAAATTAATCATACTGAGTTTAGCCTCAGCTGGATATGAGATAGCAGCTGTGTATACATGTCTATTAGTTTAGTCTCCTCCAGGAATTGCTCTATGGAAACATTCAAGCACCAGCCAGAGAGAGAACATAGGGCCAATTGTTCTGCTTGCAAGCCTGGGCCATTTTAAAGAAAATTATTCAGAAGAATTATCAAATTATAAAGTGAAAGTCAGTAGATTTTGTTACCAAAGTAGCTGTAAATTTGTCTGCAGGTGTTAAATCAAGAATTGTTTTGACCATTTAGAGACTGTGAAATATCATATGAGGGCCTGTAATCAAGGTATTGTACACTAATTTAGTTTAGAAGAGATGAACCTCTGGAGTGATTTAGTACAATCTCCATTCAAAGTGCACTTGAAATTAGATGCAACTTTGAAGTTAAATCATGTTGGTTTTTTTTTTTAATTTTATGTTTAATACTGGACTGCCCTGAAGGCAAAGACTTTATTATTTATATAAAAACTTTATTTGTATAGGTATGGTTATTATAATAGGTCTTTTTGCTATAGTGGAAATAGTCCAGAGTATGGGCTGTTCCTTATGGAGAACACAGTTAATTTGATGCACAGCAGGATTCAAATAATACAAAAATTGAACTGATACACGTATGGTTTACAGAGTCCTCATTGTTTTATTCTGTTTGTTTGGGTTTTTTTGGTTTTGTTTTTTTTTTTAATAATTCTGACTCTACTATCCAAATGCAATAGCCAAGACTAAATAATTAAGGTTATTTAAAAACATAGTTCTGCATTAAACAGGAACAGTGCAACAGCCTAAGATGCTATTCTCTGCGATAGCGAGTTCCGCCTGTCTTTATTTTCTCTATCTCCTGTTTTCATAAAGGCTCTATTCCTGTCATCCCATCTTAATTTTTTTTCCACTTATATTTATTTCCCTCTTAGGAATATTACTGTTGCTGTCACTATAATCATTTCTTACTTCCAGTTGTCACTAGTAAGCAAGAGTTGCAAACTCACCATCCACCAACCCGTTGGCTGAAAATTAAAATCCAAGAGGAGCATGAAGAAATGAAAAAGTTGTCAAAATGCCTCCTAATTCCTCCCAAACCAAACAAGTATTCACCTGAGGCCAACAGTACTGACTCAAACCAAATGCTGCTTTCATCTGATTGATATAATAATCAGCAAGGATAGTGGGATAATCAAGGTAAGGGATGATTGGGGAAAGAGGGGAAAGGCAGTTTCAGAATTATGCTGGTTTTTTTGGTAATTTCTCTCCTTCGGTTTGTAAGCAACATGTGGGGCATCTCCCAAATGGTGCAGTTGCAGGGCAGAGGTTCAGGGAGTTTGCCAGTCCCCCAGGAGTATGTTGGCTAAGCTTTAGTATCACCTGTGCTATGTTTAGTCACATGGTTTTCTCTCATTCCTGTTCTATTATCATTTGTGTCACGCAGGCAGGGTTAAACACTGCAGTGTTTAAGTTTGAGCTACTCCAGATGTAGCAGAGTGCTGAATTTACCTTGTTTGAGTTCTTGGGCTGTTGTCTTCAGACTGAATTAATAATAACATATTTCTGTTCTAGCCTTTAGAATGTGAATCAAATAATTTGAACAAAAGTGTCATGGAGTAAACTAGCTTAGCAAAATCCATTTTATTTATCATGTAATTCAGCTCAACATAGTTAAAAAAGAAAAGACTCCTCACATCTGATGAAAGTTTCCATGTAAAAATTGGGTAATGCCAATTAAATACTTCTCAGGGTTAGAAACCTATTGTGTTTCACTCTTATATTTAACACAAGGAGACTGCAGAACTACAAATGGGGTGTAAATGGCATTGTCCGTGGTCTGCTTACCTTCCTTTCGGGTGATTCTATTATTTTCCATTCATTGAGTTTCAACTGGTGCAGTTCATCAAACTTCATGCTGACATCTTCAATTGAGAGCTGCAGTAAGTCCCAGAAACCTGCAAGGTCCTGGGAGGTTGGTCTTGGCATGGCACTCGGGTCCTGTAATGCACCAAGGAGAGAATATGAACACTCCTGGAGGCTTTCAGCAGTGTGCAGTGAGGCAGGAAGGGCATGGTGCCAGATTCCTTTGCTGCAGCACTGCTCAGTGCTAAGGCTCTGCGCGCTCTGCAGCTGGGAGCTGTGACTGCCTACACAACCCAAACATGAATGAGTTGGATGTCACACGCCAGCCTTCCTGAATTTGCAGCATGGGAAGTTCCTTAGCACCATATGCTGTGCTGACCTGCATTTCTAAAAAGGAACAAGCTGACAGCCTCTGTCTGCTGATTATTAAAGGCAAGGGGAACGTGCCTTGTATTCCAGCCAGCCTGAAGTCTTCCTGGTTAAAAATTACATTCATGACAGCTGATTAAGACAAAACAATGCCACAAAGATGATGTCACCTTATGCTGAATTTGATGTTTACATCGTCTTTCATTTTCAAATGTATACATGAAGTACGAAATATTGATGGGACACTTGGATTTTGTTCAGCAGGGAGTTGAATCACACTCGGGAACTGGGAAGACATTACCACCAGGTACTGCAATTAAGAGGCTCTATGTGCATAAGACTTAATGGAGCAAACATTGGTGGTAACAATTAGCACGATGACCCTGTATTTGATAATTAACCTAATTCCAGTGCTGGATAAAAATTGTATTATAAGGTAGTATGCAGACTCTTAACCCTATGCTCTCTGAGCATTGGTACTAGTTCAAGAAGAGAGCCTTGCACTTTATTGAAATAGAGTTTAGTTGGTAAACATGTCTGTGAAGGTAATGAAGAAATGCCTTGTTTGTTCCAGGATAGGAGGAAGACATTATGATGTTCCAAAGAATGGAGCTGGGAGAGAGAATGTCAAAACCATGCCAAACAGACTCTGGATCTTTCCCTACCTGGGAAAAACCTGTAAAGACTAGTTTGCTGTGTTAGCATCACTGCTGTTATGGCAGCTTGTTCCCCACTTTTTTCAAATCTAGTGGTCAAAGGCATTTTATATTTAAACACAACCCCACAGCTGTCTAGAAACTGGGAGACAAGTCAGCATTGCTATTGAATACCTCCCTTGAATCACACATTTCTAAGGGTTTCAAACTAGGAATTGCTGCTCAAACTTGGATTTACAGATGCCACTGCCAGAGATGAGCACCTGGAACTGAGCATGACAACATGTATTGTCACCCATATCTAGACCCCTACTGGAATCTGGGCCAAGAACAACTTACAAGTCTTCTTCACTAGATGAAAGTTTCCTTTTAATAGGGAGCGTCAGGGGTTTAAGACAACTGGCCATATATATTATAACAGACTTCTGGGAAACATTACAACTCCAGATTAGTGTTTACTGAAAACTACTTCATTGGCTGGATCCCAATTTGTTGCAAAACAATTTAAAATTTATGTCGGTGGTGTTACTTACTCACCAGAGGTCAATATTTCAGGCTTTAGGAACTGACTCCCTGTGTGAAATTCATGTTGACAGGCCCACAGCTGTCTGTTTTATCTTGCAATCTGTTGTCTCCTGCCTGGTCTCCTCAGTCACTCTCCCCAGCTTCCTCTAAACAGCCAGAAAATGATGCCACTCATCGCCTTCTGAATCAAGGCTAATTGCTGTTCTGTACCTTTGTGCGCCCCACTCTGCCTACGGCGTTAGTGAACACCATGGCCTCCAACACGACTGTCGCAGAGGGCTGTGCTGTGTGTGGTCTGGACACAAGAGGGCTGCCTCCTGCCTCTTACGGTTCATGAATAAATGCTGGCACAAATGAATACTATTACAGCCAAATAAGTTTTGAAAAGATTGGCTTAAACCTGCTTCTTCTCAGAAACTGCTTATTTATTTATTTCTTGCTTGGAATTCAGCTTTGCAGCCCTCCTTTTGAAAGAGGTCTAAAGCAAGGAACAAGGACCTAGATAGTGCTCAAGCTGCTCTGTTTTAGCCTGCACCCATGACACACAAGCTGAGCAGGATCTGTGCTGACTAGAGAGCATGGAGGAGGGCACTTCAAAGAAAAAAAAGAGTGTTACAAAAAGTAATGTGAATAATGCAGAAGGAACTAGTGATTAATCAGTAATGATGTTTTTTCTCAGTAGTTAGTGGGAACAGTATACATGTAGGAGATAGCCAGCCAGATTCATAAAAAAGAAAACTTCATGGAAGCTTACATTTCTGTGAATTTATTCTAAGTTAAAGTCTTTGATAAGAGCTCCTAACACAGACCATAATCAAATGTGCTGTTTGAAGTTCCCATGATCCTTTAGAAAAGTCCATAGGTGACCTTCATGGTTAAATTTCAGTTTGAGTAAATATATTCGTCTAAAACCCGTGTTGCAGTTTGAATTGGCAGAAGTAAATGCTGTTGTTCTTCATCCTACATTTAAGCTTATAGATGCTGAACACTGTCAGAGAAATTGCCGTGTGGCTGCCCTGTATGTGCTGGATGTTTTCGAGAGAGGGAATGCACAAGCTGCCAGCATTCCCCTGGGGCACTGAAATGCTGCCTTAGGAGCCTATGGAAAGTCTGCTGTAGGTATGCACTAAGTGACGATTTAGCAACAAACTTTATCATTAGGTATGGGAAGAAAAGCCTCCAGACATGAATGACCTACAGTCAGTTCTGCAGTTGCTGCTTTCTGCAGAGCCCATTACTGATTTAATGAAAGTGAAGGATATTCAGAGCCTAAATCTTGAGAGTGGGGTAAAGCTGCTGTTATGGTTTATTATCCGAAATGATAATTATTATTTTGGATATGTTATGTTATGTCAGAGCTTTATTATCCAAAAGAGAAAAAGAGAAGTAAAATCTTGCCAGCTTTTTGGTTGTGTTGTCTACAAAGTTGTGGATTTCTCCTTGTGCTCCTATTGCTTTTGCAGTAATGAATTGTTCTCAGTCCCGAGTAGCTGATGGCTGTGCTGAGCAGGAGCTGCACTTGCTATTACAGTAATGCTCTCGAGCACAACTGCTGGGCCCACTTGAAGATAAATGAAGTGGAGTGGAGGTTAGGCTCTCCAAATCTTAGTTTGCATAGCTTAATCAATAAGATAATGGAGGGAATTTTTAAATTTTCAGAGAGGAACTTTCAGACTATGATGAAGATGCCCTTCTTTTGGTATGAAACAAATTACTAGATAGGGAGCACACATGATGTAATTGATAATACAGATGTGGTCAATTCAGACTTTGTGTATTTTCTCCGTTATTCTGTAACAGCTTTTAAAATTCTTGTTTTGACACAGTTTTTGAAGTGGATAATTGGATTCTTTCATAATGAGGTTCACGTATCTTAATATTTTCTATCAGAAAGTATGACATTTTTGGCATTATTTTCTCAATATTATTTCATTGCAGGCATTCTGAATGTTTAATGGATGGAAAGTAGCAAGTAGGTCTTTGCAGAAAGGATGTTCTGCCTTGGAAGTTATGTGACAAATCCCAATGAGCAAAAAAA
The DNA here is from genome assembly GCA_013399915.1 of Illadopsis cleaveri. Classification (NCBI taxonomy): domain Eukaryota; kingdom Metazoa; phylum Chordata; class Aves; order Passeriformes; family Timaliidae; genus Illadopsis; species Illadopsis cleaveri. The sequence continues at coordinate 268,005 of VXBB01001703.1, forward strand.
AGTATGTAAGCAGATGTATAGATTATGTCTGCTGTTGTGCACACAACAAAATTCAGTACCTTCAAGATATGAGGTTTAGGGACAGTCAGAAGCAAAAGGTACACTTGATATTTGAGAGAGACAAAGAAAGGTGTTCTATCACCAGCTGTAGCTAGAAGAATGACATTCTTCTATTGATTAGTATCATCTTGCCACAACATTTGAATCCCTGATGGCTGCTGTCATATTAATGAAGATAACATTAAGAATTGAATTAGTCTCTAATGAACTTCCAGAACAATAGCAGTAACCCTCATAAGTAATATAATGCATCTGTTCCTTTAGCCCCAGGACATCTCACATATAATTGGCAACTCAGATTATTCAACTCAATTTTGTGGGCATGATATATATCTCATTTCCATGATCAGTCCTATTTTCAGGTGGGTAGACAGCTGGATCATGTATTCTACGCTATTTTATTTTACTGTTTTCCACTCATTGTAATGTGAAAATTTCCCCCTTTCTTATGTGAAATATAGTCACTATATTTAGGGTATTGCAAAAATAAGCCATAATATTGTCTCAGAAAACTTGCATTTGTTCCCTTCTTATTTTCTTTTGTTTAATAAAGATAGCAAAAAGAGAAAAGCAAAACATAATCAGGCTGAAATTACTGAAATTACATTTGCTAAAAAAAATTCTACTAACATAATATTTAAAGATTAAGTTTAAAAAAGGAGGACGAGAATGTGGGACACGAAAATAACATTTCAGAATGCTACTGCTTGGGTGCACTACAGTTGTTTTTGAAGTAAAAATATTAAAATAAAATTTAAAATTGTGAACTATTATGGATGAATAAACTTAAACTCTTCAAGAATAGCCAGGCAAAGTGACTTACCAGATTTTGCTGACAAAGCCAATAAAATTGCTGGAATTTCTGAGACATGAGGAGCTGAGCACTTCCAACAGCACTTCGGATCTTTCCTAGGACTAAACATACAGATGGATTATTACCAATAAATGTTTTTTGAGAGTAAATACAATATCCAGCTCAAAAATCTGCAGGTGAAATTCCTGGTTATTTTAAAATGGAAGTAAATATTTGATTTTGTTGCTTGTGATTATACACATAAAATATCTTTTAAAAAGACTGAGGTATAGGAAAGCTCAGTGGCACCTGAATGAACAATAAAGGATATATTAATATAAGTCAAAACAGCTTAAGGAAGTAGAAGAAAAAACCAAGGGACTATATTCAGTTTCCTGAAGTGGGCATCCATCAATCCATATGATTTTGAAAACACTCTTAAATTTCAAAGTAAATGACATCTCTCCCATTTACACTTGCTCATGTAAATTGAGAGCTGTTGAAATTGTCTTGCCTGAAGAAGCAGTTGGATGTCTGATCCTTCTGATGTCAAAGGCCAATGTACCTTAGATTACATCTTCTGGTTCTGCAATTGCAAACTACTTCATTCGCTACACTTGTGTGGATGATCCCTGGGTGAGATCTCTTTATCTGTTCTGAGGATAAAGTTATTACATTCAACTGCAATATAACATATTCCTACCATAAACATTAGATCCTCATAGGAACTGGATCTCTGGGACGTGTTTTGGTACACCCACTAGGAATTACAGGTTGTCAGCCCAGGAAAATATACAAAGTCCTCAGCACAGGAGCTTCAGATGAAGTGGGACACAAACAGGTGCTCCAGGAGGTTGCTAAACCAGGATCAGCCTCCAAAGATGTGGTGGTATTTCCTCACTGTCCGTGTACATGATCTTACAGTATGCACTGGGCAAAACAACCAAACTTTTTACTTGACTTTGTTTCCAAGAGTCATCTGTCTAAATTAAAATTTTTGAATGCAATATAATCAGTGATCTGAGTTCAGCAGCTCAGCCATGTTAAGCACTTATTGTTAGATGAGCTGAATTTCCTCCTGGAGATGCCTCTCCCCACATTTGCTGGAATAATTACCACACTTTGGTAGGTAGCACCATGCTTTCCTATGCCTTCCTGCATATCCTTTCCTACACTTCCTTTCCTCTACACCCATCTCTATGATGAAAAAAGAAACATTTAAAAAAGCATTATAAGCCATGGTCTCTAGGAAAAAAATTATTTTAGCAGGAGAATTTCCAGATCTTTAAATAATGTTAAAGATATAGAGAGGTGGGGAAAGGGTAGACAAGAATTACTCTGATATATTTTACTTCAATTTGGAGAAACCAAGTTTGATCACTCAAACAGGATGGTGAGTGTGGAATAAAGCTGGTGCAGCACAACTGCTCTGCAGCCCCTGATATAGGAAACATTAAACTGTGGCAGGGCTTAACATTTTTATTGTTATTTAGAGTAAGTACAGGAGGGCATGTATGTACGGTATGTATGTACAGTATTTTGGTAGTAGATTTTACATTTTAATTCTGCTTTCTTTAGACCAGTGAAACATCTGCTCACCTACAAGTAGTAGCAAGAGATAATTTGAAAGTTTTGGGCTCCAATTACAATCTCAGTAACTTTCAAGGCATGTATTAATATGCAGAGCTGTGGTTCTCAAACTCTATTCCATTTTCTGTTAGACAGTACAGCTGTGCCACAACACTAAATTAAACAGAAATATACATAATTCATCAGTCCTGTGTGACATCCATTGTAAAAGGGTTAAGTGGTTCAGGGCTGCATGAGTAATTCACTGAGGTTTGTTTTTGTTTTGTTGGCCAAATGAAATAAAGCATTTTTATTGGTTTGGGGTTTTTGATCACCAAACCCCTCACTTTCCTCTACAGTGTTATTGGAATACAGAAAGGAATATTTGGAGTGTTAAAACCTGAACAAATATGCAAAAACATAAATAAAAAAGAAATGTTTCATTTGATCTGACACAAATTGCTTTAATTTGGTTTCCAACATTTTTAATAAAGGCAATGACTTTAGTGACAAGCAGCCTTGTACCCTCCTTTTTTTCTCTTGGTGATCTGTAGCTTAAGACATTAGACAAACTCCCAGTGTGGGGTCAGAGGTCCTCCTTCTCCAGGATGAAGAATTGTGCTGTAGCTGGCCCCTGGCATCACCTATTCCATGCCCTGTTCAGTACCTCACTGGGCAAAAAAGAGTGAGAATGGTTCCATGGGCTGATGGTTGCATTGGTTGTCTCCAGTGAGTAAAGTTCAGTTTTAGTTTCCTCTGCAGAATTTTACAGTTCATAGCTCAAATACATAGTCTGAGTAAGGGGCATTGATTTTAGCTCAATAATTCTGCAGAAATATAGATCCTGACAGAATCTATATAAGTCTGATATTTTCTAGTGAATCTCAGTTACCTGAACCCTCATATTAAATAAATATTAATTTTATCTTCATTATCATGAAGAATTGTGTCAACAAGCATTAATGATTTCAAGTCCAGTCAGACTGGTCAAGACTTAGGCACTGGCAGTGTAGCATTTTGGTGGGATACACATTTGTCAGGGATATAAGACTGTGATTGGTGCATGTGCCACTGAGTCACAGTGCCGAATACACATGTATAATTACAGCCCTAGCATCTACTAAAGATCTAACTCTATTTCCATTTTAATAAGTAAATCAGATGTAATAAAACATAGAGGTTAGAATCTCTCATATTCATGCTACTCTGCCTTGCTGTAATTAAATTAAAGTGTTAAAACACTTCAACTCATAATCTTTAGCACAATATTAATAGACATCCAAAGCGTTGTTATTAATTTCATGCATTGGGGAATTATTCTGATGAGTGCAGATTGATTATCGCCATGAAAGAATGATGAATGTTAGAGACTGAAGAGATTGAGATGTTTGGTGATGACTAGAAGATTTTTCTTGCAAATAAATGATGATAAAAATCTACCAATACACATAAATACACATAATCTTCCTATAATCCATATACCTCCTTGCATTAAGATAATTTTGTATTTGCCCAAATGTCAGGAAGGAGCCACACAACCTTAATTCTGCTCCCTGAAGCAAATGAAGCACTCCATTTTTGTTTTATGGCCCTGTACGACTTCAGCTCTGAAGATATACAAAACCCTGACAATGACTTCAGTAAAAGCAGGCTCAGGATTTACATCCTGATTAGAGATAGTGTAAATTGCACAATTAACAGTATGATGTCTTTTCCCCTGTATGTGTGGAATTGTTTGACAAATTCTACAAAACCTTGTAATCAAAAATGATTTGATATCACAAAGGTAGAGAGGGAAAAGTTAGGTCTGTATTGATGTAATCAATTATAATCTGATGTTGTAACCCTGATCTTGACAGGTTAAAAACTTTGTTCAATTGTGCCACTGCTGCACAAACAGTGAGAAACTGCTCAATCAATCTGCTTCTGTCATTCATTACTTTCTATTTAAATTATATGTTTTAATTTAGTTTTTCTCTCCATTTGATCATTCTGTTCCACCCCCCATACTTGTAAATAAATTACTCTGCAATCTGAGAAAATATGCCTGGAAAAATATTGAAACTGGGATTTAGTTCACCCTTCTAACTCAAAGTAGGGTATGATATTTGTCTAATCTCTAAACTTAAATTAACAATCTTTAGAAATATCTTTTTCACTATCAACAGAGCATGTAGACACAAAAATAAATATATAATGTTCAGATGGCATTTTAGGACAACACAACTCCCAGCTGGCAATGCTCTGGAGAGTAACGGGACCCTTGTTCACCAACTGGGACTTGCCGCAAATTTGCTTTTTTACCTCAACAAAGCTAAGTTCAAAAAGGAGAAAATTTCAGCAGAACAATACAAATGTTGGGAGGAATTCTTGAATGCCACACTATAAGACTTTACAACTTTTTCAGTACAGTTAAGACATTCTTTAGTCATTCACAACACTCCAACTGGAAATTTCAATAGTTCCTGAAGGTAAAGTTTGTGAAAAGCATTAGAAAATTATGTCAGTAATTTCTCTTTGGTTAAAGGATAATCTATATTTGGTCAAACACCTAAGAAAGCTTTTATGGATTATTAATTCATGAATATACTAAAATCAATTGGCTGTCAGGGTTTTTGGTTGATTTTCATTCTCCTAAAATTATGGGAGATTTTACTCTGTGTTTTCTATTACTATTCAGTCTTATTAGTAAAGCTTTTGCAGTACTGTGGCAATATCAGCTGGGGATTAGCAAGGAATGGTCCAGTATCCATGGAATTAAGGGGAATGAGAGAGAGAGATGATACTTTGAGTTCCTACTCTAATATCTTTATTTTTTCCCCACTAGAGATCACTTTCCTGCTATGCCAGCAGAGCTCCTAACCACGATGCAGAAGATACCAGCAAAACAACCTTTCTGCTGGCATAGTTATTCCTATAGTTAATTTTTGCACCTATCTAAGGATTTTTATGTGAGAGTAAATTCTGTGGAGCTGTTCTCCACAACAAAGTACTCTAGTGGCCGAGCATGGGGTACTAAGAAGCCCGGGGTGTTCTCTTCTTCCCCGGGCCAGACCCTGCCTGCAAGCTGAGGGCAGGGACTGCAGTTCCCTCTCCCTGCTCTGCTCTTCCTGCTCCCCTCACCGTGCTCAGAGTCCTGACCCTCTTGGTCTTCAATAGCCTTGTGACACTTGAAATTGTTTTTCTTGTCACCACCTACACACCAATGGCCAAACACAGTTTTCAGGGTGTAAACCTGAAACTCCAGTCACCACCCATGAGAAACACTTATCTTTGCCTGGAGGCACCCTGTGAGTGCAAGTGAGCAGATGTCTAACCCTGGGAACTGCTGCAGACACATATCTATATTTTTTACATATAAATGAACACACACACACACATACATATAAATAATAAAGAAGTAACTGCCTCCACAAACGATATAAGAACTTTGCAGAGACTTCAAAATAAAACACATGGCAACTGACCAAATAAAAAAAAATGCTTTGAAAAGAAGGACAAAAATGTTTTTTGTGCTGCAATGATCTTTTTCTAAGACCTGATGAGTGATGTTCTTAAAACAACATTATGGGAGAAAAGCTACAGTGAAAGAAAAAATCAATATAGCAATCAGACAGCTTTTGGTGATCTCAGGGCTGCTGTGTTAACATCAAAACTGAAATTATTTTCTAAAATGCAGTTCTATTTTAACTTTTCCATGTTTAAAACAAAATACAAGTGGTATCATAAGGACAGCCTTCTCCTATGAGATGCAAAGCTATATTCGTTTTTCAGAAAAAAAACCCTAATTAGAAGAATCTTGGACTTGAAACACAAGAATTTGGAAATTATTTCAGGAAGATCCCTGGAAATGAGTTACAATGAAAAATCAGAACTTTGACAGAACTTTTACTTTTGACAGCCAGCTGAACACAAATTCTGACTTTGCAAACACTATGTAGACCTATAACTTCTTTAACCTATTAGGGAAGTCAAAATGTTCCCCCAAGCACAAGTAATTAACCCATTTTTGTTAGTTTAAAAAATAGATATTTCAAGGGTTTCAGTTGTATTTTATCAACTCTGTTATTAAGGAATTGCTCTTTCTTTTTCTGTTCCAAATTTGAGTCCCTCTGCAAACAGGGAAATAAAATCTCAATACGTTTTGGTTTTTGACTGAAATATTCTAAGTTAAAAGGGTGTCACTAACTCCAAATATTAATAAAAATACTGAGGTCCATATCGTCTTCATGTCCTATCTACAATTTACAGAAAACTATCTTTTTGATTGCCATGTCACCACACAGCAAGGTGTCCCAGAGTATTGCTGGAGTGCAAAAGTACAGGTTCACATGATGGGAAGGAGAATGGTTCTGCACCTGAGGACAGCTAGTCAGCTAAAGTCAGGTCATCCAAGTTTCCTCATGTACCTATTTTCATATTCCAAAGAATAACAGCTTTAACTGCCACTCCACATGAGTGGAGTGAGGGAGGAGTATTGATGCAAGTGTGTTCCAATTGCTCATTTCACATGACTGCAGATTCGACTAGGGCTGTGCAAAAGGAAGAGCTTACAGACAGAGAAGGCAGGAGAAGTCCAGCTCTTGCCTGCAGACTCCTCGCTAGGAAAGAGACAGACTAATGGCCTGTGTGTTTCTCTCTTTTGCTCCCTAATAATCTTATTCTTTCAAAGGAGATCAAAGTCTTGCTCTTTGAACTTCTGCTTCAGACTGAAAATACTGATGTTCCTACATCAGTAACAGGTGATCTGGGAAGCAGGTGTTTTGGGATTCTTAATGATGTCATTGAAACGTCAGTACTCAGCACAGCAAAGACTTGAAGAATTGAAAAATAAGACATATGTGAAAAAAAGTATTGAGGAATAACCATTATGAAAGGCTTGGAAAATCTGTCACAGGTTTATCAAAGCAAAATATGTTATTATTTAACAGTCCCTAGGAGGGTATTAAAGTCTTCATAGTATCAATGGAAGGGGAAAATTCTGAGCTCTGTTCTGTCGTGATGAAAATAAGGACAAAACCCACAGTCTAGAAAGCACCAAAGGCTGAAGGAAGGAAAACCAGCCTTACTCACTGCCCAGCCCCAAATCCTCTGTTGTTACTTGGCAGACTTGTGCACAATACAGCAGAGAAATATTAATGTGAGATTAAAAAATAATGATGTAAAAACATAGACATTCTTTGCTTTGAAAAAGTCAGTGCAAGAAATAGAAATTGTCCCTTTAGTCACCACTGTGACCTGGCTCAAGACCTGAGGGTGCATTGTAGGCAGAACTCATTGAGAGGGAAAGAAGACGATCAGGAAATAGTACTCAGAGGTGATGGTGAAAATTGTAAGAGTGCAGGGAAAGATGCTAGTAAGAAAACTTAATATGAATTCATCTGTGATCTGAGAAAATCTCAGCTGAGACAATAATTCAGATTGTCAGGGATTGAAATATTTATAAAAATGAGCCTGAAGAACAAGGATAATTGACCTCAAAGGGAATCACACGGAGATGGCTACTGAGTCTTAGGACCACTCTGATATATTGCTATCATTAGAGCTGTCTTGGATCTTGTTCCAAAATAGTCTACATTATTTTTCACTTTATCCCATCATTCTTTTCAAGGTGTCCACAGGACATGAGAGAATAATAATGATTCTTGAGAAAATTGTAATAAGAAAATGCAGCTGAAACTTCTAATAATGCATATGCCTGTCTAACTGCAGAAGTATTTTAACTACTGTTCTTGCCTGCTACTGTTTTCTGTTCTTCCAACAGGCTGAAGTGCCTGTAAAGGAATGGAAACATTTTTAAAATGGCTGTTCACTAAGAGACAAAATCACAGGTTTCAGGAAAAGGGCAAAACAATGTTCATGTAAGACCACCCTGTGTGCTCTAGCAAAAGGTCAGGCACTGGAGCCATAGAAGTGTGTGGGAGGCATGTGTCAGATTTGGAGCTGTGGATGGAGCTATTGCACCATCTGAGCTCTATGTAATACTAGACTCTGATCCTGCACTGGACTCTAGAGTTGGCTCTTTAACTACTTCCACATAACCTTACTCTGGGAAACACCATCTTGCACAGTCATTTGCAGGATAGTGTTCTTATGTATTATGGTTCTTTGCTCCTACAGAATGTTGAGGACAAACCACATCTCACAGCTTTATCCCAACAGATTTCATAATTTAGTAATCATCTGTAAGAAAATATACTGAAATGTTCTTACTTTCTTCAGAAAGATCATTTTCTTCTGCTTCTCTTTCCATTTCTTTGCACCATCCTTCCATTCTCTTAGTTTCAGTGTGTAGTAACTTCATGAACCAAGATCCGTCCCGTCGACAAGGGGACATTCGACCAGTCTCTACTGTCTCAATGGCTGGCTCCAGCCAGGGTTCTGGTGGTGGAAGGTTTGAGGTGTCAACTGGGGTCCTGTAATCTTCTCTGTAACTGAACAGTCCCTGTGTCCGTACAGTTCTCACTGCACTGTATTGGGTGGGTGTGCTGGGCTCTGAGTGCTGCTGGAATGATGAGCCAAATTGAAGTCCCTTATCCTCCATGGTGATGTGTCCTGGAAAACCCTCCAGTTCCAGGTCAGCCTGGACAGCTGCTGTTACGCTGTTTGAGCGCTTGAATCGTCCATGCCTTGGTGAAGAGGGAAGAAAGAAGAGAGATTAATACATATAAATAACGTATGTGATGGTACAGAGGCACAGAAAAATGTTTCAGTGAGAAAGAATGGATTCTATTATTCTCATTGGACTTTATGTTAAACATTTTTTCTTTGTGCATATCTCAGTGAAATCAGATGGTGAGTAGCAACAGAGAGGAAAAACAAAATGTATTGTGGAATCATTGATCTAAGCAAGGGTACAAAAGAAAATAATTTAAATTATCTCTGGAAGCAAATATTGATTTATTCTCATAATACAAAATAACATGTATCATTACTAAATAAACTGGAAATAACTAGCAGAACTAGAACTTCCTGATAGAATTCTGTAAAGTATAAATATAAAAATTTTTCAAATGTTCAGAATTTTAAGTGGAATTTAAAAATCTGAAAATCTGCTCAGTTAAGACTTTTGAGACTCCTGTAACAAAAGAAAGAAAAAAATCAACAAGTTTAAGACTGTGAGTTGGGGGTTTTTTTTGTTTCATAGGGTGATTTTCCACTGTTATATGACACTGAATAATGACATTTTTAGAAAAGCTTTGTGTTAAAAAGTTAGATAGACAAGTAAAGATTATTTGTGAAATCTTTTCACATTGGAGTCTATTGTCTCAAATGATTTGTAGTCAGTGATGAAAAAAGGCAATTAGCAGCCAGATACTCTGACAGCTGCTGTGAAATGAGATAATGGTCCTGGTCCAGTACTTGATAAACAGTACCTGCCAGGGATAACCTGTGGGTCACTACATGGGCCAGCAGCTTTACAAAACCAGAGAAGGACTGAACAAATCAAAAAGCTGATTCTAGTTTAGAATAAAGGTACCATCCTAAAAATTGCGTCTCCTTTTGTGGACTGGGAAAGCCTGGATCAGCATGAGGAGTCCTATTGAAGGAAGACTGTTCCAATATGTAGTTCTTAGTATTTGTTCTGCCAATAATGAAATTATATTAAGCCACTATTTCAATTCAATACATTAACTTCCTTCCCTCCAATTAAAAACTGGAAAGTTAGATAAATGTGAAGCAACTGCTAAGTAATCTCCACAAATTTTTCCAAATGATAAGCATGCATATAAGAAATTTGACTTTGAGGATTATTTAGTGGCCACACCTGTCAGGTGTTATTTATTAAATCTGTTTACACATGCATGTTGTGTTATGAAAGACTACAGATTTTTGAACATGCTTAAGTTACCGTTTTTCATCTTCCACTTGTATTCCAACAGAGTGGTATTCCCGTAGGCCTCTGCTTTCAGTATCTGAATCAGTTGCTGTTTCCACCTAATTCAACACAAAAGATACATCTGCAGAGTGAGCACTGACAACTCAGCACAATTTTACACACACTCATTCAAAATTAATTATATATTTCATGTCTCACTTCTAAGAAACACCTGGCACAGTAAAATAAATGTAAGAGGTATTCAGCCTGGTATTATTGTTTTGCACTGTATTAAAGTTTTGCACAAGTACTTCTGCTGTGTAATTCCCTATAACCAACCCAAGTAGAAGCGATTACCCAGTTTGGTGAATCAGGGAGTAAGCTTGGTCTGGAAGGGCTGTTACAAGAATGAGGAATCCACAGAGTAACCCCTTTTTATATTATTATAAATCAGTCTCATTATAGTCCTTGATTTACAAAATAAAATAAAATCTCAAGTAGCCCCATAAGCTTGCAAGTGATAAAAAGAAATGGAGCAATGAAATTTTATCAGCAACTGTGTTGACAAATATAAAACCATTAAATGATGTGAGGGATACAGCAGAATGACCTATCTCACCTTTTTTTAATAACACAGTTCTGAAAATGCTGTATCAAGCAGGCAATTTATGCACTTTTTATGGCATTCCCATCTGAAATACACTTACCAAAATATATTCATAGTAGTTTCCTTCAAGACTGAGACTTGCATTTGCAAGTTTCTGTGGGATTTTATATAGCACTCCCCACCACCACACCGCCCCCAAGTCTCTGACACAGATACAGCAAGCACTGCAGTATGCAAATTATACTGAATCAAGGGAGAGGCAGGAAAAAAAGAAAAAGAGTAGAACTGACTTTTCCTTCTGAATGATATTTTCACTGTTAAATAACAAACAAACAAACAAACAAAAAATCAACCAGTTTTTCAATATGCACATTCCATGTGTGAATTCAAAGAATCTATCTGATGATAAAGATAAGAAAAGTTTTACCCTTGCAGCAGTCACAGACATCTCTGGAAAGAGCCTGATGGATTTTGCAGCTGTGTCTCAGCTGCACAGTCCCAACCCCACCTAGTTTCTGACAGGATGCAGGGACATGGTGGGTGGAGGGTGGGAAATGCATGCATATGTGGACTATACTTCTTGAGGAAGGCAGTTGCTGGTGACTTCTCCTTCCATCTTTAAGCTGTAGCTCAGTGTACATTGACATGGAAGGGAATTCCAGCCAGCAATGACTACATGTTCATATTTACCTGTGGGTGAGTCTTGGAGATGTTCACAAGAACAGCTAGTGCAGGAACCCTTTAGTAAATGTTAATAGCATGCTTGAACTGCACAGTATAGCACCAGGCACAGGTATGCTAAAATGTCTGGCTATCAGTGTGGCACACTTTCCAGCAATTCCCTTTATTCTACATAAGGTCTAGGGGACAGTGCATGCTGCCATCTGTTTCCACCCTGGCAGCTGCATGGAAGCTTGCTGTATTCATTTTGATGGGCAGTGCATTGAGAGAACTAAAATATCAGACTTGATAACAGTCTCCAGAACGTGGTGTTGTCAGTATAAAAAGAAAGATTCTTCTTGACATTGGCAGTAAAATAAACCCTCGACCACAGAGGTAGCAGCTTGCAGGAAAAAAAGCCAGAATAACCAACTGAAATGACAGGTAAATTGGTTTCCTGTTGAAGTGGGTTTTTGGTTTTCTCTATTTAATTCTTCATTTATTTATAAGTTTTTTATGTACCATGTACCCCGCCCCACCCTTCATTCCCCTTTTCATTTCTGTTTGCCCTGCACCTGCTGCTCCCAATCCCCTTGTTTTGTCTCAACACCTGCCATGTGTCCCTCTTATTTTGAGTAACCCCCTGACCCTGCTCTGGAGCCTCTCCCAGAGTCCAGAAAATTCTGAAGAAGGCTGAGAGTGATTGGACAAGACCCAAACCTTCCCCTCCCATTTTTCTCTGATTTGATGTAACAAATGTCTATTATGTTATGAGCCACCCCCTGAGTTCTCTTCATTGGTCTGTAACTGAACCCAACCCTGTGTTCCTCCCTCCTATAAAACCTGTGATTTTCTCGCATGCTCTTTGCCTTCATGAGACTGGAGCTATGAGGTGAATAAACTCTGCTGGTCTCCCCCTCACTGGAGTCCCGCCTTTCTTCTCCCTGCCTTCGCCGTGCCCAGCTCCTGGTTGGCAAGAACCTCACACAGTGTTGCCGTGGTGCCCAGGGCTGCCCGCAGCTGTGCGACACGGGGCACCGCAACACCGCAACAGTTTCCTAGTTAAGGTGGATCTTGTCTGCAACATGAGTGAGAAACTTTAGCTGCTTGGGGGGTTCACAGTCTCTGAAAGAATACTGTTCTATGCAAAGCAGCCATGAGGTCCAGTTGTTAGCACAAAGAGCTGTCTAGGAAATGCAGACTTATATATAGCAAAGAAGAGTCCAAAAGAGCCTTAAATTACAAATTCTAGTCTAAGTGAGGGATCACCTAGTCCTTTCAGTGATTTTGGGGAAGCTGCATATAAAACACAGTAATTTCCTGAATTAACTGAGCAAAGAATGAGATACTCATGTAAGCTGTTGGGGAGCAGAGAGGCAAGTTACACTTGCAGCTTTGACTTCTGCAATGAGACCTCAGTCAAACATGCATGGACAGGCTTTGAAGAGTGAACTCATTCTCAGAGGTAGAGGAGATGTGATTGAGAGGGGACCTTATAAATGTCTACAGGTATCTGCAGGAAGGGTATCAAAAGGATATTTCCAGGCTCTTCTCAGTGGTGCCAAGCAAGAAGACAAAAGCCAATGGGCAGAAATGGAATACAAGGAAGAACTCCTTTACAGTGCGAGTCACCAAGCACTGGAACAGATTGTCCAGAGAGGCTGTGGAGTCATCCTCCCTGGAGATATTCAAAAACCATCTGGATGCACTCCTGTGCGATGTGCTCTGAGATGACCCTGATTTAGCAGGGAGGTTGGACCAGATGACCCACTGTGATCCCTTCCAACCAAACCCATTCTGTGACTGTGTTGTGAATAAAAGCAGATAACACAAAACACTTAGACTGTGGCTCCTGGTCGCTCCTGTAGGAGTGCTAGCAGGAAGATGATGTCTGAGGTGGGGAAACATTTTCTGGAGGATGTTTGATGTTGAAACTCATAACAACAATGGGGAGTGATCAGGAAGTCAAAACTGTTGTTAAGAGCTATGGTACTGGGGTTCATCCCAAAGCAACCAGTCAGTCTGAGTTAAATCACATAATTTAGGAACAAATTGCCCAAAGAAGTTGTGGATATCTTATGCCTGGAAGTGTGTTTGAGGGCAAATTGGATGGGACCCTGAGCTCCTCAGTCTAGTGAAAGGTGTCCTTGCCCATGGATGGGGGTTGTAACTAGATGATTTTTGAAGTCCCTTCCAATCCAAAGTATTCCATAATTCAATTCTATTTTTTTATTCTATTGGGCTGGGTCCAAAGGAAAAGACCATCATAATTTCATATTACTTCCACTTGTTGATCAAGTTCCTTGAACTTGTTTGACTGAACTGCAGCTCCAGATGATGGTGTCAGTGATGCAGTCACAGGCTCCACCAGGTTACAAGCCTTAAGGTTTGACAAGGGAAAAGAGGATTGCGGGTGGCCAGACTCAAGAAGTTGAGCAGATGGGAACAAGGGATTTACCAGGGCCTTCTGCTCACTCACATGGCTTGGCATGGAAGGACAGGACATTGTGTGCCAGTTCAGACCTGGGACAAATCTAAAGAGATGAAGCCAAGCTGACATCTCCGCACACATCAGTCTTTGCCTTCAGCCTTTTCCAAAGCACGGCGCTTTCTTCAAAGAGTACCCTGAGGATGACCATTTTTATTTAATGTGATCCTTGGTATCTAGGGAGTGAGTACCCAGGTATGAGGTGTAGGCCAGATTCCTGAACAAAGGGTAAGGAGGGTCAATAGTATCAGAGTTGTGGGGGTAACATACAGCTAGTAACAGTCTGGAGGTGAGCAATGGCCAATGGACACAGAATAGACTTTTGCTTTCCACAGAGATGTCTCAGCAGCTCGCACACAGTGTTGTTGGAAACATTATGGTCCAAAGACATAAACAAGGAAAGGCCCCTATGGAGGACATCAATCAGTCCATCAATTTTTTCTGGAACAAAGCACACAGACTTGCAACGCGCACCCTTCTGCCTTATTGCATATCAAAAACATACATGTTTTTGCCAGCTACATTATTTGGTGTAGTAAGAAATGGCAGGTCTTCTTTTAAACTCTGCTTCTGATGTGTGGGGGCAGATTTACCTTTTATATTTGGAATGGGTTGGTACCTTTCTATTGATGCAACACACTGAGAAAAAAATCTTTTTCATCTATCTGTTTTCAAATGTTTTCTTACTGGCATTTCACCTGGAGATGTAATCCTGACTAATTTACCCAATATGCAGTTGAATTCACAGGCGCAAATGAAGTAATATGCTCTAAAATTTTATTCAAAAAATCATCAGTAAAGTGATGATCCAGGTATCAAAACAAAAACGTTATTATTTATCTCTAAATATAAACTCTTGCCAAATTATCCTTCCCTCCAGCTTGCCAGGACTGACACTAAGTAAGTGACCTGAAATTGCCTTGATATTTTAATGCTTTCATTTTCTCACCACGCCTTGTAGCAGCGGGGGAATGCCAATTTTGTGTGCGTGTGCAGGCAAAATCTAGCATTGCAAATATTGCAACAACCAACAAAATGTAAAATGGAGGCAAATACCAACACAAGTAAAAGTGGAAAATAAGACAACAATTTGCAATCATAAAGAAAAAAATGAACCAATAAATTACAATTCTGTATGACAGATATTATAAATACTTCTGCTAGAAAACAGCAGCAAACTCTTTTATCTGACTGGCCAGGCTAAACTCAAATGAGCAGAGGATAAAAAGTGATACATTTGGTTTGATTGTGTGACTCTTGAAACTCAAATAAGTTTTGCTAAATCTGTTGTTATATTCCTTGATTCATTATTGTTTTAATATTTGCATAGGTTCTAAATATTTTCAAATTGGCCTACAGTCTCAGTAAAGAAAAAAAAGTGAAAAATTTTATCTTTATATGTTTATGATGGAATCTCACCCAAATGGGGAAAGAAAAAATAGGCAGTCATACCGAAAGCAGAAGAAAGAAGTAAATCTAATACAGTAAGTCATCTTCCTCTCTCATTGCAGCAAAAGAGCTAAAAGTTCCTTAAAAATTGGCATTTTAGGCCATGAAAAATGTTGTCATATGTGCTTATGTCCATTAGCCTTATAATATTAGTAGCAAATGTAATGGAGCACCTTGAGATTATTTCTATCTTATCAATGATCATTGTGAGTCCCTTCCAACTCAGGATATTCTATGATTCTATGTTTTACCTTTCACAGACATAATCATCCCCTTCACATTCCTTGCTGTCGATACAAGGAGCAGACAATACTATTAATCCTCATGGATCAATCAGTCCTGACTGATACAGCTCTAAATTTGAAAACTAAGTATCAGATACTAACACTGCCTTGGTAGTAAAGGATCCACAAGTAAATTACATGAACACAAAATTATTTGAATAAATGCAAATCACTACTGCAAGTAACTTGCTTGCTATAATCAATGTTAGTATGTTTATAGGCACTCATTCTAGCAAAGAATGCATGAATTAAATTATTCTTTCAAAGTATTTACTAAGCTTTTTTAGATAATATTTTAACTACTTTAAAAACAATCTTTATTTCTGTGTTAAAGCCTTATTCTGCTCTTAAACATGAGCACTGCAACTGCAATAACATTGCATCATCCTAAACATCCCAGTCTAAGCTTCTATGCATACTGTTTCAAAGGTAGACCTGAAGTTAATATATTCAATGCATAAGAAAACAGATTTTAACCTGTTGACTTTCACTTCGCTCTCATAAATATTAGCAGTAAGAGTCCTTCAGGCCACATTATCTCTCCCCGTGTGACTTCACTGCTCTCAATGGGTTTTCACTGCTGTAACCAATTTATTCTATAATTAGAGTTTAATAAACAATCTCTCTGATGATGTACAGGAAGGGAAATAATTCACTCTTCCTCTCTTGCATAGGCTTCTCAGTGATAACAAGGCTAAGATACAGTAGAAGACACTACTTTTGACGCTAGATCAAGTACATGTAATTGTGAATTCAGATAACCATTCTTAGGTATGGGGAGACCTTATTTGTATGCAGTGACTTCAAAGTAGGAAAACCACTTCAAATAAAGCTACAGTACTAACAGCTATTGCTTTCCTTAACTGATGGAACATTTTAACCAGCCAAAAACATATACGCTTTCAAAATAGATTTTAGAAAGCCGGCAAAATAAACCTATACTCTCATGCTTGTGAGATTTTTTTGTGTCTGACCATGGAGCTCCATTTTGCCACTCCGCGACTTCCAAGTTGAACATTTGGACTACTCAAATAAGTTGCATGGCACAGTAACTGCTACTTACCAAAAGCAGCAGCTTGAAAACTTCCTCTGATCTCTTAAGAAAGAACTTTTTACTAAAAATACAAGCCAGAGTTTAGAAATGGGATTTATGTCAAGCTTATATGAGATCTTAGCAAGAAAATAACGTACGCAGTAGAGGTTACTGATAACTTTTTTAGTGCATTTAATGCTAAGTGGCAAATTGTTGTGAACCAACAAATATTCACTGACTTCTCCAGGCAAAGGACTTCATACACTCCTCCCACAAAAGCACTGTTCAGCAGTCATTTTAGGAGGAGAATAAACAATACTTACTTCTAGAGCTTTGGATCATTTATGATCCAAAGACCAGTGTAATCAATGGAAATATTTCTTTTGATTGTTGTGTACAAACTGAAGTAGAGCACTGACGAAGATGGTATAACCTAAACTGTACAAAGAAAATGTAGGTGCCTATCTAAGTACATTTAACATATGGGGACAAAATGCTTTACATTAAAGGGGAATTCTAATTTGAGAGTGCAGAATATCATGAACAATGTTTTTATCATGTGACATGAATAGTTTCATTATGTATATATATAAATATATATATATATATATAAAAATAAAAAATTAAATTATGCAGAAGATCCCCTTTTGTCACAAAAAAACTCTAGGCAAGCAAGCTATTGCATTAATGTCCCTGGATACTGCCTTTAATTCATAAGAAGGATTTGTTCAATGTAGATTCTGGAGATTATAAAAAACCCACTAGATATTTTGAAGCGTGATCTTCTGATGATAAATGAAGATGATTGAGTCCATTCTCTATGCTACAATTAGTGCTTGTCTCCAAAAATACGACCGTGAATCAGCCTTCACACTTAGAACATTTGTTTCCATCTCATTCGTTTCCAGGGTTTCTGTTCATTTTGAGAAGCCTTGATGTCTTTTAAATAGAGAAGAAACAAAGAACTGCATGTTTTGAAGTACTTGAAATAAATAGGAGGAATTTCTTGACATGTTTTCTCATATATTTCACATTCCCAATGCTTTTAATATGAAATGGCTTATAACTAGAGCAGATTTGAAATGTTAATCATTAGCATATATACTAGGGTGTGCAAAAGAACGAGGAAAATCCTGGAAAATATCTTAGCAACAATCTTGTTCTGATTTAGTACTTATTTTAGTCTTGACAATCTCCACTCTCCATTTTAATTCACATACTTTGATTAGTCTTTTGCTGTCATGATAGAAGACAGATATGAAATTTATAGCTACTAGGATTACAAGTCTTGTTCTTTTTATATCCGTATATTCTTTCAATTGCTGACTAAATTTTTAATCTCAAAATCAGTATTTTGAAATTAGTTTGAATTTATAAGTCAGCATTTTTTCCCAGTGCCTATTGACATGCCTGACAATATTTTTCTGGATTTAAATATGTCAGTGGAAAAAATAAAACAACAACAAAAAAACCAACCCAAAATCCCTCAGCTATTTTCTGGAAAACCTTCATTTTCAAAGCTTTTATTTTTTTGTTCAAAATTCCCATCTAGGGTAGGACTAACATAGTGTGAGATGGATTAGTGTATCTGTGCTGTAGTCAGTCTCTGCAGACAGGGGTTACAGATGTAAAGGAACTCCAGCGCTTCCCTCAGAGCTTGGGTTCTCTGTGCATGTGAATACCAACCCTATTGGCACATGCCTAGCATGCTAGGGCTTTGTAAAAGGACTTGAAATCACCACATGTACACTACACAAATCATATATCTTAAAGACATTGAAGGCCTAGGGTGGGTCTGTTGTATTTCCACTTGCAGTGGCACTGCTGGTCACTCTGTACCTCTGTTCTTTGCTCCTGTATGAAGCTTTCTTGGCAAACATTCTCCCATTAATGTGTTAAAAGAGTGGAACAGTAAAAAATGCACAAATTAACCATCCTGATAGCAAATTAACTAATGCAAATAAATGCAAATTCAATGCATTACCCTGACATGGCATGCTAATGAGAAAACAAGTCATTTAGTCAATCAAGGAAATATGCAAATAAAAAACATCCTTTTCCAAGGTACTTTGACACAGAAGACTAAAAGAAATTAAATACTGCTACTGTACTTTGAGTGCTTAAATTACCATTTGTGTAGTTTGCAGTAAGAACATTCTACCTTGTGCTTTAATTCTGTACAAACTCGGCAATAGCAACATAACAAAGTGCATTTCCTATTTAAAAATACTGCAGAAATGTATTTTTCTCACTAATGTGATGTTTGAAGCTAGTGCTGAAAAAAATTCTGAACAACTAAAATGTGCTCAGGATACTGTTGAAAATTCAACCTTATCTAATGTCAAATGGTACAACCAAGCAAGTTTGTATTTACTGAAAGATAATAAACAGCTTATCCTTCTAAGACCTGCTGTTGCAAATATCATTTGCCTTTCTCCATGTGTGCATTTGAGGACCACTGTTACAGTCCAAGTGTCAGATGACAAGTTGTTATGGGAGATCCTCTGCCTCCATGGAAATCATTGCAAGGGTATTTTTGTGGATTATAAGCACGTATTATTAAACATAGCACACATACAGAAGGGTTAGGGGCCAGTGAAAAGTACTAGTCATCATCTGTAGTAATAACCAGGATCAAGCGATGTAATCAAAGTTCCAGAATTAATTGCTGGAATATCAGGACTGACCAAATCAAGACACCAACACTGATAAATACCACCATGCACAGCTGCTGTAAAGGAGAGATAAGAACAGAACTAGATACTATTCCTTTCTGAATAGTAAGTTTCAGGTTAGGGGCTAAAAGGTACCAAAGGTTTCTTTGCTGCTCCTTTGAACTTTTCAGTGTTATCTCCCCAAGCTCCTTCTCTGAACAATTTAGGATACACTAATTGCTACATAAAACACTTGAAAAGTAGCCATCTGAATATTTTGCCATGGTTGTTAAAATGAATTCTACTCTTCTGCATCTGAAGAATCAGAAGAAAATACTTTTATATCAAGGAAATGGACAAACAGCTTTCTGGCAAAGCAGATTTCTTCCCATTAGTCTAATCCATTATGGAACAGCAAAATTACAGCATGCTAAAATGTTAACCTGTAAAGTTCAATCAGCAGCTGTGACATGCTTAACCCAAACATTTTTCTATGACTATATTATGAAATTAATGGAAATGCAATTGCTACTTTTTAAAGAAAATAATATACTTTCTATTCTTGTATATTTCTAAAATACATGGGCTTTTTTACACGGACAATTTCCTTCTCAGGATCTATGTTGCTGTCTCCACAATACCTGTGTCAAAATAAATTTCAGTTTCTCTACAGCTAATCTAGCAAAAGTAAGCACAAAAGTGAACTGAGTGATGTAAAAGGGAATATTCAGCAGAACAGAAGCATAAATTTTCCTCTTCTGTCTCAAAGGATTTCATGTTCTTTGTGAGTTCAACTTTCCATTTTTTATTATTACTTGGTGTTTCCCAAAGATTTGAACAAATGACGATTTCTAGCTTCCTAGTACTTACCATTTAGCAGAAGGAATAGCAATCAAAATTTGCATTTGGAATTGTCTTATTTCATTTGCCTGCAACAACAGAAGTTGACTGAGCTTTCCACAGTCTCACACACATTGTCAGGTGAAATAAATATTGTGGGTTTTGATGGACAAATAGG
Organism: Illadopsis cleaveri; assembly: GCA_013399915.1. Taxonomy (NCBI): domain Eukaryota; kingdom Metazoa; phylum Chordata; class Aves; order Passeriformes; family Timaliidae; genus Illadopsis; species Illadopsis cleaveri. Next base: position 288,439 of record VXBB01001703.1, read on the forward strand.
AGAATGCTCAGAGACTGTGTTCATTAATGGTATTTTATTACTTGCCATCTCTAATTATGCTGTATATACAGCAGAACATTTCTTCCTCTTTTTGGGACCTTCTTCCAAGCACAATTAAAAGGGCAAGGGTCTCTTTTTAGGTAGAATACTTGAAAATCAAGTGGCTTTACACATTTTCCAAGGTCAAAAGAGAAATATACTGGAAAAAATGTAGTAAAGCATTTTAAAGCTGGTGAAAGTCTATTAAAAGGACTGCGAATTCATGGAGGGAAGGAGATGAACATGCTGTTCACCTGTAGCTCTGCAGTATAATTTTCATATCAAGTGTTAATGACAGGTAACATCCCTAGAGATTTATTAATTCATTTTCTCCCAGGTACAGTGTATTAGCCAAAGACTTTTCTGCACAGCCATGATGTGAATCACAATTAATGCTAAGCAGCCAGGGGTTGTTTGTTAGATTATCAGAGCAAGTGAAGCTGAATTACTCATTCTATGCTATTTACAGAAAGAAGACAAGCAATTCATCACGGACAGATGTTAGGCTACCTGGATCCCTATAGAGGAACGCCGGCTCTTCAGAAACTCCTCTGCCTTTGTCACTAGAATGGCCTTGTCACTGGTGCGGATGGAGGTGCCCTGGCCCTCGGCAGCGTGGCGCTGGGCAGCCGCTGTCTCCAGGGCCAGGTTCATGGCCTTGTTGCTGTCCAGGCTGTCGGTGGAGTTGTACATCCCCCGCCCGTCCTGCGGCCACGGGGATATCCTCTGCGTCCGGCTGTCGTGGTACGCGTCCTGGGTGGACTCCGTGCTGCTCTGCGCCGTCACGGAGATCAGCGGCTTGGAAGTGGTGCGAGGGGGTACTGGTGGTGGTGTTTTTTTGTAACTTGTGTAAGTTACAGCTGTGGAAACAATTAAAATAAAAAAAAAGGCGGAAAGAAAAAAAAAGAAAAAAGCAAGAGAGAAATCAAGATTAATCTGATGGAAACTTGACAACAGAAATCATCTAAAAATTGTGCTACTTTAAAATTATGATAGTGTAACATAGTGCTCTTCATGAACTCACTGTTATTTGAAAGTGTCAGAGTCAGATGGCTATCCACAGAAACATTTTATTTCAACAAGGAAGAAACAAGGGGTAGAAATGGGAGTCCCAAATTACAGTGAAGATGAAAGACAGCAAGTATACACGTGTTAAGACTTGTGCTGGATAAGTACACACTGAGGCTTCTGAGATTATGGGATAAAGCTCATAAGAGACATAAAGGAAGACATTTTTTCCCCCCCTGTTCTTATTATCTGAACTGTGAGCTTTGTACAGACATAGTGTGTTAAGAAAATAGCATCAATATACTGGAAGAAAATATCATTGAACAACTTCTACGTTATGGTATGCTACACTTTAACTTTTTTAAATCCTTCCAGGTACACTGGTTGGAATTAGGCAAGGTTGGCTACTTACGCAAGAAGCATATGTTTTAAAATTATCCACAATACAGTTAATAAAAGGAAATTCAAGGCATGTTAAAAATATTGTAATATATGCAAAGCTATTAAGACTTTGATGAGCAGAACTGTTCTGAGGCTGATTTAGCATAGATTCTGTCTTCCAGCATAAGGCTCAATAAAACATCCAAGAAAATTCTACAGATGCAGAACTGTGCCAATACTGCTTCCTTACAAAATTTCAAAAAATTTCATAGAGATTAATATTTAATCATTAATATCACAAAACAGAATTTTCTAATTGTCTAAGCCCACTATACAGTTTTTCACTTTTTTTTGGTACTAATAAGAGTATTTCAGTTGTGGAAGAGTATTTTCCCCAAAGCACATATAATCATAATTCATAAAATTAGCAACTGGTAAAAAAAAATACAGTGTGATATATCTTTCTTTATTCCTGTACAGAGAAGGAATAAATTCACTTCTTGTATAGTTATAGGAGTAAGTTTGCCTTTGTTTAGTGTTACAAAATGGATTGACATTTCAACAGTGACTCAGGTAACCTTGAAATTGGGGTTGCTTGAGCCCAAAATGGATTCTATAAGAGTTCCTCTTTCCATTACACCAGTATGGGCTGATGAGCAACAAAGTCAGCCTCTCCAGTGGTGGTTTTTTATAGAAGGCTATGCTGCAGCTATCTGGAATGAAGAGATCGGCTTAGGAATTAATGCCTTGGACTGCTAAGTCTGTATCACCAGCCTAGCCTATGTGAACAGTGAGTCTAGGGAAAGTGACTCTTAAATGTTGACTATTGATAATCATAAATAAAAGTGTTATCATACATAAAATAGAGAAAGGCTGAGCTAGGAAAGAAAACCTTCATTTAAAGAATATTTTGAATTGCTGTTGATGCTGCTCAATTCTGGTAGAGATTTAAAGCCTTGGTCTGAGCTAAATTGCTCTAACAGAATGAAACACATAAAACATGCTTTTCAGAATATGAGACTGTGCTTTTTTTGAAGTCCCATTTTTTTTGTTCTATCACCAATCTTGTCTCCTGTCAGTTTTGTAACCAGCAATTAAGAAGAAAGAAAAAAGTCAGTATTTTACGGATGCTTTAGGGAGTACAGAAAGTTCATAGAAGAAGGGGAAGGCTGTAAAGCTTGGCAATTAAGAGGGTGTCTAATGTTCTCAAGCAGTGGGTTTGAGGAATGTTTCTACTAAAAGAGTTGCCATAATGCTGCCCTCCCACCTTCTTCCTGCAAATGTAGGTGCAAGTGATCAACATGCTGGGAAATATTAGAAATAGAGAAAATGAGGTGAAATTGGGTGAGCAATATCCAGCATTGGAAGCCAGTTTCACCTGTAACATAAGACTGGTTATCACTGTGATAACTGCTTTACTGTTTTTTACATCTGTCTTCATGTAAAAAAATAGCAGTGAAAAGTGAAACACATGGTTAATGTGATGATGAAACATCACAAGCAGGTATATCCCTACTACTTGAGCAGCAGATCACTTCTCTGTCTAATGAATACAAATGTTAAACTGCTGTTGCAACCCTTCATAGCTGGCTTAATCTGCATTTACATTTCTGAAAAAGAAAAATTCTCCCTGTGGCAAAACCAAAACAATTTCTTGCCTTTTTTTCTTGCCTCCAGTTTTTCTCTCCCTAGGACTGAATAATTTATTCTAAAAAGTCTGATTATTTCAGTGGAGTGACATGATTTAGAGTCACCAAGTACTAGAGTAACTGTAGTATTCTGGCAAACATTTGATCATGAACACTAAACAGAAATTAAAAATCCCACAGATGTTCAACAAGTAGAAGAAACTTCCAGCAGACTGGAAGTTTGGGAAAAATTGGCTACATGTTTACAGTGAAAGAAATTCAATTAATTCCTATACAGTCACAGAGATAAAATATTGAGTAGGGCATAAAAAAACCCCATCTCTACACAGTTAATGAGTTCATATCTGGAATAAGAGTTTCAGAGACAGAAATCTGGGACTAATTGGAGACTAACAAAATCAAGTAAGAGGATAGAGACATTCATTTGAGAGTCAAATCTTGCTACCAAATTGCATTTGCTTTAATCACTCAAGTGGTTCTAGTGAAGTTAATGGGATAACTTGGCATGTGTTGCTGACACAGAGAGACAACTACATAACAGATTAGGGTCTTGTTAAAGAAGAAGGAAACAGTAATCTGCACCGTTCATGCAGATCAGATCTGCAGGTTTAGATCTCTAATAAATAAGTATTGTCTTAAAGTCTGAAGCATGAAATATTATGTCACTTGCAAATAGTTCCCATTAATGATGGCATCTGGGAATAGTCCTGTTATCAATAATAATGCTTTTCTATCATGTCTAGTTCTTGGTCATAGCAATCGTAAATACAACACATTATATGTGGGAAGAAACATTTCCTTCTCCTAATAGAAAATGAACTTTTTATTTATCATCCACTTACGCTGATGAACAGGGGCTCCTGTCACCTTTGCATCATTCTCTACCTTGTAAATTTTATTTGCCTTAGCAGTTATTAGTCCAAAGCAACATATACAACCTCTTCAGCACTGCTTCATGTCTTCCCCATTTTTAATCACCATTCTACAAACTCCAGAGCTGTGAAGGGTTTTGCTGGCCCCACAGAGAGGGTTGGTGCAATGCAATCCTGGGGTGCTGAGCCTTGACTGAGGACAGTGTCCCAGAGCTCCACAGGGCACAGGTGACAAAAATTGAACTGGGAATGAGAAGGCTGGGATGGAGGATTCTTGTCTTCAGTGCGGAAAAGTGGAGCATCAGAGGCAGCACAACAGCAGGAGATGAGACTCAGCATGAGGCAGGGACAAGCACAGCACCAGGAGGGCAGAGCTGGTGCAGGATGGCTTCAGACACATTTAAATTGTGGACTTCAGCAGATGCCAGAGACTGGCTCCATGTTTGGACACATAAAACATCAATTCAGGATAACCTCCTATGGTTTCTGGTGCTGACCAAAGATTTCTGATTTCTTTAATTTTTCAGTGGTTTTAGTGTACATATCCTGAACATGTCTGATGTTTCTCTCACCAGTCCTGCTGCTGAGCAATGAGGCTCAAGCAAAGTAAAAGCAACAGGCCTCTGCAATGCTGTTAATCAGTTTGCAAAATCTATAGCTGCTCTGAAATGCAAAGAAAAAGAAAGTAGATGGTGCAAGACATAAATATGTCTTTTTATGAATAAACTAGAAAAAGAAACTAAAATTTTCTTTCCAGTTGTATTTAAAGGCTATCTTTATATAAAAAAACAGAATTTATTTTTTGTCTGATTTAATAAAGTGGGAAAAATAATTTTTAAAGTTTGTAACATACATTCTGTCTCCCTCTATTGGCTTATAATAATCAACCAAAAATTACAAAAATGCTAAAAAAATGTTCTAATTCTGAACCATATTTTACACTCCTATTTGAATCAAAGTATTAACTGCTTAGGTAATTGCCCCACTCCAGCATAAATATGTGCAATTGGCTCCACTAGATTTTCGTTTAAGGAAGTGCATTGTAAGAGAAATGGAGAGAAAATAAAATAGTTCTGTGCTGCTTCATAGTGGGCCAGATTAAACAATGATGCACATGACGGGTAAATTGTTCAGGAGAAATGAGAAGGTAGCAATGCAGAATAACATGTATTAATTTGTCCTCCAGTCAGGAAAACATGTAAAATGTCAAATTAGTTTTGTAAGAATTAATATCTTAAGTGCCAGACCCTCACATACACACGATTGCCTACCAGTGCCGAATTTTGCACAGAGGTGGCTACAAATGACCTGCTCTGTAAACCGTATTAATTTTCTTATGTGCTGCGTGCCAGCCAGTGAGCATCAGTCACAACCAGAATATCAGGCACTATGGCAATACTGCAGAGTAGCCAGGAAGGCAACTCCAGAAATGGAGAACTGGCAATTTGATAGTTTGGATACATACAGTAAAAAAGTAAGGAAGATTTCCTGATTATTCATAAGCAACAGTTTAATTGATATAGCTGGAAGCAGAATATCCTTCTTAATCTACACTGCATTTGTCTAAACTTGCTAAAAGTTACTGTTGATATGGCCATAGAAGTCATATTTCATATTTCAGTGCCAATAAAGTTTATACTAGAAATAAAATTACTAAAATAGGTCAAATTAGATATAACTTCAGGTTAGCCATAGACCTTCACAGACACAAGGCAGTAGGAAAAATGTGATTTTTTTGATGAAATAGCAGTGGCCGTGGGTGACATTCAGCACACCTTTCAAAAGGCAGCCTTTTAATAAATTGCCACTTTTGGTCCATTCGCAAGACAGAATCACCTGAGGGTTTTTTGCAAATCAATATAACCATTAAGCACTTAGTCAAAATAACATTATTTAGGCTGAGATCACAAAGTTAGCTGGATGATGAATTTACATGAAAGCACTATCAATTAAAGGAAATGGTTGTGGCAGGAGTAAACTGGATTTTCTGTTTTGCAAGGAGGTTTGTTCAGAAGGAGGATAATTACTCTGCAGGGAGCTTGGCGCTGCCCTGGAGGCAGAGGTCCCAGGGGCATGTTGCTGAAGGCATACAGGGCTTCTCTGGGGAGCCACAGCACCAGGAAAAACACAATGCAGATGCCCAGACTGGTGCTAGACCTTCTGCTTTGTACAGGGAAAGTCAACACCAACCTGAAATTATTTTACAAGAGGAAAAAGAGACCTTCTCATAATGAAAGGCAACAATCAAATCTAATCCTGTATCAAAAGAGTACTCAGTTTTTTGGAATAGTTTTTTGGTGTATACTCTTCTAGCTAAAGGCTTTGGAAATCCCAGCTAACATGAGTCGTCCTGAAACACCCTGAAATCTCTTCACTGTTCTCCGTCATGGCCATTAGAAATTCTGAGTAACTCTTAAAATAAAAATGTACATATGGAAGACTAACAGTTACTTATCAAAACACAGAATGATGATCAATAAAAGAACATTAAGAAATCAAAGGGGACTTTCGAGGAAAAAAAATCTCAGACACTAAAAGCATTTATTTCTCACTAAAAGAATTAATTATTTGATGATTTTTTTTAACAAGGCATGGATGTCAAAACTAAGAATACAAGTCCCTATTTAAAAGGGAGGGTGTTGGGACACATCTTTTTATATATACCTCTTTTCAACTTCCATCTACACCATTCTGTGATTCCAAACATCATTAAAAGGAGAGTGTAATGTCAAACAGGCCAGTTTAATTGTACAAAATAATCTGCTTTTCTTAGTCAAATTCTGAAATGCTAGTAAGGGGTTTCGTTCTTGAATCAGTTATACCTTTAAAGTTCAGTCATAACAAAAAGATTTAAAATTGCTTAGTTTTAACATGTGTAGCCTCTGGTATTTAATTAAGAAAAATGGATCTGTTAGAATGAAAAAGTTGAATCAGATTGTTTGGATCCAAGCTTGCCATTTTCAAAGTGTGCCCTCAGTGACTACCTCAAAACCTACACTGATGATTGGGGTCTTTACTTTCTCCTTTCAGCGCTGGAGCAGTAAGTGCTCAGGCTGCACACAAAAAAAGAGTGATTTGCTCCATTACCTGACCCTAGACAGGCACCTGAATGTAAATCAAGTCTTTCAGAGTGCTCCTCTAACATACCCACTTGTACTTAAATTGAAATATTGTCCATATGTGAGTGTAGGGCAGGGAAGGGAAGCACGTCACATACAGTCAGGGTTCTCCAGCCCTTTCCTTTGCTGCTACCTTGAAAGGTACACACCTTTGCTTGCTGCTCTGGTGGTGAAAGATCCTGTAATTTCTGAGGACTTTCCATGTTCAAGAGTTTCTCCATTTTTAAGGTAGTTGAGAGTGGGTTTTTTTAATTGTAAGGATATTCAAACCTTGCAAAAATAATAATTAAAACTTGCCAATGTCATACTGTGATTGAAATTCAAGAGATAATTTTGGGTTTAATTAAGTTAATTCTTTTAATTAAATTCTGAATAAATTTCTCTCTAACATAATCAGAAAGATACTTTAGTTGTTAACCTATCTTTCTGCTTCTTCTCTTTTCTCATTCAGGCCTCCATGATGAATCCTAGCCAGTAAAGAGACCAGAGAGTTTCTCAGTAGAGAAAGAGTCTCGAATTTGGGTATCTGTGAAAAGACCCTGTTTCTTCCTTTTGAGATTAAACAGTAAGAAACAGTGAGATATATATATATATGTATGACATAAAAATATCATAGTGATATTTTTATGAGGTTTTTTTTAAAGACTGCTTACACCAAGATGATTTTTATCAGCACAGTTTATATGACAGGCTGCACTTTATTTAAACTACGTACCTGACAGCATTGTCTGGATAGTATGCATCCATAATTTTGTAACCTTTTTTCCTGTTGGATCATTTTACAGGTCTTGTGATTAATTAAACCTGGATATTTGTTACACTCTAAAGTCAGATGTTAATTGGTAGTCTCATGTTGGCATAGTCTGGGGGCAAAATGTTACATTTACCCTGTGTCAACATTTTAAGTAGGGTCTTTTTAATAACAGTGAACTACATCAGACCTTCAAGACAGATTTTGGGGACTATACATGGGAATCCATCTCACCTCACATCAGTCACTGAAAAAAACCCAGTCGTGCAACTCTAATCACTTTTAGAATTACTGTGAGAAAAATAAGCAATTCCGGGGGCATTTCTTGCCCATTTTAGATGCTTATTTTACCAGGAAATGAATCATCCTATGCTTTTCTCTGTCAACCATAAAGACAATCAAGGACAACCAGTTCAGATTAGGACATCTGCCTTTGACAGTTACCATCACTGCAAGTGTTCAAGGAACAAGTGGGTTGGCACTTGATTTAGTTGACATGGTGGTGTTCAAAGGTTGGACTCGATGATCTTGGAGGTCTTATCCAGCCTTAATGGTTCTATGATGCTATGAAATGCCTAAAGGGGCGAGACAAACCCCAGTCAAAAGCTCTGTTCCTGTGACACACTGGTTTGAACTGGGACATAACCTGTCTTTTGTTACCAGTGTTCATTGGAAAGGTGGGAGCTTCATCTCCCCTGCTCCATATCCCGTGAGCTGGATGGTAAAACAAATCTGACCGGAATTTGCCTGCAGTAATGACTGAAACCTGATTTCCTGCACCTTGATCCCTTCTGCTGAAGCTTCTACAAAGCAGCCAGTACCAGCTTTGCCCAAGGTATCTTTGTCACTCCAGACAAAAATGAAAAGCAAATCTTCTGTATTTCTGTAATTTTTAAAATAAAATGACCAGTTTGAGGAACTAGATTAGACCATGTTAATCCCCTTCAAAATGCTGATATTGAAGTCTGTGGAATCTGTGCAATTCATACCAGCTCAGGATCTGGATCATTATATTAATACATTATTGACACAGACAAGAATTGTGTTTCCTATACGCAACTTTTTAAAAAAGTTTTTCAAAAAGGCACATCACTGAGACACTGCTGCCAAATTAAGTACATTTAAGAAACCTATTTTTTAAGCAGAATCTATCACTGACATCTCTCTGACAAACAGAATCTGTGCAGCATTTTTAAAAACTACTGAAATCATTAGTATGGCACATAACCTCAATTAAAATTCACTGGGGTAAGGCAAAATTACTGGATGAGGGGTTTTTTTGGAAAGAAAAAAAGAAAATAAAACTGTGTGTACAACAGGTTAGTCTCAATATTCAGACTAGATGCTTTTAGGCTTCAGTTCTGTACATCTATCTGATTTTGTACAGGAAACTAACAATTAAGTGGAAATGTGACCACTAAATTTGGAAAAAGCTGAAGCCACTACAGTCTCCCTGGAGAAGAAATGTATAAAAGGAATTACTATAATCAAATAATTCAGTGTGCAAGATGTTACCTCCATATTGAGAAAACTTAAGTCTGTAGGCACAGACATAAATTGTCTCCACATTACATAAATGATAAATATGTTTTGACAGTGTAATTAATGTTAGTCTCAAAACAGAAATGCAAATTCAACAAGACATCAAGATCAGAAACTGTAGGCCTTTGCTAAAATTAAAAGAGATGTGGGCAACACAAACCTCATAGATTGCTGATGGACTGGTTAAAAAGGGTTCTATTTTAGATCACTTAATTCGCAAGAAATGATAACCTATCCAGTATCCTGTAGATGGCACGGCAAAGTGCTGACAGCTGTAATGCTCTTCTAAACAGCTCCTAGGTGCCTCTAAAATACTGAAGTTGCATTAAAAAACACCATCTCAGTTTTCAGTTACAGGGAGGAAAAATGTTACTTTAACTATATTTCATTTTCAAAATGTATGTGCAGCTTTTCAGGAATACAGATTGCATTTGTAACATCACCATCACAGAAAGAGACAGAGAAAAAAGTTCCAAACACTAAGAATCGCTCTTCATGTGCTACTCTTTTCACATTGAAATAAAACAAAATTGAAAATGTTTTTCAGTAGAATCTCTTCTCAAACTCCCATGTACCCTTCTCACTCAGTTGAATTTATTTCCATCAGCCTCCTAAACTCCCTCATGAATATATTATGTAGATTTATAATTGTTTTTGGTTTTCCTATTTTTTATTCTCTTTCTTACACTAATTATATGTAGCTTGTAATTTTATTTAACTTATAGTAAGGAATTTTAAGATTAGTAGGATGAGAAAAACAATTTGTTTACTTACCGTTAAGGAAACGTTGCATAATTTTATCACTATATTATGATAATAATCTGACATTAAAGAACTTAAGTGATTACCAAATATTTTAAACAAATGCATTTTAATACCTTTAAACAATTAATTTAATCCACAGAGATTACAAGTCTGGACACAAACTAAGAGTTTTGTCAAATCCAATAACCATTTTACCCAAGAAGCAGATGGAGTCAGTATGAGTGTCAAAACCAGTGCTAAGAAAGCTATTTGCAGGCTCCCAGCCATTTATTTAGGTGTAGAGCATGGTTCTCTCAGTTATCCTTGTTTACAGAGGGACCCAAATTTAACCTTAGTTTTCATCCTATAATGCAATTTGAATAGGTGTAATTTTTGCCTGAGATTAATGAAAGTTAGCTAGCTATACAATGCCATCATTGTAAAATATTTTAATTGGCAACAGAGAGAAACAGAGATGTCCAGAGGACCACTTCTTTCAAAACAGGTACAAGTTATAAGGGACATTTATGTCACTGGCTATAATTAGTTATTAAGGTGATTGCCTTTGACACCTACATTTTAGATATATGTATCACCTGAGATGAACTTCTATAACTGAAATTTGTAAAATTTCTTTGACTGGGGAAAGGAGACAGAGAGTGGAAATACATGTATTTTTATGGACACAGGAATGTCCCAAAAGGTAAAGAAATGTGTATAAAATTGATGACTCATTGATGCGTCCCTGATATGGCGCTCTCATTCTCAGAAAGCCAAGTAATAGGTTACTCACCTTAAACTAAGTATCCTCCATAACCCAGGATGTCCTCTAGTTGCCGTTGAGGAGTAGCAGCATGCTGTTAGGATTGCTCTGGTATTTGTGGTTTCCAGTGTGGATATTTTAATGGACTGTAGACTGAGGCTGAACCTTGGCCTTACAGCAAGACTTTGTCAGGAACTATCAAAGTGTTATTCATTGACAACAAAACACCTCAGTGTAGGTTGAGGTTTGTCGATTCTGTGTTGGTGCACAATAGGATGCATACACTGTATTTAGTGTGAGTCAAACTCACCAAACATATGTACCAAAGCCTTCCTCCCTAAACAGCAGCTTATTGTCTAGAATGATTCAATTCTCTTCTAGGTCCTGTGTAGATGTCTCAAATGGTACCAGTCAATTGTCTTTGAACTACTCAGAGTTCATTGCCATAGAGACTTAGACAACTAGGTTGGACAAAAGCATCTACTTTTAGTTGACTTGACCTGGAGGCTAACCCAACACAACTCAACTAACCTGTCTGGTCACAGGTTAATTCTGTCAGGTTATGCCCAAGGAATGTCATTAATTTTAGTTTCTTTATTTTCTCTGATGCTCTGGGAAAAAAATCTTTCCAGTATGTTTAAAGTATCAGGCTAATCGTCTTTCTAGGGTAGACCTGAGTCTGAATAAGTTTCCTGATGCAGAAATGGATCAAATGATGTTTGTATAGCTACCACGGCAAAGAATGTAGTCCTAGTGCACATATCATCATATGACATATATACCATAAACAAAAATCCAGAACTGAATACATGCAGAGCTTCTGAGAAGACTCATGAGAGGTTATTTTCTTTCAGAGGAATCTGGGAGGAGAAGCACAGGCAGGGTGCTTCCTTTTCACTACAAGGAAGCACAGTGAGCTGGTGCTTCCAGGGTGACCCACCCTCTGTGCTTCACCCAACTGCACAGACAAAGCCCTCTGGCAACCTCAGGGTAAATAGCTGGGCTGAGATTCACATCTGCTGCTGTCAGCTTCTACCAGGTCAGGAAGGGTTCAAACTGAGCAGTGAATCACCCTCCTTGCATGTTATATTTTTCTAATATATTCTTCTCTTTTTTAACCATATAATACCATAAAGAAAACATAGGTGAGAAAACTCTGTGAACAGAACAGTTTGGATGCCAAATTCTGCCAGGGGAGGCAGCACAGGTGTCCTTTTTATTAATAATAATAATAAAAAATCAGCTGTCTGGCAAATCCAGTGGGTTATAGAGGAATTTTGTCAAGCACAGAACAGCAGGAGCAAGAAAGAAACACTCATTACACATTTTTAAACTAACCATAGATGAAAGGCAGTGACTTCATTTTTTATCTTTGACTCTGAAGATAATCTGCACCAGGGAGAATGAAAATTATGAAAAGCTCCTGGCTACTGCTTCAACTGCTTTCATGCCTCATCAGCTTGAAGAGGCCAGGCAGCCCTGATTAGCACAGCCTTACTCCATCTCCAGGAATCCCAGAGTTGTGAACAGCTGTGACAGCCCCTTGGCCATCCTGTCGAACATCTTGAACCAAAGTGTTTGTGTCACCTTCATCCTAGTGACTTCCTGGGCCATTTTTACCACGTAGAGCTGTTCTTGAACAGCAGTGTCAGCATAGCAGCAGAACTTCAATATGTTCAAAAAAATTAAGTACTAATTATGCTCTCCAGATACACCCAGAGCAATGAAAATTATATGTGTGTATCCAAGTGTAGAACTGAGCTCATCATTTGTTAGGATAAAATTTATTCTCAGAGTATAGGAACACAAGTTGGCACAGGATCAAAGGATTAAGTCAGGATGCCCAAATGCTCCCAGAGATAGATGACATTTCCTGCAGAGAGTCAGAGTGTCAGATAACTCCATAGAGCCCCAATGGTAATTAAGGAAAGTCAACATAATAAATTACGATTGAGAACACAGCCTTCTATATCTTACTTGAACTCAATGCTCTGTGTTCTTAAACATACCTGTTGTCCATTCCGCTGCTAGCTATTGCTTACGAATGGATACTGTTGCAGCAGCCCTCTTGTTAGAGGGTAGAAATGAGCTGAGACACAAACTTCTTGTTTATCACAGCATGAAAAGGGGCCTGGTCTATTCCTCTTTGCCGCTTAGCCATCCTGACTCCCAACTATTCACTGACTCTGGCTGCAGTGAGCTCCTACTGTAGGTTTTCCTTGCAGCCTCTGACTGCTGGTTACTTCCTGCAAAACCATGACTGCATCTATTAGTTTGCAGACTCTGACTGCAGGCTTTTACCCAGCTAGACTATGACTGCAACAGACTCTAACTGCAGACCCAGAATGACCTCACAGCAGTGATTCTCTCTCTCCCCATGATTCTTCCTCTTCATGAGTTCCTCTTGTTCTTTCCTTCTCAAGGTTCCTCCTTCTCCATGGTTTCCCCGCCACCAGCTAACCCACTCCCTCTTATCACACTTATCTTCATTGGATATAGCTGTGGCTCATCAGGGGTGAGGCTGTATTGGGTAATTAACACAGCTGCTACTTATCAGGAGGAAGGTCACCTGTATTCCCTTCTCCTACAGGATACCAGTAAAATCCTTTCAGTCTGAGCATTTATTTCTATAGAGAGAACTGAAATTGTGGAGATGTTACTTCATGCATAAGTTTTCCCCCATTTGGCTGGGTTTTCCTAGTCATAGTGCATCAGATTAAGAAGATCCAAACAGACGTCTGGATGAAGTATCTCATACTTCAGGAAATAAAAGAAAATCACACATTTGTTGCTCATAAATAATTTTTGTTTTAAGAACTAAAGAGCATTTTTTCCTCAATTTTTATATTCATACACATTTATAAAATTCTTTCTGAGCTTTCTCTTCCCCAAGCTAAGCAGTCCTGACACTCCTATGTTTTTCTCATGAGAGGGGTGTCATATGTAGTAGCACCACGGCTTTTTTCCACCTTTGATATCTTCATATGTGGCCAAAAAACCTGACAAACCAGCAAAACCTAAAAACAATAACTAATGTTATTAGTGTTCAAACCGCAACCAGCGAATCAGTCCTTTTAGAGTTTGAAGGGGTAGCCATGCTATGGTACAATACAATTTCTCTGTGAAATATCATATTCTCATCCATTTATTTTTGTAAGTACATGATTATGCAATCAGTTCACTGACCATGAGAGTTTTGTGGCTAAATATCAAACATAGGCTGTAAAAATTCACCTTACATAGCCCTTTATTTGCAAATGGAAACCTGAAAATAGCTTGAAGTCAGGAGAAGGGAAACCTGCAATTCTTCAGGCATCCTGAGTAATTGAAGGAGCTTTAATTGAAAACTCCCTCATCCAATGTGACCTTGTTTGAATTAATTTGTTTTGGAATTAATGCTGAATAGTTCAGTAAATGTGGAATTCTCTGAAATTTACTCATTGCCAAGCAGAGTCCAGCTGACTGAGAAAAGTAAAATATCTCAAAGACAGTTCCCTACTTTTCATCTTCCTCAGTGAAGCCTTTAGCAAGCATGAGCTTAGTTGAGCTACCTACTATGAATCAGAAAAAAGGAGGTGCATGCACAACTGAGAGAATCATTAAGGTTGGAAAAATCTGACAGATTGCATTATGCTACATGTTCTAGAAAAATTAAAAAAAAATTATTCAGTATACTGGCAACTTAAGGCTAGTAACTATATCCTCTAAATCCACTGATGCTTCATGCTAAATTTCTCTCAAGATTAGCAGGAAATCCCTGAAGTGGGAGAAATTACTTTGGACAGACATTTAACATAGGACAGAAATCCAGGATGCCTTTATGTACCCTGACCAAGTCCCCACTGTGCTGAAGTCCATAGCTAGGTGGATTTTTTCATCATTAATCCACTCATTTATCATTAATCCAGTCAAAAAGTACTGTTGTAGCCAAAAAACCTGGGTTAGAGGAACACATGAAGTAGTTTTAAGAAACTGAAAATGATCCTCTATTTTATTCATTGGACTAAAAACCAAAGAACTTAACAGAGGCTCCTTAGTCCAAGCTTGTTGCTGGAGGATTTCATACATCTGATTGAGTCACATATTTAGTATTTCTGGCTAGCTGTTTCAATTTGAATGTAAAAGCAATATACACTGAGAAAATATTCCACCTGATGGGTAAACATCCTGAGCAGTGGTCCAGAGAGGAAGTGTTTCTCTCAATAAAGATGAAAGTGTTCTATACAATGTATATAATGCTATCAGGAGAAAATGTATGTCCCCCCACATCTGAACAGATGATAAGTTGGTGTTCAAGTTGGCCAGAAGTGCAAATACCAAGTTATTCTCTCTCTCTCTCAGGGGAGGGATTTTAGCATGTTTTTCTGCTTCGCAAGAGACCATCCTAACTTACTCCATTACCATTGCAATTCACTCTTTCTGCATTCACAGTAAAACCAAACTAAAAATCCTGTGAGGAAACATCCTGAAAAAGTCTATAACATATGGAGTGATTAACAAAAAGGACTCCCTCTGCATACAGAACTTGTAACAAAAATAAGTTGACCTTCTCAGACAAAGGGAAAAAGAGGGAGAGAATGATTAATATCTTCCAGATGCCCTTGTTGGTTATGTTTCCATAGTACTGTCTAGTGTTGTACCACAGTATCTGAACTACTTTTCAGTCAGAGAAGCCAGGTGTTGCAGGTGGGATGAGGTGTTACTGCAGCACTGCACCCGACCTACTGCCCTCCATTTCCCAGCAGGACTCTACAGCCAAGGCTCACTGAGGGCTCAGCTGGTGGTGACACAGCCCCAACCCCTCCAGCATCCTGTGCTTCCCACAGCACTGTGCCACACTCCCTGCGTGTCACTGGGAAGAAGTCTGCCGAGCTGACAGTGCCATGATGTGCTCAGACAACAGGGAAGTGAGCTGGTACTACCTGGGAAAGTGACCCCGTTTTTATGAACTCTTTCTGAGAAGTGAAGCATTGCTTGCAGCAGTGGCAGAGCTGTGTAAGTCAGTAGCACTTAGGATGACTACTGCACTCAGTGACTTCCCATTCAGGAAATTACATGTTGTCTGTGATGGAGGAATGAGGTGGGAGGCAGCAGCAGCTGGAGCTGTATTTTCTCAGCTGTGCATCTGACAGCTGTGACTGGATACGCTTCAGAGACAAAAAGCATATGCTGCCGTTCAGGGCTTTTAACATCAAGTATCTTTTGCTGGGTTCATTATCTCCTCACAAAATGAAACGTGATGGCTAGAAATGCTCTAACCTCAGTGAAACAAGAGTCTCTGCAGGGGTCACACAGAGGCCAGGTCTAGCTTACCATGGGCCAGCAATGCTGGGTGCTCCTTTGCACTGTCACTTGTCTCATTCATTTACACCTGGGGCAACAGGGAGTGCCCTGGGCCTGGTCACAATCTCCTTCAGAGGAGGAGATTGGTTCCACAACTAATTAAACTACATTAATCCATGCAGAAGTTCTGTGTTCTTTAGTACCAATGTTTCATTGGGCTTTCTCTGTAAAGTTGTATGCAGTTAAGGGCAGCCTGATATGGGTAGGTTTTTTTCCATCTATTAGAAAATTCTGTTACCAGAATCCATTAATAATGTCCCCCATAATATTCATTATAGTTGCAACTTCCTGAAAGCTGTTAATACATCTAGGAATATTTTAGGAAAATGCATGCTGTAAATATATTTTCTATACTTTTGTAATTGAATTCATAGATCAAATACTACTGTTTTATTTTAGGTTTACATTTTTAGTTACAAGAATTAATTTTTAGCTAAGCCTGTGTGTTATGAATCAATTGCTTTACGACAATGATAAGGGACAGTCATGACCTATAAAACTAAAATTGAATGGAATAATTAAATTGAAATGACTGTTAATTTTCTAAAAAATTCCTTTAGTTTCTTTGCTAAGAAGAATTTGTTACATCAGAAGCAAAAAAAGAGGTTAATGTAATTTTCCTAAGAATACATAACACTGAATTGAAACAAAAAGCTGATGTGAAATTCTGACCTTTCTGACATTTGTTTGAATGTCAAATATCTGCCAACATTGTCTTCACACTTCAGGCAACTGCTTTTTTTTATAATTTTCAGAAAGGGATGAAGAAGTAAGATTTTTGTCAAGATTATAGTAAGGATAGGAAATGCAGCATCTCCCTCCAAAGGGACAAGGGCTGAAGAGAGAAAAATGGAAGCATTACACCTAAGATTTTAAAAACAAGAACTTATTTGGCAACTGGAATTTCCCTTAAAAGTGAATCACATAATCCTTACTCTTCTTGTATATCACATAATTATTTCTCGTTTGCATATTTACCTTATATAGAAGATGAGGACAAACTTGCTCAGTGGCACAGAGATGACATTTTAATTACAGAATCACACTCAGAACTGTATACAGTCCATTGGCTTGGAAATAATTTTGGATCAGGAAAACACCTCAAATACTCTTATTTCTCCAGATTGTCAATATCACCTCACCATAACAAAGAAGAAGAATTACATTATGGGCAAGAAAATCTATCTGATAAATCATTTCTGAGGGAGAAGTTATGTGTGAAATGAAGGTTAAATTTTTCCAAACGACAGTATTTAACTAGCAGACTACTAATCAATGCAAAACATTTTTCATAAGTCTGAAAACACTGTGATGCAAACATACTTACTACCTAATCTCGTATTTTCCCAAAAATATTCTATTGTTCAGCTTTGTCACTCTGCGGAAAATAAAATAAGTTCTTTTCATTGAGCATTTTGGGCTTATGTACCCATATAAACCCAAGACAGCTTAGGTAAAAATCAGTCCATTTGGTAACCAAGGTAATTCTGAAAATATTCCAATTCACTACTTGGAGTCAGACTCCAAAATAAGCATCTACTGGTGCCTTTTGCCATGGAAGGTGTCTTCATAATGATTGCACAGTAATATATCATAAAGATGAAAATTAGTCTCTGGGGTAGCAATAAGATCTCATTTTATATCATGATAGCATCTCTATTAATCAAAGAACAGAAACATCCCTAGAGGGGGCACTGTAAGCAACAATTTCTAGTTTTACACAAAGTTTTATGTAACAATTAAAATACTATGCTTAAGATAAAATAACATTTTATGTTACTTCTGGAATGCAAATATATGTTATTCAACCACAGCTTCCTTTCTAAGCTCCCACTGTTTTGTTATACAACAGATGTGTCAAGCAAATAATTTAAAAAGTATTTTTATGTGATACATTTTGAACTCATTTTTACTTTTTGTAGATGGGTAGCCTGCATTACAGCTTAATAGTATGTGGCAAGGACAATGTCATAATTAGGAACTGGCATTAGCATATTTGGAAACGTAGAAGTGAATTTGGATCAGTTTACAAAGAACATGTATTTCCTATAGATTTCATTTTAATAATTTAACGGCTCTCTGTGCAATCTTTTCTCTAGCAGTACACGTTAAAATTCTAAAATGGATAAAGCTATTGTCTTTGCTAAGCAACTATTAAGAAAAAAGAAAGTTGCCAGAAGAATGTTAAAAGATCTTAACAGTGAGTGTTATAACAATGAATGTTAATGGCTACTGATGAGTAATAGCAGATGTGTGAAGCTTGTCAAAACCTTTATAATTCAGTGCACTGACACAATTGGTTACGCCTTCCCTAAAAGTAATTAATTACCTTTTACATTAACTGCCTTTGAATATTTAGACCAAATATTTTTAATCTACCTCTCTTTATTTTGGTACTTTAACAAGCTAAATTAAAATTAGCACAACTAATCTCATTTAGAAGATCAATTACTTGATAGATAAACCACATAAATGTCTAACAATATTGAAATGATACCATTTGCACTTGCATTTTTATATTTGCACCTAGATAACTGTATATATGTGAAACAGAGGTCAAAAATCCAGGTCCAATACTTTATGCATGCAAGATTCTTCCCAGAAGGAATTTATTCCAAGATGTAGCCACAGTATTACAAACATAAGAATGCTGGTATCAAACATTATCTCTACACAAGGAAAATGTTCCTAGTGTCAAACATCCTTTTAGAAAACAAGCTGATATGTTTTTACATGCAGAGCAGTGGAAGAGTCAATGAAGACTTGCTTACCTGTGGTTGACCTGATGGTTGAGGTGATGTTGGAAGATGTCAGGGCAGGGATACATTCATCATCCTGGGAATAGCCTGCCTGAATGGCACGCAAGTAACTGTGGCTTCTTGTTCGGAAACATCCAGGGAGGTCAAGGGCATCCATTGCCTGAGCTTCAACTTCACTAAACACTGATTCACACACCGATTCAAACTGTCCATTAACCTCTGCTTCACTCATCTGAATAAACAACAACAATGCATTTGATTTTTGACTTGCTTTTTTGTGATCATCACGGCCTCAACATCTCAAATGGACACCTGTACATTGATGGAGAACTGTTTTAGCAAATAGTTAAAATGTAGTAATCCCTTCTGATCACATTCACATTGTTTAACTTACATCAGCTGTTTACACGTCTATATTAAATGCATCACGCATGCCATACGTTAATGTTACATTTAATATCTTTTGGCATAGCTGAGAAGGGACCCAAGCCAAACTCACTCCCTGGTTAGCTGGGTTAGCCATTCACTGCCACGGAAGAACCTTTTCCTCAGCAGCATTATATAAAATCTGACACTTCTACCAGCTGGTGTGCATTGGAACCCTGCCTGGCAGAGCAGCCCAGCTGTGACTCCGGGACCCTCTACCAAGTTGTCCCATTGGGGTATTTCTGCAGCAGCCTCCAGCTCCCTGCAGCGCTTGGGGAGGACCCAGCATTTAGCTGCTAGCCCTGCCTTGCAGGCTGGGCATGATGCAACACTCTGCCATTTTAGAGGCAATTTTCATGATAAACAGGGCTTAGGCAGAGTGGCCAAGCTTGGGGAACCTCTCAGTAGGTAACCATATGTTGCTGTTTTGAAGATTAGTGCCTTAATTCTACCTATAGCATTTTTCAAAGGTTCACTGAAGGCAGCCCTAACTACCTGTAAATGTACCTGAATAATTCAATATTAGGTTTATCCAAAATCAGACAGGAAGTTAACACTGGACAAATAATTGCATGATTTCTGAAAATAATTTTTTTTCTAAAAAGTGAGTGCTAGAAATCAGAATCAGTATGAATAATTTTCCAAGTTAAATTTATAGCATCACTAAATGGCACATCCAGTTGATATTAATTTCCCTATACAGCTGCTAAGTGCTCCTAGTACTTCATTCATTATGGAAAGAGAGTCCCATCAAATGTTTTAAAATGTTTTAGGATTTTGGTTAAGTAAATGGAAATTTTATAGAGAAATTCTGATGATAATGAATAACTGGTATTTTAATTTTGTGCAAGACATTTTTGGCGACTAAAAATCTTCTGAAAAGAATAAAATTACTCTTCATAAAATTTGCTTTTAATAAAGTAGACTAATGCAATCTCAAAGAGATAAAAAAATCTTAAACTATTTCCCAATATTGTTGATCAGGAAATATATGGTAATTTAGTCCATAAACTCTGTAAGTTTTAGTCACTTCTTTCAAACTAAGGTTATTGACAATAGAAAATGAAAAGTTTTCAAACTCAAATTAAAAATATAAACAATGGAATTCAGCATTCTTTTTGTGTCTACCCTTCATCAGGTGTGAAAAAGGAAGGATCTCACAACAAAAATGCATAAAAAATACAGATTATACAAATTGCTATTATGCAGATGGAACAAGAGGAGGATGGTGTCATGGAAAAAGAACAGGAAACAGCAAATGTTCAGAACTTAGCATTTTAATACATTTGCTTTGGGTAATATCTATTAGATGTATTTATCAATGGTCTGGGAACAGCTGGACTGTGAGGTAGGAAATGTGTGGCTAACACAAAGTTGCATACGTTAGTGAACACTGAAAAACCAAGGAGCTGTATCCAGCAGGTTTAGTTAATCTGACCAATTGAGCAATTTACCTGCAAATGAAATCTATTGTAAACACCTTCCAGGTATTGCACACTGAAATGAAGAATTTTAACTGCTACTGAAACCAATTAATCATCATGAACAGTTCAGTGAACATCTCTGTGCACAGACATGGTCAAAGAGGCAGAAGATGTTGGAGTAGTTCTATATGAGAACATTGTTAGGTGGTGGCTGACAGCCTTTGATTTGAATGCAGCATTTAATACACATAAAACTTTCTCAAAAGCAGAGTGTAATAAAAAGACAAAATAACCAAATTAGCGTAATAAAAACCACGGCATCAGAATGATGGGAACAGTTTTCACAAGGAAGCTGTGAAAAAAATAGTGAAAGGTTTGGAAAATGACTGACTGTTTCTAATTCTGATGTGTGCTACATAAGATTATATTTAGAATTACCTCACATAAATTAAGGAATTTGACTGAAGGGCATTAGTCAGGTGACTAGCCCTTCCCAGCTTTCTACAGTCAGTGGAGACTGACAAGCATTTCCACAGGGCTCTCAGCCCACTCGAGATGTGCACTGTCCTGGAAGAAACTCTTTTGCTCCATTAACTACAGACGAAGCTTTAGCTGTTGCATCAGTTAAAAGCCTCAAGTTAGATGAGTTGAATCCAGGCCTGAATAGCCATGCAATACAAATTGAATATGAATGAAGTTGCTTTAAAAAGATTTCTCTTTTAACATAACCATTGTGTATGTATACCCTTAGGTGGCTCACTAAATGGTCAAAGAAATATTAAGTACCATGTCTGAGAAGAGGGCAGGGCCCATCTGTCATGAAACAACATAGGGAAGAAAAGTCAGGACCAATAAAGGTTAAAACATTGGGAGTTTTATGTAAAGTCCTCTGCTAAATAGAACATGGATGTAATTTTTATGGCTTATTGCACTTCAGGTGTGATTCAGACCTCACTTTACATGAGTTAGTACTAACTAAAAGACATAAAACCAGCAGGGAGGAAAACTCTGTCTTTTCAGGAGTCCCCATATATAGAATAGTTGATGGGACTCATTCTTTCACCCAAGATTTAGGATGAATCACTGCTTCTTTGGAGCATAATTTTTTTCAATCTAAATTTTAATCTGGCAACCCACATTTACTGAAATCAGAGCAGGTATTTTCAGATTATGAGTACTGCAGAAGTGTACACCTCATGCTCAGTCTGAATCTTCTTAACATTTAAATATTTAATACAGATTGAAAATAAAAACACCAGTATTTATATTTTTAATGAAAAATAAATGGCAAATATAATGTTTGACAGTGTCTCTTTGCCTTTAGCATTCAGTATTTTTCTTGAAATTTGAGTTACATTCCTTAGAACTGAATTACTTCCACATTTCACATCCTCAGTTTGATATTAATTTAAAAAATGCAAAAAAAAATAAAACCATCCACTAGTTACAATTCTCACATCTGCAGTTAACCTACAAGAAAAATTATAACAAGAATTTCCCACCTGACTAACACAGCTGGCCTGACTGAGGGTGCTCACTGCTCTCATATAGCTCTGATTCCTTGAGCGAAACTTTGGGGAATTGTAGTTTGCAGAGGGATCCAGGTTGTGACCCCCAGGCACGTCGCTTGCAGTTTGAAGGTAGCTCTGACTACAAAGGAAAGAGGAAGAAAAAAAGGAAAGGGTATAAAACTACAGATGGAATCAATTAGGACACTAAAGACAGTAATTTGTATGAGACACAGACACATTCCCCTGGGTCCAAATCTTACTCTCTATAAAGCATCATACATCTGTTGTAGCCAAACGTCTTAGCACAAGCAGAGAATCTGTCTGTGGGTCTGCTACCTAGATGGTATGAAATTTTAAGTCTTTGCTCTATTTCAACATCATCAATCCTCCTGGCTATTAATGCTGAACTTTACTAAAAGACAACGTCTAGGTCAAAAGGAACAAAAAACCGAGCTAAAGCACAAACCAAAGTAACTAAAAATCTTTCTTCACAGATAAAATCTGCTACTTGTAATCTGGTTTTCATCAGGGTTTTAGGCATCAAGAGCCCTTTTATCTTCAAAGAGTTGATATAGTTTTACAAGAGATTAAAATATCCCATGTTCAGCTAAAAAAATTAATTAATAAGGTGCTCAGAGCAACTGCATGAAGCTCTAGAAATTGTTTTATTACAACACATTTCCCATTTTGCAGGACTGGGACTGTAACACCACACAGAGCCCTCTTCAGTATACTTTCACACCAAGAATACACTAGTCTTCATGTTTTGTTTTAAATGTATTAACATTCCAGGAAAATAAATAAACCTGAGAAAAGTGCAGTACTTTGCCTTGAATGCAAAAAATTAAACTCTGGTACACCAGAGTTCTCAGAACCTCTGTAAATCAGATTTTAGAACTTTCCCCTGCACATGAGTGCAGAATTGAATTAATGTTCCAGATGATATTTGATTTCATGTGGTTAAAAGGAGGCTTTTATATTTATCCCTTAAAGCTAGCTTGAACAAAACCAGTTTCTGGCAAAGTAGATTTGTGCCAGTTGAATGGCTAATATTGGCCATACAGTTACTTCATGCTGAGCTGGCAGAGTTGGTCAGTCCAGCACTGTGTGTGACATGTTCCTGGGCTGTTGGAAATTTTCCTGTGAAGGGTGAAGTTTTCTCTCAGAAGAACCAGACCACTCAGTGAGTGGGAAAGCCATAGGTTCAGTTCCTGCCGCAAGACTAAGCACAAACCAGGCTTTTCTTTTTCTGACCATATTTTTCAAACATTGAGCATGACCATAAGCTGGTGCTAGAGGAAGAACTCAGCCTTCCTCATGGAGCAGACACAACCTGAGTTTGGATGTAATCCCTAAGGACCACTCTGGGAGGAATCTCAAACATTTTATCATGGTTTTGCCTAGAAAAGCAGAGTACTGAGATCCATCTCCCTGTGTGGCCATGTCCTTTAATGTCTGATGTGTGATGATCCAGTATTCCCTCACACCACCAGCTGCAAGAGCAGATGGGATTTAGAGACCCTTATACTTGGGAGGTCTGTTCTCAGGAATTTCCATGTGTTGTCCCATTTCAGAGTCAACACAGACAAAGCTTTGCTTCCTCGGTACATCTGCCTTAGATTCACAGAATCATTTACTTTGGAAAAGGCTTCTGAGATCATTGAATCCAATTGTTAACTGAATGCTGCCAAGTCCACTGCTAAACCATGTCCCTAAGTATCACATCTACGTGCCCTTTAAATACTTCCAGGGATGGTGACTCAGCCATTTCCCTGGGCAGCCAGTTCCAATGTCTGATAATCATTTCAATGAAGAAATTTTTCCTAATAAATTTGCTGGAGCATATCCAAAGAAGGGCATCAGAGCTGGTGAAGCAAAAAAAGGGATGAGTTTTGTTTTCATCTTTCTTCAAAGCAGGTGTTCACTCAAAATCCTAAGAAATTTCCCTGGAGAAAAAACCAATTCATTTCTTTCTATCTATTCAATTCCTTCTATGGAATGTCTCTGTAACCTCATGCCAGAGATAAACTATGTAGAAACTGTGCTATAACTGCTAAAACCAAAATGAAAATGTATGTGATTATTGCAGGTATGTGCTCAGAGGTTAATTAAGTCATTACAGTCAAAGCGATTCTATGATTAAGATAACAGTCTGATAGTGGGCCTAATTTGGTTCTAGATGATAAAAACAAGAGCTTTTTTTTTTGTTCCCATAGGTATGAAGACAAATATAATAGATTAGGTGAAGTGGTGTAAAGCCTCAGTATCCACATTTAGTTGCGGGATGTAACTTCCTTTTCTCTATAGATAGGCTGATGACTGACTGCTCCGTGTCATTCTGATTTTTGCATATGCTTTACTTACTCATGAAATCACAGAATGGCTTGTGTTGGAAGGGACCTTAAAGATCATGCAGTTCCAACCCCCTGCCAAGGGCAAGGACATCTCCCACTAGACCACATTGCTCAAAGCCCCATCCAACCTGGCCCTGAACACATCCGGGGATGGGGAATCCACAGCTTCTCTGGGCAACCTCTGCCTCACCACCCTCACAGCAAAGAATTTCTTCCTAAGACTTAACCTAAATGTCTAAGTTCAAAACAGATCACTCCTTGTCCTATCACTACCTGCCCAGGTAAAAAGCCACTCTTCCTCTTCTTTCAAAACCCTGTTTAGGTACTGAAGGTTGCAAGGGTCCCTTCTCTTCTTCAGGGTGAACATACCCAGATCTCTCAGCCTGTCTCCACAGGACAGGTGCTCCAGTCCTCCAATCATTTCGGCCTCCTGTGGACCTGATCTAAGGGGTGCACATATTTCTTGTGCTGAGGACTCCTGATGTGGACATACAGCTCCAGGTGGGCTCTCATGAGGGCAGAAAGTCTTTTAATCAGTCTGGTATTATCAATAATCTCTTTGACGTTGTTATGTTAGTATTTTTCAAAACAAATAAGTCCCTCCTGGATGTTCTGCTGTCAGGTGGCAAAATCTAGATTCTGAGTTCATAAATAGTTTGTTAAAGAGATGTTTGAGATTTCATTAAAACATAGGTCACATAAAGAAAAGATAGAAGGAATAGAACTAATGGAAAACTACTGTATGAAATACTTAAAATTAATTAATTTAAACCTGATTCTAATAAGTGTCCCCTTTGCTAAATAATGCTTAACAACCTAGCATTTAATTAATCACATTCTGGTTCCTTCTTAGGTATTACTGTCATTAAATACCATCAACAATCTTTACAACAATAATTTCTTATGAAAAGAAGCCCAGTATTCCATAGTACTTCTAAACAGCTGAGTTTTGATGGATGAGTTTGGATATTACCTGATAATTAAATAATTTTTCGTTTATCAGAGGAGATTAATTGATCCATGGAACTGTAGCAAAGTAAAAGAAATGTTACATGTAAAAGCTATAAAAGGCTATAAAAGCAATTTTACACTCATTTGATTGACACTTTGAAATTTTCCTGATAAATAGAAGTTATTCATTTTTATTTCTGAGATATAATCTCAAAGTTATCCTCTAGGATAAATATGTCGATTCATGGTGAAAATTATGACCTTGCTATAAACATGATCCAGAGTTACATGCAGATGCTGCTCTCAAATGTCATGATCTGTTGCTCAAGGAAGTCTCATGCTTGTCAATAATGCTAGAAAACACAATCAACATCTGACCATTTAAATGCTGACTTTTTAATGACATCCACTCTAACTATAAGCTTAGGAACAAAATTCTTAGCTTTCATTTCCAAAACATCAAAGTTTTTTAGCTTTGAAAAAAGAAAATAATTTTCTTTTATGTTCTATAGCAGAATAGATGATCTTATATCTCAGCTGATCACTGCAGAAGGGCAAAACAAGCATGTGCAAATGAGATGTTTTAACAGATCATCTCCAGGGCCACTAAACAAATATGCACAGTAACATCAAAGAGGTGGCTCTAAAAATCGATACTATGGAAAAGAAGGAATAGGGTAAGACTAATAGGAAAAATTAAATTAGTATGTCTGCTCTCTTCCAACTTGCTTTTCTGAATAGACTAGATTTTAGGAAGAGATGTCCGTTAAAAGCTTTTCTGCCCCCAAGGGTTACTTTCCATATTCCACTGGCTTCAGAAGTTCATGGCAGCCAGGCAGAGGTCTTAAATTTAATGAGAAATATCTTAGCTGAAAGAAAGGCTCAAAGCCTATAGAAATTTTGGGGGGAAAAGCACTTCCATATAATGACTTTGCAGCTGTTGAGAACCGCCACTCTAAAAGTGAAAGGCTCCCAGTGAAGATAGCTAAATTTGCAACAGTGCATTCAGCACTCAGCAGATTGCCTGAGTGTGTTCAGGGAGGAAAAATATTGTATTGGAACCAGATAAAGTGAGCTATAGCATGATATGCTTATCTGGGACAGTATAACTGATAGCTTGCCTGACAGCATAGCTGGGATAGCTTGTCACCCTGGTACAGAGTGGATGGCAGGGAGGTTAAGCTGCATATTCCAACAAAAAATAGATCAAGAATAAATGAAGAGACAGAAGTCCAAAAGCAGTCCTAAGCAGTTCCTAAGAGTTTTGCATTATAGTCTCCATTTTCTTGCACTTCTCTAAACTGCAAAAACTCAGGCTTCTGTATCCAAACCTCATATGCCTGATGCTCCTACTTGAAAGCTGACACTTCCTCCAGGCTCAGAATGCACATTTACCAGAACCCCCAAGGACAGCTCTTTTTTATTATTGACCCACCCAGATCCTAATCCTTACTGCTTCCTCTTTAGATCCCAGCTCAGTTTCCTGTTCAAGATCTTCTAAAACATCTCCCAGAAATCAGCACTGGGCCACTTATCCTTCTGTCCTCTGCAGATTTCAAAAGTACCCCTAACACCTCTATTTGTCATCAAAGTCCTGCTCAACCTGCTACAGCCTTCTATCCCACCCTCTCATTTAGGAGGCTACCACTAACCTAAAACGTCTTCAACTTCTTGTGCAAACTAACTGTTCTTGCCCACACTTTGTCAAGAGTAAAATTTAAGAGCAGAATAGGGGGAAGTAATTGCAGGAAAACACCTGTTACTTTGACCTTACAAAAAGCAACAAGATGTGCTAAAAAAACCCCAAACCCAAACAAACAAAAAAAGGATGACCTTTTAAAATTCTTTTGAGTCCNTACATCTCCTTATCTTTTCCTAATTTGGGCATTTCTAACAGAAGACTTGGAAAACCAGAGAGCTATTTAGAACATGTTTTAATGAAGAAAATAATTATGCAAGCTAATCCAATAGCTGTAATAACACATTAACTAATGATAAGAGAAGGGCATTAACTAATGACAACACAAGGCCCTCCTCATCTTCAGCAATCTAATATTTAACCTTCTATTTCCTTATATATTAATGGTGTATTTATTAAAGGAGTAAGATACTATATGAATAAGAGAGAGCTAACAATATTTCATTTTTTTCCTGGATTCTATTGTTTTATATAACTTTTGGAAATTTTATGGGACCATGGATAGTGTCTGAAGTAGCATGGTGACTTTATGTGTGGCGCTGGGGTATTTGAGGCATTCCCACTGCAATGTGTGCCACAGTACCTCCCACCACTCAGTCAAAATCTATCACTTTGTGTAGCACTCGGTCCATCCTATGTCGTCACTGAGATCAGATGCTGATGAACACCCAGGATGGTTTATGGAATGTTTCCTGAAGTCTCTTGGCACTGTTGCATGATGAGTATTNAAACCCAAACAAACCAAAAAAGGATGACCTTTTAAAATTCTTTTGAGTCCAAACCCCCAATTTTAAATTTGTGCTTTTCCTTGTCTTGTAGTCATCCTTAACAGGACATATGTCAAAAATATAGAAAGAAATTTAAGTTTTCATGTACTGCAATCAAAAAGTACTACATATGTTGCCCCAAGTTTTCTTGCTNATATTTAACCTTCTATTTCCTTATATATTAATGGTGTATTTATTAAAGGAGTAAGATACTATATGAATAAGAGAGAGCTAACAATATTTCATTTTTTTCCTGGATTCTATTGTTTTATATAACTTTTGGAAATTTTATGGGACCATGGATAGTGTCTGAAGTAGCATGGTGACTTTATGTGTGGCGCTGGGGTATTTGAGGCATTCCCACTGCAATGTGTGCCACAGTACCTCCCACCACTCAGTCAAAATCTATCACTTTGTGTAGCACTCGGTCCATCCTATGTCGTCACTGAGATCAGATGCTGATGAACACCCAGGATGGTTTATGGAATGTTTCCTGAAGTCTCTTGGCACTGTTGCATGATGAGTATTGCTGTGAGCTAGATTTACAACGCACAGTAGTGCATCGGACTTATGCAAACATCGCTTGTCTTGCAGAAGATGAATTGTTTTGTCAGTTGGTGAAAAGGTATGTATGGTAACAATATTGTTTCACATTTAGGACAGCTTGAAATGCCAGAATTAGAAAATAGCACAGTTTTAAATCTTATAGCTAGTCCAGGATCAAAACAACACAAAAAAATCACAAAATCACAGAATCAAGTAGGTTGGAAAAAACCTCTGAGATCATCACCACCTTGTCAACTAGAACATGGAACAGAGTGCCATGTCCAGTCATCTTAAACACTTCCAGAGATGGTGACTCCACCACCTCCCTGGACAGCCCATTCCACTGCCCAATCACTCCTTCCGTGAAGAACTTCTTCCTAATGCCCAACACTTCCTAATGCCCTAATGCTTCTTAAACCTCCCCTGGTGCAGCCTAAGACTGTGTCCTCTTCTCCTGTCACTTGTTGCCTGCAAGAAGAGGCTGACCCCTGCATGGCTACAACCTCCTTTCAGGCAGCTGTAGGGAGGGACAAGGTCAAGGCTCCCCTGAGCCTCCTCTTCTCCAGGCTAAAAACACCCCCAGCTCATTCAGCTGCTCTTCACAGGACTTGTATTTCAGACCCTTCACCAGCCTTGCTGCCCTTGTCTGGACATGCTCCAGCACCTCACTGTCCTTCTTGAAATGAGGGGCCCAGAACTGGATACAGGAATTGAAGTGTGGCATCACCAGTGCCAATGCTCAATCCACTACAGCCAAGTACAGAACTAGAAGCCCCCTAACTTCTTCCTACAAATTCTAATTCCCGAGCAGCAATACTTGACAGCTATGACAACCCCAGGGGGATAATGGACTCCTGAGAAAGGGATTTCTCAGTCACACTGGTTTTGTTTTGTTTTTCTACTGCCTTCATTTTCTAATAAGTGATTGATATCTTTGCCATAAACCTAATACCATTGTTTAAAACAGTATGATTGTGATGCCAGCAATATACTTGCCAAGGTCAATCCTTGATCTACTCACATTCAAAATACTCCCCAGAGTACCTCTTCTCTGTGAAATGTTCAGCCACCACTGCACCCTGGGTCAAGAAGGCACTGAAAGTGAATTAACGTCTTCTGAGGCCTCTAAAAGTTGCAGCAAGAAGGTCACCTTCTGACTCTGAATGGGTTTATCAGGTTTATTCAGGGAGTATCCAATATAAAGAAAGTCCATGTTCCATCAAATTAATTTTTGGAATTGCCATTTTCTAAAATCATACCTTTTCATTTTCATGATCATGCCTGCATTTGTGCAAAAATGTGAGGATGAATGGGAGCATTAAAGAAAGTACAATCACTTCTGTTCAAATCAGTATATGCAATTCAGAAGTATCTTTCTGGGATAAAAAGAATTTGTAAAAGAATTCATCTTAGGTACCTAAAAGGGAGGTGCATTAGAATTATCAAAGTAGAGGCAGTTATCAAAACCTATTTTATTGAGAGATTTGCATTTCAATGGATATTCATTTCTCTATCTGGGTCTATCTTAACTATGTCTTTCCAGATACATGAAATAATTCATCCATCAGAATCTAATGATTAAGCTTAGCGAGCAGTGCCATTGTATAGCAGCTGCGAGTCACACTGAATCTCCATGGAGCCCTGCTGGAGTCAATAGAGCTCTGCAAAGGGGCCCAGATGTGCCTGCATGCAGCCCATTGGAGAACTCAGAGTGTAGACATTAACTCTGATTTTTCCTTTCTAATAGCATATTTAGTTTGGCGCTTTAGAAACTGAAAGTGCACATAAATCTCATAAATTTATCTGTAACGAAGAATTCCTTTTCTAATATTTGGCAGTCTGAATCGTCTCTTTGGTCATTGGTAGATATTAGAATTTGGGCCAAATGAAATTATTTAGATGCCTGTTCATCATGTACCTATACCTTTCTAAGAAGTGTGACTGAAAGATATTGAACATTTGATTTATTACAGGAATATGCCAGGAAAGAGGTGGAGATTGCTGTTTTCATTCTTATGAAATGCCTACTAATCATTGGTAGGAGAGAACTCTTACTGTCAGTGTTTAGGGATTTGGTACAACATGAACCAGATGAGACTGAGAGGAAATCATCAGAATCGTTAAACAGTCTGGTGGTTTGATCACTCTTTGCAAAGATAGAGAGGATGTAGGCTCAACCAAGCCTGTATTCCAAATCACTCAAAATGTGCATGTAATAAAAAAAGTAGGATATGAGAAGTCTAAACTCAAGACTTTCTAAAAGGTGACAGATTTACACATATAGCTAATCTATAGCTAATCCTAAAAGTCTTGTTCCAATATAATATTTTGAGCTTGCCCTGGCAAGCAAGCAACAAGCTGGTCAGCATCAACAAAATTCAGGCAGATGCTATGGTAAAAACTTAAAGGGCATTTAAAGTTCAGCAAATAGGTCTGTGGATCTAAGGAGAACTCAAATATTGGATGTATGTTCCTAAATCCATTTGTGGAATTGAAATTTTCATTAATTCCTTCAGGAAGCTATCTCACTTTTTTTTTCTTTTTGTTTTTTGTGCATATATATGTTCACATGCAAAAAGTCCTAATTGGGTAGAAGAAGTGTAGACTATGGGCTATCAGGACTTATTAAAGCATCTGAACATGAAGTTAAACACACATGTAAGTTGATTAAAACAAGTAGATCTAAAGAAAATAAGTGACCTTCATGCTGAAGTTGAAGATACTAATGAGACTACGTAATTTCTGGAGAAGCAATTGCGTAGAATTGGGAAAAGTGAATATATATATACATACATATATATGTGTATATATATATATATAATTTCTGGGGTTTTAACCAAAAGCATCTTAATTTTCAAATCCTTGCCTGAAGGAGTGTTTCTGTATACAGAAAAACTATTCTTTATAGTCCTATTTAGTTTTTATTGAAAACTAAACAAATCAGAAAATCAGCTTCTGATCCTTTTCAAATGAAAAGTAAAACTAACATATTTGTTGGAAGCAGGAATAAATAGGCACCAAAACCCAGAAGCATATTTTCCTTTGGATGTCACTATTTGTACTTGTTATATTGACCTGAATCTTACTGCATTATCACCACAATCCATCATGTAATTGCATTTTTCTGAGAAAAGTCTGCTTTATTCCTGAAAAGACTCTGGACTTTGTTTAGAGCCTTAGGATCCCCCTTCCATCCCTAATCCAGGGCAATACATTTCAGGCCTACAACATAAAGCAAGTATTTGCTAAAATGAGGCAGGAGATCTGGGCTCAATGACTCCCTGTGTTTCACACTATGCTATTTCTCAGAGAACAAGATGCCTAACACTGCTTAAGAGCATTTGCTATTATTCTGCAAAAGAAGAAAAGATGGGTATGTCTTGTGACCCCACAAAAGATGTTTCCTAGGTAGCCAGATGACTCTCTGCCCTTCATCAGCATTCCCTCTTAACCCTTCAGCCTAATCTAACCCAGATCTTATTGACTGCAGCAGAGAACACTATCACCATGCCAGTGGCCCTCTGATTACATTATTAGTTGATAAGGCTTTGTAATTAGCCCTCAAACTCTCCTCAGTAAATCTCCAATTTCACCCCTCAGAGACTCTGAGTAGATGCTACTACACTATAGGGCCTCAGCTACTAATGAAGTGTGTAATGAGGCTTTTTAGAGTCAGAAGATTGAGGGGAAAAAACCCAAATATAAATAAAAAGTATACAAAAGATGAGGGTTCCTTTTCTAGTGATTTTCCTCATCTCTTATATTAGGAATATTTCTCAGGAGTAGCTTCAAAACTATTCCTGATTTAAAATGTAGAAGAGTTAATGGCAAATTGAAGTTTACCTTAAAAATTAAAAAAGGCTTGGATCACTGGTGCACAGCAATGGATAATGTTGAAAGAGGACATTAATTTCCCTAGCAAGGAAGGTGTGCTTTAACTCTCAATCTGACATTTTTGCAGCACACCCACTCCCCCACATGTGCACACTTACCCACAGCCTTTTCTGTGTACGCTTGCCAAGGGGTGTGTCTTCTTAGGAGAAATACCCACAAATTTGTTTGGCACTGAAGAATAAAGAAGTCTGCACTGTCCTGGGCAAACCCACAGCGCTGGTTTTATGCATTGCTTCCAAACTTCTCCTTTGGCTTTCACTTTCTCATGTTGTAAGCATGTTAGGGTTAGCACAAATGGTTGCAAATGGAAAGATTTTTTTTTATTGGAGATTTCCCATATGTCTTAGAGGAGCCTGTGCTATTCCATGATTCCTGCTGAGCCAAGGGGTCTGGCAGCTAAGTGCTGTCAGATCTGGTTGAGGTTTAATCCCCTTGCTGTGTGCTTTGGCAACGTTTTTGTTGCCATAATAAAGTCTGCAGAACAGAACATGCGGATATGCCTTGGGTAACAGTCCAGATAAGCCTTAAGTTAGTGTGGCCATGGACAGATGCAATGTCTCACTCTGAAAAGAGGCAGAGCAGTGAAAGGTCATTCTCTGGCTTTGGTTTACTACAAGCCCAGAAAACATGTCAACCATTTCAGGTTTTAGACATATTAGCTTACAATACTGAATGAAATGTTTTGTACCAGACTAAGTAAGGGTAGCTGAAATATGGACATGCATCATGCTCTTCAGGTGTGCTATGGGTGTAAACAACCTACGAAACAAAGACATTAAACATCTGAGGGAGGCACAGATGCTCTCTTTCTGTGAGCATGATTCATACTTTAAGATACTCATTCCATACAGTGGCTAAAATCCGGCAGAGGATTACATGAAAAACTTAATCTTGGGTTGTCAAGACAACTTGAAGTATCACTGGTATTGTACTATGGCAGTTTGCCAAATAATTTGTACTATGGCAGATTCCCTTCCTCATTGAAACACTACATTTTTGTACTGCCTCTGTGCTCACATGTCCTTCTGTCTGCCCACACATCAGCTTAAGGCATCTGGACTACAAGAAACAGAAAAGTCTGCCATTAGAGGTCTACAAAACAAAAGTACACATCACTGTCACTGAATTTATTTTACTGTAGCTTAACCTATTTCATCTTCATAGTTTCCTGTGAGTCACTTCAGAGCATAATGGAAAACTTCAGCACAGCATGAATCTTCATTTGTGTGAGTGATACCAGTATGATCTTCAAATAGAGTGTATTTACTTTGGGCTAAATGCTATTGTTATCACTTTTGACTAAATCGTGAGATGGTTTTCAGTGTCTTCACAGCACTTCAAAGCAGAGATATTGAAAATGGAATTTGCTATTTCTACAGTGTTGTTCTGTTCATTTACATAATCAGCATATTAAGTACTTTTTTTCCTAAAATGAAAAGCATCAAATAACCATATTATCTTCCGTTTTTCAGAACTGCTCTCCTATTCCAGAGTGCAAAATTCTTGTTTTATTTTCAGCTTTCCTTTCTGGATCCCATTGTCTCTGATGCTACCATCTCAGCTTTGCTTGGTTTTGTCATTAATACAGAAAAAATTATATTTGCTAGGTTGGAAGGATACTCTTACAAATCATGTGGGTCAGTCTCTCTTCCAGGATTGCACAAAACTTATTTAGGACAGGGATAGACACTCCCTTTGTTTCAGCTATCCATTCCATAAACTGTTCAGTTGTTTTGCTCTTTAATGTAAATGAAACTGCCTAACAGTATATGACATACCTTCTACAAACTACTGCCTTCCAACACAGTTTAACTTCATCTTCAGCAGCATCACAGCACAGCAGAAAACAATGGACTGAATAGAAGGGCTTGCATTTCACTTCTAGTATAAGAAAACTGACATCTGAACAATTTTGTATAATCAATAGTGAAAAATAATTCTAAAAAGATATAAAAATTAGCTTCTTTTTTCCAGGGCTATTGGGAGTCAACATAATTTCCACATTAAATAGAACTTCTGGCACCATTCCAAGAAAACAAAAAGTTGAAAGGAAGCAGATTCAGGTATGTGACCTGTCTCCACCACAGCAAGTCTGATTGCATTATAATTTGCTCAAATGCAATTTCCTAATAATACTAGTAAATTACACTGATCTTCAACCTGATGTTATTGGAGTAAGTAGTGCAACATACTATTTTGTTTTCTGAAACATAAAGCATTGAAATAAATTTTTCTTCAGTGAGTAATCTAGATATTTAGCTGTATTTAATTTTTGAAAAGTCCAGAAAAAATTAAGCCTCTTTATGCCATAGCTATACTCAGAAATAAGCCAGGTCCATTACCTGACCCTTTGGCCCAGCTTTCTTAGCCTACAGTGAGAGTGGCTGCATCCAATAGAGCTGGTCCCTGAACCATGTCTTGGCACTATCCTGTGGTGAGACAGGTGGCCTAGGCTGGAGGTGGGCTGGGAATGCTGCTGGCTGTATTATGTCTCTGACAGAGGTGGTGATCAGATGGCTGGGGTTGGGTGTATGACCTGCTTCTGTCAGCTTTATAAACCAGTAGTGGCAGGCTGTGCACTTCCCTTTTTTTGCCCCAGCTTGGAGTAAAATATATTCCTTTTCAAAAGCAACTTAAAATATATTATTTTCA
Organism: Illadopsis cleaveri; assembly: GCA_013399915.1. Taxonomy (NCBI): domain Eukaryota; kingdom Metazoa; phylum Chordata; class Aves; order Passeriformes; family Timaliidae; genus Illadopsis; species Illadopsis cleaveri. Next base: position 323,633 of record VXBB01001703.1, read on the forward strand.
GAATTGGAATGCTTCCATTATGTAAATTACATTTATCTATTTGTATTTATTTATTCAGATGCAAATATGCATTTTAATTGTTTAGAAACTTTTAATATTCAATTCGCTGAATCTTTGAGCAATGCAAGCCAGTAAAATAGGGCTTACTTTTGTCAAACCGTAAACAGAATTTAAATGAGAAAGAAGTCCTTGCAAAGATGCCTAATAATACTCAGAGGAGAAACATACATACATGTCAAATGTCTGTTGAAGGTTAAGTGAAGGCTGTTCTAATTTTCATTTCATTGCATTCAGGATAGTGATGGAAAACTAGGCTTTTTCTTATTAAATCCATCTACTTTTGTTTTGCAGCCAATAAATGTTTTTATACTGCCAAAATTATCAATATTCAGCTTTTATTACAAGTCTACTGGTGCTCTGGCAGACCCCAGTTCTGAGCTAACCTGTCACCCCAGCCGAGGACTAAGAGAATTAAACCCCCATTTTATTCTTGTGCATTAGCTCCCTCCATCTGGGTAAACAAGCTAAAAAGCTAGCTAATGCAGCTGACATCTTGAATTATGTAATTTCTCATAACACATGCCAGAAAAGCCATTCAGCCCTGCTATACATGCAGGAATGATGTTCAAAGCTCTGGCTTCTGGTTCAGCAGCATGATCAGTGGTACAAATGGTGCTTGGCATGCAGTGGGGATTACTGAGCCATGCTGGAGGAGGAAGGAAGGCTCCATAACCATTATCCATTGCTATATCCTTCATAGACATCCACCAGACAGAAAAGGTAACCTCTGTGACAGGGAGACGGACATACTAGGAGGAGATGGCTTGTGGTGAAAACCCAAGTTTAGCATCAGCACTTTGTATTTCTGTGCAACAAGAAATTTTCTGTCTGCTTTAGGATTGCTGAAATCTGTAGATTTTTTTAAGAACAGCTTACAAGAACCAGAATAGTTGTCACATTTCTGCTTGAAGCTCACTGGAAAAACCCGTGAATGTTCATCCAGTTAGGCTGGCAGATTCAAGGTGTTGCCCTTCAGTTTAAGGAAAAATTGAGGACTTAAAAGATATCTGTCAGCAGGAGCTGCCTGGCTGCTCAATTATTCTTAGACCAGTGCTAGTGACAAATTTTAAACAGAATCCCTAATAATATTTTACAGTATTACAAAAAGCTTCCTCCTTTTCTGACTGGTTAGTGGTTACTATGCCACAAAATCCTCTGGGGCCATGAACAAGCACAGCTGTCAAACCCAGTACATGCATCAGCAGTGCACCCGTGCTTTAATCAATTAAATTTTGAGTGGTGTATTTGCAGTACATGGAAAACTGACAGAAGACTCAACATTTGGTATTGGCCTACTAATAACCACCTGCCTTCAGGATTTAACAAATCAGGAATACTTGCTTTCTTGAAATATATTCCTTATTTGAATATGTATTTTTAGTTATGTTTAATTGCTGTCTGAATCTGTTTATAAGCTGTAGTGCTCTAGGGCAGGCACCAAGATCTGTCACTCACTGGAAAATTTGTGGTGCCACCCAGATTCCCTTGTGGGAGGCACAACCATAGCTGGAAACAAAGAACAAAATAGAATATATTCTATTTGGTCTAAGTGCTTGAAAGTTAGAACAGTAACTAAGAAAATATTTCAGTTTGTGGCATGAATAAGAGAAGACATACCCTCCAAAACTGGGATGACTGCAACCAAACTGTCTCTGGGAATGATCCCAGGCCTGCAGCAGTGCCCAGAACCCAGCCAGGCAGTGGCTGGGACAGTACAATACGAAGCAATGAAGTTGTAAACTCTCCTCTATAGTAACCATGAAAGTTGGTGGCTTTCTTGCAAGGTAAATAATTCAATTTAATTAAGCCAAAAGGATTTTTGCCTAGGGTTTTTGTTTTATTTTATTTTATGGAAAGGTGAGTCACTATGGTAAACCATATGGTATTACCTACAGAACTAAAAACAACACTTGGTCAAAGGTTTCACTCTTAATATCTTTAGTCTAAATCCCAGGCAAAAAGATAAATTTGCTAAGCCATGAGAAACATCCAGTCACATTAATAGAATCTGCAGGCTACCTTTAAATTTTAAATCAGGCTACCACTTTCAAACTCCCCTGACAAGAATATTTACAGTTTACTTATAAAATTATATATCGAAAAGATAAAAAGGAGAGGAAAATAAAGATCTATTGGAAAACATAAATAGCTACATATTTCTCTGTAGTTTTAAGATTTGCTTTAGTTATTTAATAGGCCATATTGTAGGTAATATGAATGGTAGTAGGAGTGAAAAATAACCCAGTCAAACAAAATCCCCCATAATGTGTTTAAATGAGTATGATACAGTATAGCTGATGCATAAAGCATTACACTGATAAAAAAGGTGTAAAATTCCCAATATGTGGTACAATAATATATTTACTATTATATCTAGTATAGAATAGAGTATATTTTCTATTTCAGAGAAATCAATGAAATAATAAAAAAATTATAATATAAACCAATCCTTCTAGAGAAAAAAAACCCTAAACCTTGAACTTTTGGCATAATATATATATATATTTCCTTCAGTAAACATAACAAATGCATTCAGAAGTAGAAAGTTTATTTCATGGATCGAAAAAGATGGCAGGTTTTCATCCAGTAACCATAAGAAACTGTAGCTAATTTAAAATTAAGCCAAAAAAAATTACCTTTTAAACTACAGATATTTTTTTCCTATGGAAGCTGACTGTTGCCCATAAAACAGAAAGAAAAGTTATCCAAGTCATGACAACTTCCAGAAAGATGTAGCGAAGCTTACTTTTGATGATCTCCAAGTGGTCTTTGCCCAATGGATTTTAATAATGACTCTGGTCGAACTGTTAATTTTGGTGATGTCTTGGGGCTAGTATCAGAATCTCCACTTTCTTCATCTCCCATGGCCTTAATATAGCTCCCACTTCTCATTCTTCTGCATGGGATCTCTTCATCTTTCCCACCAGCTGGGTATCCTCCCCATTCATCCTGAGGTACCTAACGGAGACCATAAAACACACACAGATAATAAAGCACATGTGTTTTATTCTTTTCATATGTTTAAATACTTCCTTCCATTTTTCATTTTACAAAGACAAGTAATGAATTTTTTATTCTTCAGAAACAGATTGCTTCTAAAGAGATTTCTAAGAATCTTAAGTTATTTTGCCATTTAACTTCAATTTCAGAGTTGGAAATTTTCAGTTTATTAATGTTAGAACCCAAGGAAAAATGAAGTAATAGATTATGAGCTGAGTTGCAATATCTATTTGTAGACATGCTCTAAACTGCAGGAAGCAGCTTAAAGTTTGCACATAGATTTTCTTCTGATAATAGTAAATTAATTCATGTTTCTCAGACCTAAAACTCATTGAAAGCTGAGCACTTCGGGGTTTATTACCAACAGTCCTTATAAAGGGCCTTCAGGGAGGTGAATGGCATATTTGAGGTAAGGTAAACCATAATCTTGGCATAAATGGATAGGATTATGATTTAGGACAAACTTCTGTGGAAAAGAAAGAAAAGTAATTTGTCTTTTTTCTATTTAGAAACTGCAAAATAGTTGATAGAGACTGTAATATATCAGAAATGCATGCAGTTAAATAATACATGTGGTTGCAGGATTGCAGTTGCTTTTATGTAGTTCCAGTGAGTTTCCAAATAGTAAGATTGGTAGTCAGATAATCCACAGCTGGTGGATGGAATTCACTCTTCACCACAAATTACCGAAGAATTTAGCAGGAATGGATTCTTCAATCCAAAGTGAAACCAGTTATTTTTATTTAATCTTCCAAGATGCTGAATTCTCTGGCTCTAATCGAGAAACCCACTTATGCATTCATTTACTTAGTTTAAAGGACATACACAACTCTCTGAAATGCATTTTAAGGACTCATGGTTAAAAAGTAGGATGTGACAGGCTGATGCCTTTGGCAGCATCAAATCCTGATTTCAGATTATGATTCAATCTGTATTAAGCAGTTTAATGTCTTTATTTACCAATATACTATAAATCTGGATTCTCAATTAAACATATATTTAGTAGTTTCTGCAAAGAAGGATGTCTAATGAAGATTTTCAAGTCAAATATATTTGAAAGCTTCTATAGACAGAGTTCACTGTGGGGCTGAAGCAAAATCCTACCATTGGTATCAATAGTCTTGGAGATTGGGTTTAAATTATTAAAATGATCTGCTTGCCATCTTTGTGGCCGTTTCATGACAGAAGAATTAGCCATGCACAACAGGTGAACAGACCTGGGGCTTTGAGTCCTAAAAAGGGATTAAGGGAGAAATGAAGTTTTACAAGGGGGTGAACAACTAAAAATAGAGATATAAAATTAAAAAGTTCGAGCTTAATAGAGGAAAAAAAAAAAGGCTGAAGATGAAGTCAGATAAGAAGAGATTAAATAGATTGCACATATTAGAAAAATGATAGAGATAGCTTTCAGAGGAAAAAAGGAGTCATGTTCTTATAAAAAGTAATAGGACAGAGCATGAATCTAAGTGAAATATGGGTTAGATCATGCAAAGAAACAAATTTTTCATATTGTTCAGCTTTGGATGGTGATTGGAAGGGAAGCATCGAAAATCTTCCCAAACTTGAAGACTGTAAGTGTGACACATCATTCTCATTTTTTTCTCAGACCTAATATGTGTAAGATTAATGTTGCAAGAATGTTTTTTATGATTCTATGAGGCCTAAAAGATCATTTACATGTAGTCATAGTAGTCATAGCCAGTCACTTAAAATAGTAAAAATATAGATATTTAGTTCAGCATTTTTTAATCTACAGGTGGCAACAATAACAGCTGTAAAAATCTGAATTAGAGAGCTAATTTATTACTTGATATCAACAAACATACTCTTATTTTTAAATATTCTTTATTAAATGTATGTCAGCATGACTAAAGACAAAATCCAAATCCTGAAAAAGCAGTTACTGGCATCTACATAGGTCCACTACAAGATATACTGTTCAATTTTCAGTGCTAAAGCTCAATTATCATGTCCTATATTATTTACTAAAAAAACCCCCGAAACCTCATAACTTTTTCATAGAATAATTATTTGGGCTTGAAACTTCTTCCCTTCATTTAGTTCAAAGATAATTAAATGGAAAGTTTAAAAAGACATTGATCAATAACCTTGTATTTACTCAAATGCAGAAAAATATTACTTTCTCAACTTTATTTTGTCTGAAATTCCATGTTCAAATAACTAGATAAGGACTGCATTTAAATGAGTACAACACAGGCTTCTTTGTTGATTGAAGTTGCAATCTTAATTTAAAAGATAGGAATGACTGATTTTGTACATTAAAGTATCTAAAAAATTAAACTTCTCCAATGTGATAAGGACAAATCTTACAGTTATGTGCTTTACTGTTTCTGTTGATTGCATTTCTTTTGCTGTCTGTATTCATAGGTTATATGAATTCAAATAACAGCTAAAGACCAAAGCTAAAAACCAAAGAAATCCTGCTCCATTTGTGCTGGTGATGTGCTCATGGTACATGAGGAAACAAGAATCCCTTTCTAATCAGACCAACTCATTGGCTATCACAGCAGCATTTATGGTTCTTAAAACATTTTTCACAATTAAAATATCTGGGGTTTTTTGAGTTGGGGTTTTTTTGTGGTGTGTTTGTTGTTGTTGTTGTTGGATTTTTTTTTGTTTTTTCCCTTAAGCCATTCAAAGGAGCAGAATACAATGAACACAGTGAAAATGCTTCTGCAAACGGGCAAAGAGGTTTGACCATGTGTTCTCTCAGAAGGTTTCATCCAGTGTTTTGGAGAACAG